>JAJHZJ010000134.1:8067220-8527220 GCA_023548195.1 Bettongia penicillata ogilbyi | reverse complement strand
GTAAAAATAATTTGCCAGAAAAGGAACAACCTCAAGCAAACAACATTCAAATTCTTTGACTTTTCTACTGGTCAATTGGAAAATATGTGCAAGTGTATGTATAAGTATATATGTCTATATGTATATATAGACATGTACATACAAATATAATATATACATACACACATGTATGTGTATATTGTACAGATATACACACATATATATGTATGTATACGTGTGTGTGTGTGTGTGTGTGTGTGTGTGTATTCCCTCTACCCTAATACTGGGAAACGTATAATGAGTTACAAATATCATCTTTTCATGCAAGAATATAAACAATTCAACTTTAATGAATCCCTTATGGCTTCTTTTTCCTGTTTACCTTTTCATGTTCCTCTTGAGTCTTGTATTTGAAAGTCAAAGTTTATATTCAGGTCTGGTCTTTTCAACAAGAATGCTGATAAGTCGTCTATTTCATTGAAGTTCCATTTTTCCCCCTGAAGTATTATACTAAGTTTTGCAAAGTAAGTGATTCTTGGTTTTAATCCTAGTTTCTTTGACCCCTGGAATATCATATTCCAAGCCCTTCTATCCATTAGTGTAGAAGCTGCTAGATCCTGTATTACCCTGACTGTTTCATAATACTTGAATTGCTTCTTTCTGTCTGCTTGCAATATTTTCTCCTTGACCTGGCAACTCTGGAGTTTGGCTACAATAGTCCCAGGAGTTTAGCTTTTTTAATGTCTTTCAGGAGGTGATCAGTGTATCTTTCCATTTCTATTTTAAACTTCTGTTCTAGAATATCAGATCACTTTTCCTTTATAATTTCTTGAAAAATAATGTCTAGGCTCTTTTTTTCATCATGGTTTTCAGGCAGACCAATAATTTTTAAATTATCTCCCTTAGATCTAGTTTCCAGGTCAGTCGTTTTTCAATGAGTCATTTCAAACTGTCTTCTATTTCTTCATTCTTTTAGTTTTGTTTTATAATTTTCTGATTTCTAATAAAGTCATTAGCTTCCATCTGCTCCATTCTAATTTTTAAGTAATTATTTTCTTCAATGAGATTTTGAACCCATTTTTCAATGTGTCCAATTTTGCTTTATAAGGCATTGTTCTCCTCATTGACTTTTTAGATATCTTTTGTCATTTCAGCTGGTCTACTTTTAAATGTGTTATTTTTCTTCGGTATTTTGAGGGGGTTCTCCTTTAGCAAGTTCTTTACTTATTTTTCATGATTTTCTTGCATCAGTCTCATTTTTCTTCCCAATTTTTCCTCTACTTCTCTTACTTGGTTTTGAAAATGATTTTTGAGCTCTTCCATGGCCTGAGACCCTTTCCTGTTTTACTTAGAGTCTTTGGATGTGGGAGCCTTGATCTTGTTGTCTTCCTCCAGTTGTATGCTTTGATTTTCCTCCAGTTGTATGCTTTGATCTTCCTCATCATAAGAAAATAACTTTTCACCAAGAAAGCAATCTTCTATAGTCTTTTTTTCCTCATTTTTGGTCATTTCCCTAGTCAATTACTTGATTTTTGAGTTCTTCATTAAGTGGAGGGTGTACTGTCCCAACTTTCAGGGGCAGCTGTTTTCAGAGATATCTTTAGAGACCTGTAAATTCTCAGTTCCCCCAAAATGGTATGATCAAAGGAGAGTTGGTTCCTCCTCTCCTGATCTGCACTGTGGTCTGTGAGCAGCCACAAACACTCTTTTCTGTTCTGGAACTGTGAGTAGGATTTCCTCTCCACAGTCATCACAAGTTCTACCACATCAGTGCTCCTCCTCACCCCAGTACTGCCACCCAGGACTGTGACCCATATCAGCCACTTGATTCCTCCTTTGTCTATAAGCTGACATCTCTAGAAGCAGCAGTGGTTGCCACCATCCTGGGGCTGGGGTTGGGGTCAAACCATGTTTCACTCTCACCCAGGTGAGAGAGTTTTCTCACTGACCTTTGAAGCTATTTTTGGTGTTTGTGGATTGAGAATTCTGGAAACACTACAAATGCCAGTGATTCAGTGCTCTGAGTCCTGCTCCACTTCAATCTGTGCCAGTGTAGCCCACACTGGGATGTGCTCCACTCTGAACCTAGTGCAACAGACCCTAATGTCAGCCTTCAAGATTGTCTTGGGTTAGAAATCTGTTTAACTCTGTCATTTTATGGTTTCTGCTGCTCTAGAATTTGTTTAGTCATTTTTACAGATATATTGATGGATTTGAGGAGAGATCTTAGGCAGGTCCCTGCTTCTACTCTGCCATCTTGGCTCCTCTTCCCCTTAGCCTGGCTTTAAAAGTCTTCCACACTCTTACATAAGGCTTTTCCCTGATGTATAAAATAATGGTGCTGGACTTGAACATCTGAGGTACATTTCAGCTCTAAAATCCCCCGTATGACCTTAGGAAAGTCACCATACCACTCTGGACCAATTTGTTCAGTCATTTTTCAATCCTGTCTAATTCTTTGTGACCTCATTTGTGCAAAGATACTGCTGTGGTTTGCCATTTCTTTCTCCAACTCATTTTACAGATGAGGAAACTAAGGCAAACCAGATAAGCTATCTAAACAGGGTCACATAGCTAGTAAGTTTCTGAGGCCAGATTTGAACTCAGAAATAGGAGTCTTATGAAATTCAGGCTTGGTGCCGTATCCACTTCAACACCTACCTGCTCAATCCCACAATACCATGCCCTTGATACAGGGTCCATCTTCAGTCCACCCTAGATCTGAATCCCAGAATACAGCAATAATCAACAGTGTTGCGAAGCTCTTTCAATGGCAGCACAATTTTATGCCTGCACTGTCTTCTTGCCCTGGTATCTACTCATTCCCTTTACCTTTATGCTTTGTGTGACTCTTTTTCTCTCCCTATGACTACCCGAGCTGGACAAGTGACTCAGTTTGTTTTTTTCTTAAATTTTTCAGTTACAACTATTTTTGTTTGAAAAAATAGGCCCCATGTGAGATATGCACTGATTTATTTTGTAACCCTAAATGAACTGGTGTTTGTGACAGTAATAAGATAGAACTATGCTATAAGACACAACAATGGTGATTGACAGAGACATTCATGGAAACATTTAGATGAACTGATAAGGATCAAATAAGTAAAAGTGAGAAAATGAGGAACAGAATGGCTGAAAAAAGATAATACATTATTAGGACCCAACAACATAATCAAAGCTGAATGCTGCAAAAGGAAAATGAAGGGATTTGATGGCAAAGGAAAATATAAGGGGATACTTTCCCCAGCATCTTTGGGGGTGGGACATGGGTGTGAAATATCAAACTTTTGAAATATATTTGTTAAGTCCCCCCAACATCCAGATATTTTTTTGCCATGCAGGATTATTTTTGATATGGTGGAGGGATACACTAGAAAATGTAGGTGACATAGCAACAAAATATATTAGTGATGAGATTTTTTAAAAGTTTTATTCATGACACACCCTGACTTATTTGGAGTACTGCTGAAATACAAGAGGGAAGGCAAGGGGGAGGTTTTCTGGAATGAACATACACACACACACACACACACACACACACACACACACATATATATATCATAGGGGGTTTGCATCTGAACTCAAGCCTTTTCCTTTTAGGAAGGTCTGTCCTTAGATCCATTTCCTCTTTTTTAGATCTAACCTTCTGGATTACCTGATTTCTCAGCCCATAGTTAGTTTGAAACAGCAAGACCAGTAGCTGTCTCATCCATCCCAGGTGACAGGTTAAACGACAGCATTAAAAGTCAAGGGCCAACACAAAGCATTATTAACTGATGCAAGAGTTGCTAAAGTATGGGGCTATTTACTGCAAGGGCAAACCATTCCCTATCCCTGAGACACTGGAAACAGGTGTTAAAATGGACTGGGAGTTCAAGAGCCATTGTTTTGCCACATTAACTTATTTTGAATGACAGGAAAATCCTCTCTCAGAGCCTCAGTTTCTTCAGCTCTAAAATCTATGGATAGGCCTAGATAATCTCCAATTCTGTCTATAATGACCTTATAACTTCCAAGAGAATCATCCTATTATTTCCAAGAATAAAAAATAACAGCTGTTCATAACCTGAGTTCAAATCTGGCCTCAGACTAGATGTATGATCCTGTGCAAGTCACTTTACCTCTGTCTGCCTCAGTTTTCTGAACTGTTCAATGGAAATAATAACAGCACTTGCTTTCCACAGTTATTTTGAGGATCAAGAGAGATAACATTTTGTAAAGCACTTAGCACAGTGTCTAGCACATAGTTTTTAGTAAATGTTTATTCTATTCCCTTCTTTTACTTTTCATAAACTCAGTCTTTAATAATCAAGAAAAGATAAAGTCTTATCCAATTTCCCATTTATACCTGCGTGTCTTCCTCCTTCCTTCCCCCAGAAGCAGACTTTAGGATCCCCAAAGCAAGATCAGGAATGGGAGACAATGAAGGTGTAGCTAAATGGATTGTTGGGATATGGAGGGAGAATAAGGCTTCATTACCCTGGTCTCTTCTTCCATTGTTGTCCTCCCTACTTTTAAGTCTTTGCACTTTCACTTCCACCAGTCTAGAGACTGGCTCACCCTAACATTCTTTGAGAATATCTTGTCTCCTTTTATCTAAATCCTCTATAGGGGCTGCTGCCTCCAATCTCTAGTCACCCAAAATAGAGATCCCCATAGTCATAGATCTATCTTCTGAATGCTAGGATTCAAGGGACCTGAGCCAAGTCCTAAAGTTTGTTCCCTCTAGGGAAGTCTAGCTGCAGCTAGAGTGAGAAGATTAGGAGGACTTGGGGTTAGTTTCTCTAAGAAAGAAAAATTAAGGAGAAAAATAGATATGCAGAGGGCAAGACCCTTGAGGGAAGAGAATTAAACTTGAAATGAGGAAAGCAAACTGAGTGGAAGAACATAAAAAGGAAGAAGGAATCAACATTTGTTCTAGGGGAAGAGGAGACAACTGATCTGAGGAAAGTACAGTTGGAAGAGATGAAGGGAAGACAGTTGGTCTGGGGAAAGCAGAGTGTACTTTGGTGATTTACCATTACATAAAGAAAAATTGATTCACCATTTCCTATGAAAACCCTAATCAGACTTATGCTTCTCAGTGCATACAACCAAACTTTATTAATCAACATTTGGAAATGCAACCCCATTAGGAACAAACTACCAACCTGATTCCTAGAGGTCCTGGTATATTTATATCACATAGATATTCATGACAAGTCTCCCTTTCAACCTGGTTGAAGGCCATGTGTTTCTCATGGCATGTAGCTCCAAGTGCAGGGAGCATAGAAACTATTTGTTGTGATCACCCTTGAAGGGTGAAGGACATTAATCTCTAGAACATAAAAGGATGGAGTTATAATTTTGCCTGAGGATCCATTTAAAAATCAGATAAAAATTCTGATGGGTGATTTAAAAAAAAAAAAGTGGAATTTGTGGTTTGGAGCCAAGATAGCAGAGTAGAAGCACGGACCTGCTTGAATTCTCTCCAAAGCCCTTAAAATAACTGTAAAAAATGATTCTAAACAAATTATAGGTCATCAGAAGCCACATAATGACAGAGTGAAACATATTTCCATCCCAAGACAGCCTAGAAAGCCAACAGGAAGGGTCTATTGCACTGGGCTCAGCATGTGCTGTGGAACACACAGGCCTGGAGTAGGTTTCAAGGTACTGAATCATGGGCAGCTGTTATGGTTTCAATGTCAGTGAGAAAGCTCTTTCACCTGGGTGAGAGGGGAACTTGGTTGGGCCCCAGCCCCAGGGCGGCTGCAGCCACTGTGGCATCAGCCTTTATTTGAGGGAGGAGTGTTGGCATGGAGGAACTGGGGGTGGCTGTTGAGAGGGAATCCTACTCACAGTTCCAGGGAAGAAAAGAGTGCTTTTTGTCACTCACGGTCCAGAGAGCAGGCCAGGAGTGGAGTAAATACCTGTTCCTTGACTATGCCACTTGGAGAAACTTAAAACTTATCTCACCTGTCATTCAGTCATTTCAACAATGCCTAACTCTTCATGACAAATTGGGATTTCTTGACAAAGATACTGGAGTGTATCAATCAAACTGGAGTTTCCCAATTAAAGCTAAGGTTATTTACCACATTTGGAACACATATCCTCAATAAGTATTTACCAAATTGTGGGGACACAAATGTCATTAATAATTGTTTAACACATCTGGAGTCATGTCAACCTATACTACTCATATGATTACTACAAGAAAACAATTTATAGCAATAAGTTATTGTCCTTCACACTATATAAGGACCAAAATAACATCACTACATCAGTGTCAAGATACAGTGTGTCCAACTCTGGTTGATCAGACCGATGTGAGATTATAAGGCTCTACCCAGGTTTAGTACAAATAGTTCATATGAATATTTGGAGTGGAAAGGCATCTGAATTTTTCTTTCTCATGTTTCTTTTGAGCTACTGAAATTCTGCATTGTTAATAGAGCATGGCTCTATCTTTGATAGGGGCATGGCAGGATGGATTATTCTGTGCCATACCAATCAAGCTATCAGATAATTATTTTCTAGAGCTAGAAAAGATATCAAAATTCATCGGGAAGAGCAAAAGATTCAGAATACCAAGGGAATTAATGAAAAGAAATGCTAGAGAAGGTGGCCTAGCTCTACCAGATCTCAAATTGTATTATAAAGCAACAATCATCAAAATCACTTGGTACTGGCTAAGAAAAAGAGGGGTATATCAGTGGAATAGGTTACATACTCAAGACATAGTAGTCGATGAATATAGCAGTGTGCTTTCTGATAAACCCAAGGAACCCAGCTTCTGGAATAAGAACTCACTTATTTTTTGACAAAAATGCTGGGAAAACTGGATAATGTGTGGCAAAAACTAGGCATAGACCAATGCCTGACACCATACACATGAATAAAGTCCATATGGGTACATGATCTAGCTATAAAGACCGATACTATAAACAAATTAGGGGGAAAAGGAATAGTGTATTTGTCAGATTTATGGAGAATGGAGAAAGTTATGACCAAACAAGAGAAAGAGCACTTTATGAATTACAAAATGGATAGTCTGGATTACATTAAATTGGAAAGATTTTGCACAGAAAAACCCAACCAAGATTAGGAGGGAAGCAGAAAACTGGGAAAGAATTTTTGTAACTAGTGTCTGTGATAAAGGCCTCATTTCTAAAATATATAGAGAACTGAGGTAAATTTACAAGTATACATGTCATGCACCAGTTAATAAATGGTCAAAAGATATGACCAGACAGTTGTCAGAGGAGGGATTTAAAGGTTTCTATAGTCACATGAAAAAATACCCTAAATCACTATTGATTTGAGAGATCCAAATCAAAACAACTCTTAGGTATGACATCATACCCATCCAAATGGCTAACATTATAAAATGGGAAGATGATAAATGTTGGATAAGATGTGGGAGAGTTGGAATACTAATTCATTGCTTCTGGAGCTGTGAGCTGATCCAATCATTCTGGTGAGCAATTTGGTACCATGCCCAAAGGGCTGCAAAAATGTACACATCTTTTGACCCAGCTATCATGCTTCTAGGACTGTATTCCAAAGAGGAATACAATGGGAGATGGTCCCATATGTACCAAAATATTTACAACAGCTCTCTTTATGGTGGTCAAAAATTGGAAATCAAGGGGAGGCCCATCAATTGGTAAATGACTGAATAAATTATGGTATATGAATGTCATGGAATACTACTGTGCTACAAGAAATGGTAGAATTGTCATTTTTATTTATTAGTTCAGCCTACCCACAAGCAACTAATGTTTTGCCAATTACTTAGATCGGACTTTATTTGTGCAAAAAGTATTTTATAATTGTGCTCATATAGTCCCTGGGTTTGTTTTGGCAAGTAGACTCCCAGACATTTTATAGTGCTGACTGGAGATTTAAATGGGATTTCTCTTTCTATCTCTTGCTGTTGGACTTATTAGCAATATATAGAAATTCAAATGATTTATCTGGGTTTATTTTGTAACCTGAAACTTTGCCAAGGTTGTTTATTACTTCAAGTAGCTTTTTTACTCAATTCCCTAGGATTCTATATGTATATCACCATGTCATCTGCAATGAGTGATAACTTAGTTTCTGCTTTGCCTCTTCTAATTCCTTCAGTTTCTTTTTCTTCTCTTATTGTTAAAGTTAACATTTCTAGTACCATATTGAATAATAGTGGTGATAATGGACATGCTTGTTTCACCCCTGATCTTATTGGAAATTCATCTAGCTTCTCCCCATTGCATATAATGCTTGCTGATAATTTTAGGTACATATTGCTTGCTATTTTAAGGAAGGCTCCATTTATTCCTATGCTCTCCAGTGTTGTCAATAGAAATGGATGTTGTATTTTGTCAAAAGCTTTTTTCTCTATCTATTGAGATAATTATATGGTTTCTGTTAGTTTTGTTGTTGATATCAAAAATTCTGGTAGTTTTCCTAATGTTGAACCAATTCTGCATTCCTGGTATAAATCTTACCTGGTCATAATGTACCATTCTAATGATAAATTGCTGTATTCTTTTTACTAATATCTTATTTAAAATTTTTGCATCTCTATTCATTAGAGAAATTGGCCTATAATTCTCTTTCTCTGTTTTGACTCTTTCTCTTTTAGGTATCAGGATCATACTTGCATCATAAAAATAATTTAGGACTCCTTCTTTGGCAATTTTCCCAAATAGTCTATATTGTATTAGAATTAACTATTCTTTAAATATTTGATAGAATTCACTTGTAAATCCATCTTACCCAGGAGATTTTTTTTGCCCTAGGGAGTTAATTGATGGTTTGTTCAATTTCTTTTTTCTGAAATGAGGTTAATTAAGTATTCAATTCCTTCCTTTTCTGTTACTCTGGGAAATTTATATTTTCTAAATGTTCATCCATCTTATTTAGATTGTCAAATTTATGGCAAAGTAATTTCTAATTATTATTTTAATGTCCTCCTCCTTGGAGTTGAGTTCACCCTTTTCATTTTTGAAATTGGTAATTTGGTTTTCTTCTTTCATTTTTTAAATCAAATTGACCAAAGGTTTGTCAATTTTATTTTTTTTTCATAAAACTACCTCTTATGTTTATTTATTAGTTCAAATAGATTCTGAAGATCACCTGGCAGGATAAGGTACCAGATATTAAAGTCCTTGCCTCAGCTGAACTTCCAAACATTCATACTATGCTTCAGAGAGCACTACCTCGATGGGCTGGCCGTGTTGTTTAAATGCAAAATGTATGTTTGCCAAAAAGACAATTTTATGGAAAACTCTCATGGGGCAGGCAATCACATCATGGGCAGAAGAAGTGATCTAAGGAAACTCTCCGAGTCTCTCTCAAGAACTTTGGATTTCATTGTGTGACATGGGAGACACTGGCACAGGACTGCCCAGTATGGAATGCCCACATCATAAAGGGTGCTGTGCTCTATGAATAAAGAAGAATGAAGACAGCACAAAGTCAACATAGGATGCACAGATTTGGAGTATCCACTCCAAATCTTCACACGGACTATCTGTGCCCAACCTGTGATAGAGCATTCCAAGCTTGTATTGGTCTGATCAGCCACAGTTGGACACACTGAAACTTCAGTTTGTAATGTCATTTTGGTCCTCTTCAAAAACAAAGGAAAACAATCAACCAGTTTTCTTAATCTCAATTTAATTAATGTGTCATTTGGTTTTCAGGATTTCTAATATGATATTTACTTGAGGATTTTCAATTTGTTCCTTTTCAGCTGCATGCCCAATTCATTGATCTCCTGTTTCTCTATTTTATTCATGTAAGCATTTAATGATATAAAATTTCCCCTAAGAACAACTTTTGCAGCATTCTATTAGTTTTGGTAGGTTGTCTCATTATTGTCATTCTCTTGAATGAAATTATTGATTGTTTCTATGATTTGCTGCTAATTCATTTTTGGTCTATCTTTCCATTACCTTTTATTGCATATAATTTTTATTTCATTATGATCTGAGAAAGGTGCATTGACTATCTCTGCCTTTCTGCACCGGATTCTGAGGTTTTTATGCTCTAGTACATAGTCAGTTTTTGTATATATCTCAGATACTGCTGAGTAAAAGATATATTCTTTTGCATACCCATTCATTTTTCTTTTTTTTTTTTTTTTTTTTTTTTTTTTTTTTTTAAATTTATTTATTTATTTAGCTTTTTACATTCATTTCCACAAATTTTTGGGTTCCAAATTTTCTCCCCTTTTCTCCCCTCCCCCCACCCCAATACCCCAAGCAATCTAATTTTCCCTATCTTCAATCTGTCCTCTCTTCTGTCATCCCTCCCTTCCCTTGTCTCTATCTTCTCTTTTCTCCTGTAGGGCCAGATGACTTTCTATTCCTCATTAACTGTATGTCTTCTTTCCTAGTTGCAACAACAATACTAAACAATTGTTCCTGAAACTTTGAGTTCCAAATTCTCCCCATCCCTCCCTCCCCATCCATTCCCTTTGGTACGGCAGGCAATTTATTATAGGCCATATCTGTGTAGCTTTGCAAGTGACCTTCCTGATAGTCGTGTTGTGTAAGATTAACTGAATTGCCATCCCTCTTAACCTGCCCCTCATTGTTTCTCTTCTGTCCTTTGATCCTGTCCCTCCCCAAGTGTTGACTTTCAATTTCTCCCTCCTCCCTTTGCCCTCCCTTCCATCATCCCCCCCCCCCCCATATCTCCTTCTCCCCCGCTTTCTTATACTGTAAGATAGGTTTTCATACCAAAATGAGTGTGCATTTCACTCCTTCGTTTAGTCAAATGTGATGAGGGTAAACTTTTGTTTGTTTGTTTGTTTGTTTTTTTCCCTCAGCTCTCCTCTTTTTCCCTCCACTAAAAACATCTCCTACTTGCCTCTTAAATGACATATAGTTACCCCCTTCCATTTCCCCCTCTTTCCTCTCACTACATTTCTCTCTCACCATTTACCTTAATTTCTTTTAAGGTATGGTCCCATCCTATTCAGTTCAATCTGTGCTCTCTGTCTCTGCATGTGAATGCATGTGTGTATGTGTGTGCATGCGTGTACATGTGTATGTGTGATCCCACCAACCACCCAGATACTGAAAAGTTTTAAGAGTTAGAAATATTGTCCTTCCCTGTATGAATGCAAACAGTTCATTTCTGGTAAGTCCCTTAATACTTCTCCTTGCTGTTGACTTTTGCATGCTTCCTCTCATTCTTGTGTTTGAAAGTCAAATTTTCTTTTCAGCTCTGGTCTTTTCATTAAGAATGATTGAAAGTCCTCTGTTTCATTGAAAGACCATATTTTCCCTTGAAGTATTATACTCAGTTTAGCTGGGTAGGTGATTCTTGGTTTCAGTCCTAGTTCCTTTGCCTTCTGGAATATCCTATTCCACGCCCTTCGATCCCTTAATGTAGATGCTGCTAGATCTTGGGTTATCCTGATTATATTTCCACAGTACTGGAATTGTTTGTTTCTGGCTGCTTGCAAGATTTTTTCCTTGAGCTGGGAGTTCTGGAATTTGGCCACAATGTTCCTAGGAGTTTCTCTTTTTGGATCTCTTTCAGGTGGTGATCGATGGATTCTTTCAATACTTATTTTGCCCTCTGGTCCTAGAATGTCAGGGCAGTTTTCCTTGATAATTTCATGCAAGACGATGTCTAGGCTCTTTTTTTGATCATGGCTTTCAGGTAGTCCCATAATTTTTAAGTTGTCTCTCCTTGATCTATTTTCCAGGTCAGTTGTTTTTCCCATGAGATATTTCACATTCTCTTCCATTTTATCGTTCTTTTGGTTTTGTTTGGTGATTTCTTGGTTTCTCATAAAGTCATTAGACTCCATCTGTTCCATTCTAATTTTGAGAGAACTATTAAATTCAGTGAGCTTTTGAGCCTCTTTTTCCATTTGGCTCATTCTGCTTTTGAATGCATTCTTCTCCTCATTGGCTTTTTGAACCTCTTTTGCCAATTGAGTGAGCCTATTTTTCAAGGTGTTAATTTCCTCAGCATTTTTTTTGGGACTCCTTTACCAAGATATTGACCTTTTTTTCATACTCTTCTTGCATCTTTGTCATTTCCCTTCCCAGTCTTTCCTCCACCTGTCTAACTTGCTTTTCAAAATCCTTTTTAAGCTCTTCCAAGGCCTGAGCCCACCCAACACCCCCCTGGGGTGTCTGGGGTACTGAGGCCCCGCCCTCCACATCTTTCCCTGATGGGAAAAATACGTCCTCATCCTCCCCTTCAGATCCGAAGGTCGGGATCATTTGCATTTGTTGGAAAAAACTCTCTAAAGTCTTATTTTTCTTTCCCTTTCTAGGCATTTTCCCAGCCAGTTACTTGACTTCTGAGATTCCTTTCCACCTCCGCCTGGATCCGCCCAGCTAGTCCTTGGCCTCTGAGATTCAAATGCGCTTTCCCGCGGCAAGCTTTAGTTCTGGCGCAGGGTGGGGGCAGGGCCGCTTCCTAGCTTGGGCCCTCAGGGGCTTTCTGAAGCGACTTTCAGGAACAGAGCGGGTGGGGGTGGGGTGGGGGGCCCCGCCTGCTGTGCTCAGCTCCCTTGGGGGTTTTATTCAGAGGCGTTCAGCAGTAGAGCGGTGTGGGGGCAGGGCCCTCTCCCCTGCTCGGCTCCCTCAGGTTGGAAAGACCTTCAGTATTGAAGATCCTACCTGCTGCTGGGGGATTCCTGAGTCCCGGGCCGCTGCCGCCTCAGCCGCCCGCCCACGCCTCTGCCTCCGCCGCTTCCTGCCCCCGTCTCTTCCTCCGCCGCTTCCTGCCCCCGTCTCTGCCTCCGCCGCTTCCTGCCCCGTCTCTGCCGCCGCCGCTTCCTCCCGAGGGGGCCCGCTCCCCTCCCCTAGCGCAGGGTTCTTTTTAACTGACCTTTAGCTTCTGTGGGCAGAGGGACTTTCCCGGCTACCGGAGATTCTCCCGGAGCTTTCCTCTCAGAAGTCTGCTCAGGTCAGCTTCTCTGGGTCGCGGCCAGGGGTGGGGGTGGGGTCCGCTTTCTGGAGTGCGATGGACCCCGGGGACGGCTCTCCAGGGTTCAGTGGAACGGAAATCTCTTCCCCTATGTTTGTGCACCCCCTGCAGAGATTCAGAATTTATGGGGCTCTCCTTTTACCTCAATTCCATGGGTTGTGGGTTCGGAGCTCGTGAATGTGCGTCCTTCTACTCCGCCATCTTGGCTCCGCCCCCCTCATTTTTCTCCAGAGATCTCTCATACCTACCTTATCCTGAGTTTTATTCACCTCCATCACTTCTTTCTTTTTTGCTCTGAGATTAGATTTATCAAGT
This sequence comes from Bettongia penicillata ogilbyi, assembly GCA_023548195.1. NCBI lineage: Eukaryota > Metazoa > Chordata > Mammalia > Diprotodontia > Potoroidae > Bettongia > Bettongia penicillata. The sequence goes on along the minus strand of JAJHZJ010000134.1, from coordinate 8,513,993 downwards.
TCAGAGAGGAGGAGGTTGAAGTCCACCAGTAGTATAGTTTTGTTGTCTATTTCTTCTTGTAACTCCTTTAACTTCTCCTCTAAGAATCTGAATGCTATACCACTTGGTGCATATATGTTTAGTAATGATATTTCTTTATTTCCTATGGTGCCTTTTATCAGCATATAGTTTCCTTCCTTATCTCTTTTGATTAGATGTTTTTCTGCTTTTGCTTTGTCTGAAATTAGGATTGCTACCTCTCCTTTTTTTATATATCTTCTGAAGCATAATACATTCTGCTCCAACCTTTTTCCTTTACCCTATGGGTATCCCCCTGTTTCAAATGTGTTTTTTGGAAACAACATATTGTTGGCTTATGGTTTTTAATCCACTCTGTTACCTGCCTCCTTTTCATTCACAGTTATGATTACTATGTGTCTTTCCCTCTCCATCCTATTTCCCCTCATTTAGTTCTCCCTTCTCCCTTTCCCTCCACAATAGTTTTAATTTTTGACCACTGCCTCCCTCAGTCTTCCCTCCCTACTATCATCCCTCTTCCTTTTATTTCCTTTTTCCCTTACTACTTCTTTCCTCCTCTTGAACCTACTCTCCCTTTGCTTTCCCCTTTCTCCTCCTACTGCCTATTGGGCATGTTAGATTTCTATACTTAACTCAGTTTGTTGTTCCCTCCTTGAAACAATCCCTTATTTCATTGAATGCCCATCTCCTTACCTGAAATGTTATGCTCAATTTTGTTGGGTAATTGATCCCTGGTTGTAATCCAAAGTCCTTCGTGTTATGGAATATCATATTCTAATCCCTCTGATCTTTTAAGATAGATTCTGCAAGGTCCTCTGTGACCCTGACTGTAGCTCCTTGATATTTGAATTGTTTCTTTCTAGCTGCTTGCAGTATTTTTTCTTTAACTTGATAGTTCTGAAATTTGGCAACAATATTCCTTGGTGTTTTCAGTTTGGTATCTCTTTCAGAAGGTGGTAGGTGGATTCTTTTGATGATTATTTTACCCTCTGGATCTAGGACCTTGGGACAGTTTTCCTTGATGATTTCTTGGAAGATATTGTCCAGGTTATTTTTTTTTTCATTATAGCTTTTCAGTAGACCAATAATTCTTAGATTTTCTCTCCTGGATTTATTTTCTAGGTTAGTTTTTTTTTGTTTCCGAGATATTTTGCATTGTCTTATATCTTTTCATTCTTTAGATATGGGTGTTACACATACATCTTATTAAACACATTTTCACTTTAATTATGTTGCATAGAAGAATTAAACCAAATGGGAGAAAGTATGAGAAAAATAAAACATACCAAAATAAAACATAGCACAAGAGAACATAGTCTCCTTCTTTCTCTGGATGTAAATGGCATTTTGCATCAAGTGTCCTTTGGGAATGTTTTAGGTCCTTGCATTACTATGAAAGGCTAAGTCTATCTGAAACAGTCCTCACACATTGTGGCTTTTATTGCGTATAATGTTCTCCTGATTCTTCTCCTTTTACTCAGCACCACTTTATATAAGTCTTTCCAGGCTTATCTAAAGTCCTATTGTTCATGATTTCTTACAGCACATAGTATTCCATACATTCATATACCACAACTTGTTCAGCCATTCTCCAATTTATGGGCATTCTTTTGATTTCCAGTTCTTGGTCACCACAAAAAGAGCTGCTATAAATATTTTTGTACACGGGGGACCCTTTCACATTTTCATGATCTCTTTTACAGTCCTAGAAGTGGTATTGCTGGGTCAGCATATTTACACTTTAGGAAGATCACTTTGGTAGTTGAGTGAAGAATGAATTGTTTTGGCAGACTGGAGGTAGGGAACCCAATCTGCAGATAATAGCATTAGTCTGGGCATGAGGTGATGGGGACCTGGATCAGGTAGGCAGCAGTGTCAGAAGAGAGAAGGAGGCATATATGACAAATATTGCAAAGGTAGATTTGACAAGACTTGGCAACAGATTAGAAAGGAGGCAGAAGAGGAGAAAGAATGAGGAATCAAGAAGGGCACTTAGGTTCAGTATCTGGGGGACATCAAGGGAGTTACCATCCTCCAAAGAAATGGCCAAATTAGAAACAGAGAAAGATAATGAATTCAGTTTTGGATATGTTGAGTTTAAGATGTCTATAGGACATCAAGTTTGAGTTATCTAGGAGACAGCTGGAGATGTGAGACTAGAGGTCTGCAGAGAAATTAGGACTATATAAATGTATCTGAGTATTATCTGCATAAAGATAAGATCATAACCAATGAAATTACATAAAACAATACAGAGGGAAAAAAGAAGGGGGCCCAGAGCAGAGCCAGGGGTCAGGATAGTGGGTATGATCTAGACCAGGGGTGGGGAACCTGAAGCCTCCAGTCCACATGTAGGCCCCTAGGTTCTCAAATGCAGGCCTTTGATTGAGTCCAAACTTCACAGAACAAATCCCGTTAATCCGAGGATTCTAGATGATGAATGAACAAAGGAAACTGTAAAGGGATAATCAGAAGAACTAGGTGAGATCAGTATAACACACACACACACGGACACACAAAACCACACATACCTGAAGAAAAGAGAATATCATGAAAGACAAGATGGCCAACAATGTCAAAGAACAAGACAGCTCAAAAAGAATGAGGATTGAGAAAAGGTCAATTAACTTGGTAATCATTGACAGCTTTGGAGAGAGAAGATTCATTTAATTGTCAGAAACCAAAATGCAGAGAGTTAAGAGAGTAAAAGGAAAGAGAACTGAGGTCCCTACTGTGCACAGCTGGAAAGCTTTGCTCATATTCCAAGCCTCTGGGTCTTAGGACCCTGGGAAGCAGCTATTCAAGTCCTCTTTTTGAGCCTCAGTTCCTTCTTCTGTAAGTCAGGGAGATTAGTACATATGCTATCTCATAAAAATGAGAGGCTAAAAATCCTTTGGAAACCTGAATTGTTATGAGTTGGGATTGACACAAGAACTGGACTGCAGCCTTGCTGATCTCTGTCTCTTGGAACATCCATTTCTCTTCAAGATTCCCCTCAAAGGCCTCCTTCAATAAGTCTCTTTGAAATCTACAAGTTTTAGACCTCCTCTTTCCTTTTGTATGTATTTCATATGTTTAGGGGTGGGGTAGAGATCCCCTATTTACTATTTACTTGTCTATGAACATGTAGCATGCTCTCAGTAGGCACTTTATGAGTGCAGTGCTGAGTGAATTTTGTTTTCATGCCCAGCCCTATCAGTGCCCAGCATATTAGTTGGTGCTTCACAAATGCTCATCATTTCCAGGCTTTCCAGTAAACATGTCCAAAGTCCTTTCCTCTCTCAATTTGGCCCTGCAGCTCAATTTTCTTCTAGGAACATAACGGGCTTGGAGGAGATGCATAGTACGGTCCTTGACACTTTACCATTTACCTTTCTCAGTAAATTAGCATGCACTAGAGTTGTGAAATTGGCAAGAGGTGTATAAGAACTGTCTCATTTCTCAGGTGGGAGAACTGGAAAAAAATGCTTCTCTGGTTCTTCAGCTGACCAAAGGGAATGCTTCTGGTCCCTGAGTTTCTGCTGCTGCCCCAGGCAGGGTTTCTCCTTTTTCTTCTTTCTCTTCTACACCATGACCCCCTTCCCCTCACTGACTGAAAGAAAAGATTAAAGGCCAGAGGACACTAAAGTGAAATGTTTATTTCACTTGACACCCTAGGGGAGTGGGGAGGTGGGAAGAAGGAGAGGAGAAGGAACGAGAGAGAAGAAGCTGGTTCTTTTTCTTCTTATTTCTTTGGAAAGAGAGTGAGCTAAGAAAGAACTGAGTCCCAGAGGGAAAATAACTCATCTCTCTTTAGATAGCTGTTCCTAAACTCGTAGACACAGGTTGGGTTTCCAAAGGCAAGGACTCTAGGAAGTATCATGACTTGAGGTAAGCCAGTCCAGAAGAGTTGGCTTCTTTGTCTCTCTTGTTGCTTGTTCAGATGAAGGTGGGGGAGCATTGAAGAATAAAGAAGTCCCAAATGCTTATCTCTTGGGGCAGAGCTAGGAGGGATAGCTGGACATTTTAGAGAGACAGCTGCTGCATATGCTGCCCGCAGTGTAGGGGCCCTCAAAGACTGACTCTGCTAATGGCCAAAGCCCTGGTATTAGCCAGGTGGGATCCAAATGGATCTAAACTCAGAAATTCCTTACAGAGGTCAGTTTGTCATTTGGCAAGAGCAAGGATGAATTACTGACAAAGGCATGGCAGTATTTTAAAAGGGGAAATCCTAAGACACTAGGGCCTTGAAAATAAATGTGACCTGATAAAATATCTGTACAAATGACTCTAAAATTCTAGAACAGCAGAAGTCACAAACTGACAGAGTGAAACAGATTTCCAGCCCAAGACAGGCTGGAAGACCAATAGGAAAGGTGTGTCACAGCAGGCTCAGAGAAGAGTACAGCCCAGCCTGATCCATGTGGCACAGACAGGATTGGAGCAGGTTTCAGGGTGCAGAATCATGGGTAGCAGCTATTGTTCCCAGATTTCTCAACCCACAAATTCCAAATACAGCTTCAAAGGTGAGTAAGAAAGTGCTTTTCCCTGGGAGAGAGGGGAGAAAGATCAGGCTCTGGTCCCAGGGTGGCAGCAGCCACTTCAACACTGCATCCATTTTTGGAGCCTTTGGGCTAACGACTGTGGAAGAATCAAGCTGCCAATCTGGGTCACAGTTCTGAGGGGCAGTTCTGCTGTGAAGAGGAGTGCTGGTGTAACAGAACTGGTGGGGGCTCTAGAGAGGGAATCCCACTCACAGATTCTGGGCAGAAAAGGCTGCTTATAGTTGCTCCCAGACCAGAGTGCAGGCCAGAAGAGGAGTACACTCCTCTCCCTTGATTGTGCCACGTAGGAGGAACTGAGAGCTTACAAGTCACTAGAGCATACCCTCCTCTTGACAAAGCACTCAAAAGTCAAGTAACTGGCTGGCAAAATGCACCAAAAATGGGAAAAATAAGACTATAGAAGGTTATTTTCTTGGTGAAAAGGTATTCTCTTCCATCCCTTTGGATGAGGAAGAACAAAGCATACCATCAAAGGAAGACAAGGCTTCTACATCCAAAACCTTCAAAAAAAATATGCAATGGTCTCAGGCTCTGGAAGATCTCAAAAAGAATTTTGAAAATCAAGTAAGACAGGTGAGGTAGAGGAAAAGTTGGAAAGAAAAATGAGAGTGATGCAAGAAAATCTTGAAAAGTAAACAAGTCAACAGCTTGCTAAAGGAGACTAAAAAATGCTGGAGAAAATAACACCTTTAAAAATAGACTAACCCAAATGCCAAAAGAGTTCCAAAAAGCCAGTGAGGAGAGGAATACTTTAAAAGGCAGAATTAGTCAAATGGAAAAGGAGATTCAAAAGCTCACTGAAGAAAACAGTTCTTTAAAAATTAGAATGGAGCAGATGGAAGCTAATGACATTATGAGAAACCAAGAAATTATAAAAACAAAAAAACCAAAAGAATGAAAAAATATAAGACAATGTGAAATATCTCGTTGGAAAAATAACTGACCTGGAAAATAGATCCAGGAGAGATAATTTAAAAATTATTTGTCTACCTGAAAACTGTAATCACAAAAAGAGCCTAGATATCATCTTCCAAGGAATTATCCAGGAAAACTGCCCTGATATTCTAGAACCACAGGGTAAAATAGAAATGGAAAAAATTCACCAATCACCTCCTGAAAGAGATCCCAAAAGGAAAACTCCTAGGAATATTGTAGTCAAATTTCAGAGTTCCCAGATCAAGTAGAAAATGTTGCAAGCAGCCAGAAAGAAACAATTCAAGTATTGTGGAAATACAATCAGGATAACAGGATTTATCAGTTTCTACACTAAGGGACTGAAGGACTTGGAATATGATGTGCCAGAGGTGAAAGGAGATAGGATTAAAACTAAGAATCACCTATCCAGCAAAACTGAGTATAATACTTCAGGGGAAAGAATGGAATTACAATGAAATACATGACTTCCAAGCATTCTTGTTGAAAGGACCAGAGCTGAATAGAAAATTTGACTTTCAAATACCAGAATCAAGAGAAAGATGAAAAGGTAAATAGGAAAGAGAAGCCTTAAGGAACTCATTAAAGTTGAACTGTTTACATTCCCACATGAAAAGATGCTATTTGTAATGCATGAGACCTTTTTGAGTATTAGGGTAGTTAGAGGGTATATATGTACACACATATATATGTGTGTGTATGAGTATGTATGTGTATATTGTATATGTTTAGGTATGCATGTGAACATGTGTGTATGCGTTTATGTATATATGTGTGTATGTGTGTGTACATATATGTATATAGAGAGAGAGAGAGACAGAGACAGAGAGAGAGAGACAGAGAGTACACGGTGAGCTGAATATGAAGGGAGAATACCTAAAAAATAAAATTTGCTGTTGAATATAAGGTACTAGGAATAAGAGAAAGGGAGAGGTAGAATGTAGCAAGTCATCTCACATACAAGAGAGAAGAAGAAGCTTCTACAATGGAGGGGAAGATAGAAAGGAATGATGAACGGAAATTGAGCCTTACTCTCATGAGATTTGGGCTAAGGAGGGAATAACACACAATCAATTGGATATGAAAATCTATTTTACCTTTCAGGAAGGTAAGGGGGAAGGGGAAGGGAGAGAGAAGATAAGAGAAGTGACAGCAAATTGGGGAAAGGGATAATCAGAAGCAAACACTATTGTGGGAGCACAGATCAAGGGAGAGGATAGAATAAATGAAAGGCAGGAAAGGACAGAGGGAAATGTGGTTAGTCTTTTACAACATAACTACTATGAAAGTGCTTTGCATTGTTACACATGTACGACCTATATTGAATTGCTTGTTTTCTCAATGAGGGTGGATGAGGAGGGAGGGAGAGAATAGGAAACTGAAAGCTTTAAGAATGAATGTGAAAAATTGCTTTAGCAAGCTACTGGAAATTAAGCTATACAGGTATTAGAGTATAGACATCTATTTTTCTCTACAGGAAAATAGAGGGAAAGGGGGATGGAAGAAGGGTGGGTAATAGAAGAGAGGGCAGACTGGAGGAAGGGGTGGATGGGGTGCATGCTGTCCTGGGGTAGGGGTGGGGAGTGATGGAGAGAAAAACTCTGATTTCAAATTCTTGTGGAAGTGAATGTTAAGAATTGAACAATAAATAAACTATATATTAAAAAAGAAAATAGATGTGACCTCAATATTAAAGATGAAGCTATTTTTAAAAATGAGAAGAAAAGCAGCTTAGAGACCTTTCACAACTTTGGACAGGAGATGAATAGAGGTCACTATAAAGATAAAAGCATTTTGACTACATGAAATTAAACATCTTCACAAAAATTAACAGCATCTATGATAAGAAGGGAAGTGGTACTTGGAGCAAAAAAATTCTTTGTATCATATATCACTGATGAGAAACTTAGATACAAGACCTAGAGATAATTAATTGAAATGCATAAAACCAAAGATCATCCTCTAATAGAGAAAAAGTCACAGGGTACAAAGGACTTGTACATTATTAACAATCATAGCAAAGGATGATTCAAATCACTAATCATAAGAGAAATGCAGATAGATCCCAACAGCCCTAATGTTTCATTAAACACTAACCAAATTAGAAGGAATTACCAGCAATGGAAAAAGTTCACATGGGAGGGGTTATTAAGAGACAGATACACCCCAGTTGCTGGGGGAACTGTGAATAAGTTCAACCATTCTGGATGGAAATTTTGAAGCATGTGAAGGAAAGTGATCAAAAGGACAATACCCTTTGACCTAGATATTTTTTTCTGTGAGGATTTGCTTTTGTAATTTTTTGGCATCATTGTCTTCTTCTAAATTTGTGTCTTGATGTTCTCTTTCGCCACAGTAGCCTTTGATGTTTAGGTTCTTTTTGTTGTTTTCTTATTTTTCACCCTATTTCTTGATTTTGAACTTCATGTTAAAGTTGAGCTTTACTCTTGACATGGCAGGTAGTGACCCTGTCCCAACTTTTATTTATTTTTTTGCACTGCTGTTTTCGGAGCTATTTCTAGATTGGATATTCTTCTTATAGCCCTGATGATTAGAAATTTAACACCATAAGACTTTTTTCATGTGAAATAACTGCTGGAAGGTCAATGGAATAAGGTTTTGTCAGACTTTCCTAAATGATACTAAGTCTTACCACTAGTAGATCATCATCATCACTTAGGTAACCACTGTAGGGGCAATGCATGAATTGGAATATGGCAAGTGGCTCTTCTGAAGAAAGAGCTCTACAAATCTACACTAGAAACATACCCATTTAAGTGGACCAACATGGATAATTTGTGGTTGGTACTCTAGGGCTGAGCCCTTACTTAACCAATGAAACCCAAGACCATAAGACAAGATTCCTACCTGCTCCCGAAATGTGCATGGACATGTTTGCTTTCTTTCTTTTTGTCTTCTTAATGATAAAGTTATGCATATTTTCTGTTTTCTCCTACCTGACCCTTTTGAAAAAGTATCTAAGAGGCAGATTTAAGAGAAAACTGGAAACAAATCCAGGTCCCTCCCTGTAAAATGGCTGGTAATAATGAGTCCCAGAAAAAAAATCCAAACCCCAGTTCTGCTAAATAGTAAGTGTTCAAAACAGCAGCTCCAGAAGAGTTGTGGGGAAAGATGGATTGTTGTCCTTATTTGGATCTTTTATTCCTGTTCGGAGGTTTGGTTTCAGCTTGCCTGCTTTATTCCCTCTCTGATTTACTGCAGTATTATTTACTGATGATATTTAGTCCCAAGGAAAAGTTGTAGATTCCATGATTTATTATCAACATCTTTTTTGTTTCATCATTGTTATAAACTTCTTTGGATCAAGCTTTCTATGTTGCTGTATAATCAACTGTCTTACTGTTACATGTACATACATGTATGTATATATTAATCTGTCTGTGTATGTATATATATACATATATGTACTATATATGTGTAAACTCTGACTCTCAAGCATAAACACACTTATTTAAAAAAATAAAAAATTCCAGAAGATCAGAGGAATTAGAAGAACTTAAATATTTAATGACTATAGACAAGTTTAGATTTCATGATTCCTCTGAACTATAAAAGAAGAGAATTGATGGGAGGAGATGGGGAATAGCAACCACAATTATTTTGTAACATCTTTATGGACTAATAACTTAAGAAATCTCCCAATCACCTAGTGGTCTAAGTGTAACAAAAGGAAAATTTTTAAAAATATAAATAACAAAATATGCAAGGTCAAGATGAAGCAGACATCTTTATGCTCTATGTGCTCTCCTTGGCATGAGACCCTGCAGTTTTGTCTATGAGAATTTCACAATCGTAAAGGTATTGAGTCTCTTTTCCTTGTCTCCTGCCCTAGAATAGGGAATATTTTTCTACTCTAATCATAAATCCAGCCACTTACATTCATATACCCTCCATTTCTCCCTTGGCTGATCCCCCTCTTTCTCAACCTCTCTCTCTCCTCAAAAATGTGTTCTTTTTTATCCAGCATTCTCCCAGAATGCTGCTGATTGTATTCTCTAACTGGGCCTGAAAATTTCTGAAAGCTATATCTGTAGCCCAGGAATCTAAATCTCCTATTTATGAGGGTAGAATCCTCAGCATGCTAGGAAATCTCCTTGCTTTTAGTTTCTTTGACACACAATCATTTGACCCAGAACCCCCATGGGTATCTAACCGACGAGACAATCTCAAAAATTATCCCCCAAAAAGTGACATGAGAAGAATTTTTTATTTCAAAGACCATAAGGCAACAGAAATACAAGATAGGAAAATAAATACAACAAGTAAGAAAAGTACAAGCAATGAAATAAATTATTCCCCCAAAAAAGTGGAGGGGGAGATACTAGAAACAAAAAAGCCCTATATGCTCATAATGAGGTGCAGCTAAGTGGTACTGTAGTGCCTAGACCAGGCCTTAAGTCAGGAAAACTCATCTTCCTGAGTTCAAATCTGGCCTCAGATACTTACTAGCTGTGTGATCGTGGGCAAGTCACTTAACACTGTTGGCCTCAGTTTTCTCATCTAGAAAATGTGCTGGAGAAGGAAATGGCAAATCATACTGGTGTTTTTACAAAACAACAATGATGAAAATGGGGTAGGGCTTAACAGAAAGAGCCGGACAACAACAAACATGCCTAAAGCAACAATAGAGGGACTGTTAAGAGATTTATTTCTAAAATTACACAAGAAGATAGATAAGAACAAAAGTGGAACTTAATTAGACAAATTGATGGTAAAGAAGGAGTCCTGAAACACCAAGGACTAAAGCTTACAGGACTCTGTCAACTGATGAAGCAACTTTTGGGGGGAGGAGAATTGGAGGATCTATAAAAGGGAAGAGGAAAGGATAAACATGGAGGAAATGGGTGATGCACTCTAATCAAATCAAAGAGAATGAAATACTGTAGTCTTTCAGGAGGAAGAGAGGCTAAGGGAGAGTAGGAGATGGGACAAAGGGAGGGATTGAAACAAGAAAAGGAGAACTCTTGTTCATTAGTAGGAGGTGATTCTGATGAAAAATGCTCCCATGAAGATTCTGTAATGGAAGATGGCGGTGGGGCATAATCTGCAGAGATTTAAAATTTAAAGAAACCACTCTTCTGCGATAGCATTGTACCTCCATGGATGACATCTCATCTCAGAAGAATAGAGGTCCTTAATGCAATCAAGGATGGGAGGTCTCAGACCCAGAATGGAAATTTGGTAAAGAGAATACTCATGAGGGTCACACTTTTAGAGAAAGAGTCAAGATAGCAGAGTAGCAGAAGCAGTCAGCCAAGTTCTATCAACATTTCCCTCCAAATAACTTTAAAATAATGCCTAAAATAAAATTTGAGAATGGCAGTGTCAGCAAAATGTTGGACAAGGACATTCTTCCAGCCCAATATAGCTATGGATGTTGGGAAGAGAGATCTTTGACAAAGGAATGAGTCTTGGCCCAGAGTTGACATGGAGTCAATAACTATGGTAGGACTTGGTGGTAGTGAAAAAAACAGAAACAACTTCAGGAATTTTCCATCCAGAGCTGATAAGGGGATCTGACACCTGGCCAAAAAGAGAATGCAGTGGACACTCATGCCAACGTTGGATGCAAGATTGTGTGTAAACTCTATTACCAATACCTACTTCTGGGTCACAGTTCAAGGGCAGAAAGTAGCAATTTCAGCCACAATGAAGCAGGGATGTTGAGAAGCAATGTCATATCTGGTGCCAAGGGATCGGGGATCTTCTTGGGTTAAGAGCCTTAGTGTAGATGAGGAGAGCAGTGACCACACCACTTCCTGATCACACTACCTGGGAAATACCAAAAACTTATAAACCCTTAGAAATAGCTCTGAAAACAGTAGTGCAAGACAAAATGTAAATCTTGGGACAGGGTCACTACCTGCCATGTCAAGAAAAAAGCTCAATTTTAACATAAAGTTCAAAATTAAGGAATAGGGTGAAAAAATAAGGAAACAACAAAGATCACTAAACATCAAAGACTACTCTGGTGAAAGAGAACATCAAGACACAAATTCAGAAGATAATGATGTCAAAAAATTACAAGCAAAACCTCAAAGGAAAAAATGAAATGGACACAAGCCCAAAGAAAATTCCTGGAAGAAGTAAAAAGAAAATTATTTTCAAAATCAAGTAAGTGTGACACAGGAAATCTGGGTTAAAAAAATCAGAACAATGCAAGAAAATTATGAAAAGAAAATTGACAACCTTGTAAAGAAAAGAAGACAAAAATAATGAAGAAAATAACACATTAAAACTAGAATTGACCGAATGGTAAAACAGGGACAAGACTTCACTGACAAAAATAACTCTTTCAAAAGCAGTATTGGGCAAATGGGGTGGGGGGGAATGCAAAGTTCAAAAGATCACTGAAGAATATAATTTCCTAAAACTCACATTGGGTGAACAGAAGCTAATGGTTCCATGAGACATCAAGAAACAAGAAAACAAAGTGTGTGTGTGTGTGTGTGTGTGTGTGTGTATTCATATATACATATGTATGTATACATATACTTATATAATGTAATTTCATTGGGGAAAAAACTGAATTGGGAAATAGATTAAGGAGAGATCGTTTAAGAATTATTGAACTACCTGAAAGTTGTGATCATAGAAAAAACCTAGACAACATATTTTCAAGAAATTATCAAGGAAAATTGCCTCAATATCCTAGAAAAAAAGAGTAAAAGAATTCATTGATCATCACTTGAAAGCGATCTCAAAATGAAAAATCTCAGGAAGATTATAACCAAACTCCAGAGCTCCCAAATCAAGGGGAAAAATAATAATTTAAGAGGTCAGAAAGAAGCCATTCCAATATCTTGGCACTGCAGTAGGAATCACACAAGATTTAGCAGGTACCATGTTAAAGGAGCGAAGGACTTGAGATTATGATATTCTGGAATACAAAAGACCTAGGATTACAACCAAGAATAACCTGTTCAGCAGAATTGAGTATGGACTTTCAAGCATTCCTGATGAAAAGACAGGAACTGAATAGAAAATTTGACTACAAATTTCAGAAGAAAACCATAAAATATGAACATGAAAGAAAAAGATAGTAAGGTTACAATAAGGTTAACCTGTTGGTATTTCTATTTGGAAATATAACACATATAACTCCTAAAAACTTCATCCTTATTAGGGTAATTTAAGGGAGTCTGCATAGACAGAGGGCACAGGAGTAAGTGGGTTATATTTGAATGACCTGATAAAATGGATGGTTAAAAAAGAGGGAAGCACTGGTAGACAGTGAAAGGGAGAAGAAGAGCAGGAAAAAAATCATCTCACATAAAAGTGGTTCATGAGGAAGAGCTTTTACAGTGAATGAGGAAATGGAAGGGAAGGATGAGTAATGTTTGAACCTTACTCTTATCTAAATTGGTTCAAAGAGAGAAAAATCTATCTATATAGATTTAATTAACGTGAATGTGAACAGGATGGATTATCCTATAAAATAAAAGCAGAAAGCATAATGAATTAGCATCCATAAGTTGTGTCACACATAAAAAGTTCAAGAGATGGTTTTTGGTTACTTAATCATTTTATTAATTATGGGTATTGAAAAATTAATAAAAGGATGGTCATTTGGGTTTCTTGCATAAACTAAAGACTCCTCTTTGAGGTCTCATGATACTTATATAATCTTGGAAGACTGGGCATTTCTAACAGGCAGGAATCAACTCTGATTGATTAACAATTAATGTGATGATGAATATTATAATGAGAGGTGGGCCTATTCTAATGAGGGGATGTGTCTAAGGTTCTGATCATGTCATTCAAGGACAAAAAGAGACTGATCTCAGGACAGACTATTCCTGCCTCCAGCAATCTATACAAAAGAGACCTACCCCACCATTCCTCTCTTCCACCATCCCCACCCTAACATGCCTGAGTAGACCACAAGGGGCTTGAATTTGCCTGGACCACATTTTTTTTACCCTTTAATCAGAGCTAAGTTTCCCCATTTGGGAGGGGAAGATTGAGGAGAGTGTTAAATTTGTCACTTTTTTATTTTTTATTTTTAGATGCTGGCTGAATAAACTACAAAGGGCTGATTTCTGAATGAGGAAATAGAAAAAGGAAAAATCCTAATTTCAGTTAATAATTGGTTATTAATATGAGAGAGATATAATTATTTCTCTTGGTTGTTTACAAGTAACAAACTCAAAACTGAGTTAAAATATAAGACTGAATCAGGAGTAAAAAAAAAAAACAAAGGCAAGGATAGCAATCATAATTTCAGACAAAGCAAAAGCAAAAACTGACCTAATTAAAAAAGATAAGAAGGGAAACTACCACGCTGAGAGGTATCATAGATAAAGAAGCAATATCAATACTAAACATACATGCACCAAGCAGTATAGCATCCTAATTACTAAAGGAAAAGTTAAATAAAATACAGGAGAAAATAGACAGTAAAACTATACTAGTGAGAGACCTCAACTTTCCCCTCTCTGAAGCTAGATAAACAAGGAATTAAAGAGATAAATAGAATCTTTAAAAAGTTAGATATGATAGACCTCTGGAGGAAACTGAATAGGAATAGAAAGGAGTATATTTTTTTCTTAGTTGTACATGGAACAATCACCAAAAAAAAAATGACCATGTATTGGAGTATAAAATCCTAAGAAACAAATTCAGAAAAGTGGACATATTAAAACCTAAAAAAACAAAGGAAAAATTAATATAATTGAAAGTAATAAAACTAATAAATAAATTGCAAAACAAAATTCGTATAAAACTTAAAATAAAGACTAAAGTCTTGTTCTTTGGAAAGATTAACAAAATTGATAAACCTTTAAGTTATCTAATAAAAACAAGACAGCAGAAAATTAAGTCAATAAAAGAGCAAACAAAGCAAAATCGCAACAAAACCGAAAGTAGGAAAAAACTATCAGAGTTCAGTATGTATAGTTGTAATCTTATAAAACCCAGAACATAACAAAAAGACAAGTAGTTTTTTTAAAAAAAACATATAAAATTCCCAAACTAATAGAAGGCCAAATAGAGGGGATGAGGATAATGGGTTGGAGATGGTCATAGTCAAGGAAAAATAGGTGAAGGAGTTGAATGTTTTTGAGTTTTGGGAATTTAAAAAGGATGCCTAGGGTTCATAGGAAGAAGAGAGGGTCTTTCTTTAGAAGAATTCTAAATTCCCTTTCTGCCATCCTTTCAGGCCCTGGAAGAAATGAGAATTGGAGAGAAAAAAGACTCCTTAGCATTGATAACAAAAGCAGGGAGGAGTAACAGAGGGATCAGACAAATAAACTGCATTTTGAAGTTCTGTATACTAGCATCTCCAATTAAAAACAGTCAGATGAATTGGAGATTATGAAAGAGGAGTGAGAATAGTCCAATATCAATAGTCCAATAGCCCAATACCACTTCCTAGCTGGTCCACCTCCAACATCTGACTTTAGATGCCAATCAGAAGATACCCATCCCAGCATGTTAAGTTTAACAATGTGATTCCAGAGAACTCAAGATGATACCTGCTCCCTACCTCCTGATGGAGACATGATGAGCTCAGGATGCAGAAAGGGAATTTTTAAAAATGATCAATGTGGGAATTCATTTTGCTTCACTCTATATGTTTGTTTTATTACTATGTTTTTAATTTTCAGTTCCAAATTCTTTCCCTCTCTCTTCCATTCACTCAGGAGGTAAGATATGATACCCATTGTATATAGAAAGTCATATAAAATACATTTCTATATTAGCCATGTTGCAGAAGAAAAAAGCAACAAAATAATAAAGTGAAAGAAAATATACCTTATCTTCACTTAGTTCATCAGTTGTCTCTCTAAAGTTAGATACTATTTTTTATCATGAGTCCTTAGGAATTGTCATGAAGCATTATATGAATCAGAAGAGTGAGTCTTTTTATCATTATGACATTTCTGTTACTTTGTACGGTGCTCTTTTTCTAGTTCTGCTCACTTCACTTGGCATCAGTTCATATAAGTCTCAGATTTTTCTGAAACCATCTGCTTTGTCATTTCTTACAGTAGTATTCTATCAGAATTATATGACACATCTTGTTCAGACATTCTTCAATTGATAAATATCCTGTAAGTTTTCAAATCTTTGCAACCACAAAAAAAGCAGCTGTAATTATTTTTGTTTGTATCAGTCTTTTTGCTTTTTCTTTGACCTCTGTGGGATACAGACCTAGTAGTCATATTACTGAGCCAAAAGGTATGCACAGTTTTATGGAAATAGTTCTGAATTTTAGACCAATTCATAGTTCCACCAGTGGGACTCTATTTACATAATGGTTTTATTTATCTTTCATTTTTTTCTTAGTGAGGAGTGGAAGAGATAGGAGGGAGAGGAAGATTTCATTTATTGAAAAGAAAAATAAATGGAGTTGGCTGCCCTATAGATCTCCTATTCTCTGTTTATGAGAAAGAATTTAAGTAGAAATTAGTTGATGGAGAGGAGGTATTTTAATTTTTTAAATTCTTAATTTGATAACCCAAAATATGCATTCATATACAAGAAGAATATAAGAAAGATCATTCTATAGAATCCATGATTCTCTATTTCTAACCTTTTGTTTAAAGTATACAGCAAATTCTACATATTACTTTCAAAACTTTCCTACTTTGTGCTTCCTTCTGAGCTTTCTTCTGTTCTTTATCTGTAGATTTGAAAATATTTAAATAGCACTATCTGTTTTTCATCACAATTGCTAAATTTCATTCTTCCTTCATACCTATTCCCATTAAAAACCAGGAGAAAGAAAAATATATATATCATAACAAATAAGCAGTCAAGCAAAGCAAACCCACCCAAAGATCATCTTAAAAAAAAAAAAACTACATCTCTTTCTGCACCTTATGTCCATCTCTGTCAGAAGGCGCATGCTTCATCATAGGTCTTCTAAAGCCATGTACTAACACAGGACTGCCCAGCATGGCACATCTACATCAAAGAAGGCACTGAGTTCTATGAGCAAAGCAGAGTTTATGGTAGGTCAAAGGGAATGTGGGACATGCAGATCTATAGACGTCTCCAACCCAAATGTCCAAATGAACTATTCATGCCCAACTTGTGGTAGAGACGTCCAGATTCATATTAGAATGTGAAGCCACAATCAAACACACTGTACCTTGACCCCAACATTGTGATGCATTGCTCTTCTTTGAGGATGAAGGATAAACAACTTATTGCATAGATCAGGGCTAGTAAATCTTTCAAAGTTTTAAAAAGAGTGAAATATTGCTTTCCTTGCTTATTGTTCTCAGAATTTTCCTCAATCCATTCTCCTCAATTCAGTCCATACAAGCCTTTCTTTGTTTCCCTGAAAACTCTCCTTTTCATCATTTCCTATGGTGAAATAGTATTCAATAACATTATTACACCACTGTTTGCTCAGCCATTCCCCAAGTGATGAGTATGCTCTCAGTTTCCTATCCTTTGCCCTTGAAAATAGAACTGCTATACTTCTTTTTTTGTACATATAAGTCCTTTTTCTCCTTCTTTGATATCTTTGATGTATGTTGGGTGGTAGGTTCACTAGGTCAAAGGTTTGTATCTTGTAACTTTGGGGAAATGGTTGCTAATGCATCGAACTAGTTCACAAAACCACCATCACAGCATTTATATACATGTTTTCCCACAACCCCCTTCCACCAACAGGTCCCATTGTACCTTCTGTCAGCTCTGGAAATCAGATGGTGTGAGGCGGCAACTAAAATTTGCTTTAATTTGAATATTTGCCTCATTGACATAGTCACACTGGAACTTCAAAAAGATTATTTTACCAAGTGTATGAAGATGGGGGTGGGGGAGGAAGGAAAGGCAAGGAAGAGAGAAAGACAGAGACAGAGACAGACAGAGACAGAGAGAGGAGACTATTGCAATAGTACAAGTTAGTGGCAATGAATGGCCATGTGAGTGAAGAGAAGAGGTTGGATGTGAGAAAATTTAGGAAGGCAGAAATGACAAGACTGCTATTTTAGGCTTTCTGCCTGGATTTCTGGAATGTGTCCCTATCAGCCTGTCCTCCCTCCTTCCCCTCCCTCCAAGGTTTTCCACTTAGGAATGAGGTGTGGAGGAGGGAACTGCCTGTGGATCACCCATCTCTTTTGGGGTGGGTTTGGGGGGAACAGGGCATAAACAACATCTAGTCCAACTCCCTCATTTTAGACATAAAGAAATTGAGGCAGAGACTTGTACAGGGTCACAAAACTCAGGAGCAAGAGCATTAGGATTTGAACTCAGGTCTTCTATCTCTAAACTAAGTACTTCTACTACATCAAGAGGCATTTCATAAAGTGGGGAAGGAAATACTGACCTACCTTTCTTCCTTCCTGGGAAACACACTCCCCCTTCTTCCTCTGTGGGTAGTAGTTTACCTCCCCAGGCACACAAGCAGCACAGGAAGCTCCACCTCTTCTGGGGTACTGGAGCTGGGACCTGCAGGCTGAGGACCACAGGTGGGAAGAAAGACACCCCACACACAGGTGTGGAAGATCCTAGAAGGGTGATTGGGATAGGACCGCTGGGCTTTCCTTTACCACTAGATGGAGCCAAGAGACAAAGAAGAGAGGCTTGATGTGGCATGGGAGACTGACAGGTGAGGCTAACAACTCATTTCTATAACTTTCTAAGGTTTCCAAAGGGCTTTCTTCACAACCAGGCTGAGTGGAGGCCATGGGAGTGACTTTCTAATCTAAGATATAAAGAAAAACAGAGAGGGCAAGGGTAATGGGCCACAGATTCTAATTTTCTAAACTATCATATTTCTATAAGGATAACAGCATCTTCTCTGTTATCCAGGTTTGTAACTCAAGGGGTGCAAACACCTAGGGGTGCCTAGTGGATGGAGCAGGCATTATGCGCAGGAAGTATGATAGGTTGAAGCTGACCCATTAGACTGCTAAGGTGGCCCCTGATGGACACTCCAGTGCCCTCATGTGGCAGCTGGAAGGACTTGAAACCTGGAGTCATCTGCTGAGTCACTTGGCAGATTTTGGTGTTTGAACTGACCTGACTGTTTTGTCACCTTGGAATAAAAACCTATAGGCCATGGAGGAGTTGAAAACTGGAAGGGAGCTGAGAAGGCATTCACAGCTTAGTACTGATGGATCTAGAACTGGGAGGGAATTTGCCTAACTTTGGCTTTTTCTTCTCTCTGTCTCTCTGCGTCACTCTCTCTGTCTCTATCTCTGTCTCTCCTCTCACCCCCTCATTGCTAGAAGAAAATATTGAAATATTTAAAATGAAATATAAACACCTTTCTTTGCAATAATATAGAGTCAGGCTCAGTGTCAGTTTGTCTGTCTTTCCCCATGACTGCTTCCAGGGCTGAGTGGAATGCGGTAGATGGACCAAACCTGAATTTCCCTAATGGAAGCACCTTGGTTTAATGGATCCATCACTGAGTTTGAGACTAGCAAAACCAGGGTGCAAATCTTGACTAACTGGCTATATGACCCTAGGTAAGTCACTTAATCTCTGTGAGCCCATTTCTTCACCTATTAAATTAGGATAATAATAGCCCCAGTTTCACTGGGTGGTTCATAGGATTGAAAATTGATGGGTCATCAGAGGCAGTTTAGTCCCCCCTCATTCTTTACCATCAGGCAGAAGGTGGAAGAGAGGGAAGGGGTGAGGAGGGGGAAAAGGAGGGAAGGGAACGGTGAGGGAGGGGAGGGGAAGGGAAGAGAGCCAGAACGTAGAGAAGTCTCAGAAATATTGTTAACATGGGCTTTCACTTGAACTGCTTCTGGGTGAGCCACCCTTCTCACTTGTATTTCAGATCACACAAAGGCATGTGCACAGAATGGGTTCCACAAGCCCAGTCCAGATAATTAAGCCAAAGTCAAGTCTCAGTATCATCTTTTGTGGTACTCTAGCATTTTGGATTGGGGAGAACTTCAGGTCAGCAACTCCTTTGTGTTCTCTGCATTGGTATATGATCCTGGGCATTTTTACCCCAGACCAGCTGAGCTTTTAAATTCTCTCACTGCCTGAAGGAAGGCTGATGCTACTGGGGAGGAAGCTCCAGTCATCTCAATATTGTGACAGCAACATTCAATCTACCATCCACTTGAATGAGCTCTTTTTTCCCAGAAATTAAATTGTCAGCCACAATAGCCAGACGTCATTGTCAATGGAGGCACTTAGACATGGCGGTGTTTGTTTATATGTATGTGCATAAACACAGAGACTCTTCTGGGAAAGCCATTGCCCATGGCCAGATCAATCTGATGAATGAATACAGGATCTGAAACCTGAAGACTTGAGTTCCAGTACTACTTCTACCCTTTATTACCACAGTATCTTGGGCAAGGCATGAATATCTCTGGGCCTCAGATTTCTGCTCTGGAAAGTAAATAAATTGGACTAGATCATGCCTGTGGGCATCTAGGTGTTACAGCGGATAGAGTGCTAGCCCCAGAGTCAGGAAGGTTTATCTTCCTGAGTTCAAATTCTCAGATACTTACTTGCTATGGGAACCTGGACAAGTTGTTTAACCCTGTTGATCTCAGTTTTCTCATCTGTAAAATGAACTGGAGAAAGAAATGGTAAAGCACTCTAACATCTTTGTCAAGAAAATTCAGAATGGGGTCCTCAAGAGATGGACGTGACTGAAAAAACGACTTGACCAACTGAAAAGATTATCTCTGAAATGCCTTCCTTTTCTAAATCTTGTGGTGCCATGCCCAGAATAATTGTATGAAGCTTGATTCTTGCTTTGGAGAGTAAGAAGCTTCCTATTGTGGCTGCTTCTCCATCATGGCATGGTCCTGCCTGGATGAGAGCCTTGCTCCACCTCACTCCATCCTCATCCCACCCCACACACACACACACACACAGCCAGGAGGGCAGGAGATTGCTTCGTTCAGTTCATGGAAGACACAGGCTTCCAGCCCGGTATTTGGGCTTTTTTTTGGGCCACATCAGTGTCTTTTCCTCTTTCCTAACAAAAAGAATGGAGGACAGGGAAAGAAAATGAGCTTGGATTCAGCAATCTAACTGCTGCTCAGCATGACTAGTCAGACTCTGGAGGAGCAGGACCAAATTTGCAGATGTGGGAGGATTTAATTATTCAGTCTGGTCACATTGTGTGTATGTATGCATGAGTACATATCCATGCATGGGTGTATGCATGCATATGTGCATTTGTGTGCACTTGTGTATGTGCATGCATGTGTTTGTGCATGTGTCCAGACCTATGATTTCATTGGAGTTAGGAACTCCAGTGTAGAAGGGCCTTCTCACAATGCAGATTGCCTCCTCCTCCATAACTTGAAGTCTTACAAAGTTGCCTAGAGACTCAGAGATGTGAAGTGATTTCCCAGGGTCACCTAGCTGATTTATCACATGCTAGATTTATCACAGATCTTTCTGACACTGAGGCAGGGGCTTTAACCATTACACCAGACTTAACCACTACTAACATTTTTCTATTTATTGTCAGCTAACTTGTCCATTTTTTAGTTTATTTCTTAATATAATACATCTATTAAGTGCCCACTACTAGAGATAATTTGTGAAGGAGACCACTACTCTGTGGCTGTGGTTCTAACTTCCCTTATCTAGTGGGAGAAGGAAAAAAACTTGAATCTTTGCCATAATTTTAATGCAATTCAATTTGATAAGCATTTATTAAGCACTGATTGTGTGTTGGACACCGAGGATAAAAAACCAAAGCAAAATAGTCCCTTCCCATAAAGAAATTACATTCTACTGGCCTATAGGCAGGACATCATAAAAATATGTTGACATTCTTCTTACCATGAGATACAACCAACTGAGAAATAAGTACACATAAATGATAGGAAAACTAACTTGAAATTCATTTTGTGTGGAGTAAAGTACTATTAGAAGACTCAGGAAAGGTCTCATTCATGTTGGAGGAAGCACCTGAGCTGTGCTAGGGAGGAAAGATTATAAAAGAAAGAGGGGAGAAGGGAGAGCATTAAAGAAAAGGGCCACAGCCTAGTCAAAGGTATGAAAAAGGGAGGTAAACTCTAACACAAAAGGAATAAACACAATAGAGTGTCTGAAAATCCATGGGTGTGCAAAGATAAAGTCTTACCCTAAATTATGCTCTTTTTTATTACGTTAGACCGTACAGAGAGTAAGTAGCCCAGTGAGGATTTGAACCCAGGTCCTTAGGCTACCTCTTAAACAGGCCTATTCAATGAATGGGCATTGCCTCACCCTAAGTGAGTACCTGCAAAGATCTTCACCTAAAGGGTCCAAGGCCTCTCAGTGCATCCTGGATCATCTCCAGTCATCCTGAGGAATATCAGGTCACTGGATTCAGAAAACTCTGGAGGAGAAGTGAGGATGGTGACCTGCGCAGCCCTCCCTCACTCAAAACAAAGTCAAGTGCAAGTCATGTCGTTATTTCTCTGATGGCATGGTCTTCTTTGTCAAGGAAGGATGAACACACAGGAAGCACCATTCTGTTGGACAGCTCTCCCTTACCTCCAGTCAGCAGGAGAGTATCCAGGGAGAGCTCCCTTTAAAAAAGAGTTATTTCTTATTGTCATCCCAGGACCCCATCACTAAGTCATGGGCCTTGTAACTTTTAAAGGAAAAGACCTTTAAAACAAACAATTCAGTGAAGTTAGTGAGAAATCACTCCACTAATTTGCTATGTGACTTTCAGCTAGTCTTTTCCTTTATCTTGGACTTAGATTCCTCACTCATAAGTGAGGGATTTGGGGCAGTATGGCAGAGTGCAATGAATACATGAAACATTTATTAAACACCTACTTTATGCACAGTACTGTGTGAAGTTCTGGGGCTACAAAGAGAGAAGATGCCTCCTCCCCCAGCCAGGAGTCCACATTCTAATAGTGTAAGCTTCAGCTGTTAGTAAGAGAAGGGCTTATGAGCAGGTGGCAATGCCTCTTCTCTAATGGAATGTCCACCAACTAAATTGTTTCTGATATTAAACCGTTTGTCAGGGCCAAGGACTTTGGGGAGAACTATCCATGGTACCTATGACTGTAACACTGGCAGGGGCAGTTACCAGGAGGCTCCTTCCCAGGGTGCTTCTGAGGACATTGGATTGATCCATTGGCTATTCCCAAGGCTTTGGTGCTCAGGGTCTCCATCAGGGTCTGAGAGGAAATGATGGTTAAGGCAGTTGTGATGATTTACTTAGCTCTCCCTTCCCCCTCCTCTCTCTCTCTCTCTCTCTCTCTCTCTCTCTCTCTCTCTCTCTCTCTCTCTCTCTCTCTCTCTCTCTCTCTCTCTCTCTTTCTCTCTCTCTCTCTCTCTCTCTTTCTCTCTCTCTCTCTCTCTCTCTCTCTCTCTCTCTCTCTCTCTCTCTCTCTCTCTCTCTCTCTCTCTCTCTTTCTCTCTCTCTGCCTGGCTGCTTTACCTCAACTACCTTTCTTATCTTGTGAGTGATAGTTGGTAGGAAAAAAATACTAGTTCTAAACTCAGAGAGCTAGGGTTCAAATCCCATTTCTCTTCCTTATATGACCTTGACCTTGGGTAAAGTCCTCCTTTGTAAAACAAGAGGAATGGACTCTTCAAGGTTTAAATCTGTGATTCTGCAGTGGGGAAACACCTCATTGCCCTGGGCTTTAATTTCCTCATTTGTAAAGTGAGAGGCCTGGATTTCTGATTTATGAGGTCACTTCCCACTCCAGATCAGGACACTAGGATTTTTGTGGTCTCTTTCAACTCTGACAGTCTCTGTTTCTAAGTTGTTCTTAGAGGGCCCCAAAGCAGCCAACATGAGGAGGTAAAAGCCCTCCTGCAGGTGGGTCCAGAGAGAAGCAATCTAGTCCCTTGGCCTGCTGTGGTCTGCCTCATAGCACTGATTTCATAGTTATTTTAGTTTCCAGCTAGGAAGTAGAGTTGATCCATGTTTTCTGCTTGTCCCTGACAGGTTGGCATTGTGCCAGACCCCAGTGACTTGCAGCCAGGATCACTGGGGCGGAAGGCAGCTTCTCCAAGCTGCCAGTCTCTGGGTGGCCTCTGTTTGAGCAGCACATTGGAGAAGTTTGCAAATGCACCAGAGCTCCAGCTCTAGCTGGGGCCTGCCAGCTTCTGGAGAATGGGTTGGTGCTTTCACTTCCCTACCTCACACAAACCTCCAGGTGTTTCTAGAACTGGAATGGACATGGACCAGTTTTGCCCACCATTTTTCCTATCCAGGGTGATCCTAAAGCCTTCCTTCCAAAAGAAGCTTGAGTTTTTGCTCATAGATTCTTACCTTAACTGTTAGGATCCTTTAGCAAAATGTCCAGGAATTTTCCAGGTCAGGGGAGAAAAACAAACAGTGTAAGACGTTTGAAAGGGTACAATCATCAGTCACAAGATTCCAGATTCTGACCTGAGGGGGCCCAGAAATCATCTGGTCCAACCCTCTTGTTGTAGAGAGAAAAGGAAATAAAAGCCCACAAAGTGATTTGCCCTAAGTCACATAGTCTTTGAGGAGAAGAGTCAGGATTTGAACCCAAGTCCAATTTTCATTGCATCGCAACCTACTGCCACCTTAGAAGATGTGCATTTGAATTGTGACTTAAGTCTCAGTTTCCTCATATGTAAAATGATAACACTGGGCTCGCTTTCCTCATAAAGATATTTTAAGTAGTGAAAGAGGTAAAATATATGAACATCAATGACCTGGGATAGTGTTGGCATAGGAATTCCCCAACCTATGCAGGTCACAAACTCCCTGTAACTTAGAGAGGCAGTGTGGTACAGGGGCAAAAGCACTCGCAAACAGACATTCAAATTCTAGGTTTCTCTAGTCTTGTGACCATGGATAAGTCACTTCTCTCTGAGAGCCTTAGCTCAGAAATGAGAAGGTTGACCTAGAAGACCCCTTGTGCCTTCTTCAGGTGTACATTTGGTATTAAAACTTGTAGTGTTGGAGAGCATCCCCAGGATATGATGTTAGATAGCGTCTGCATTCACATGGAGGGGCTTCCCGACTGCACATCTAGCCCCTCTTCAGTCTGCCATGTTGTGTGTAACCTCCAATGTCTGGTGGCAGGTATGAGGATCTAGAGATCATTGATTTTTTTTCAAGGCTACCAGTGATGGCAGGAGCAGAGAAAGGGTTGGGCCAGCTGACATGGACAGGTTCTCTCACTGGATTTTTGCTTACCAGCTGAGAGGCCTCTCATGGGAACAGTTCCACTCTGTTGCTCAGGATGCAAAGAGCAAACCCATACATAATGGATGAAGCAATTGGGTGTTTGAGGCAAACATCAGACTTGGGGTGGTGGAAATATCTGTCCCGACAGCCAGCAGCAGGCATTGAGACATCTATATGACAGATGGCTCCAATGGGAAGGTGTGTCACCTTGCTCTTTCTCTCTGGTCAGGGCCCTCTCAAATGATAGAGGAAGAGGCATCTGGGAAACACTGAAAATTGTAGATCATTATCATTGCCTCTCCTTCCTCCTTTGTCATTTTGGGCATTTATATTCTTCCTTCTGCCTTTATCCCCCAGGGATTGGACTATTTCTAAAATTTTATTAGTCTAAGAATGTGTATTCAATAATCCGTTTTTAAATTTTGCATTTAATTTTTGCCCTTATTGTGAGTTTTATTTTCTTATTTTCTTTGAGTCACTGCTTTCTTCCCTTTCTAAAGTCTTAGGTTTAAATTATTATGATTATTTATCATTATTATTTAAATTATTATCATTTCTCTTTCTTCTATCTAAAGGCTTTTCATAATAATACCTAATATCTATGTATTAAATTACCATTTGTGAAACACTTTACAGTTACCATTTCATTTTATCCTTATATTTGGATGGAGGGTACATTTTGTTATCATTCACCATTTTACAGAAGAATAAAACAAGGCAGAAGTTAATTAACTTCACCAGAATCATACAGTTAGCTAGTGTCTGACGCTCTTTGAAGACAAATCTTTGTGATGCTGTGACTGAAGGGAACCAAATGAAGGACCAGAGCTGTCCCAGACAACCGCACTTCAGTTTACAGGGAGATCTTGAGCCCCAGGGGAGTGGAGCCTGTAATCATCAACACCAGGACCCCAGACTTCCCTCAGCACAGCCAGGGGAGTCAGGAAGACAGATGCTCAAATGGGGTTCACCAACCACTAAATCCTGCCTATGCTTAGGAGAGGAGAACTCCTGTGGCCAGATCACCCATCCCCCACATTTAATGTAACTAATTCTCAGTTAACTCCAGGGAAACTCAGAAACACAACCTGGCCTCTGCTTTGGCACACAAGCCATTTCAGCATCAGGTAAGCTATAGCATTCTAGCTTCTAATTGAAAGAAGAAGAGCCACAATACAAAAAGCCTCTAGTTCTAAGCAAAAGAATCATGGGACAGAACCCCCTGTGCCCCAGAAGCAGAGATTAAAAGCCAAGAAAAATGTGATCATCATAAGCAAGAATCAAACCAGAAAATAGAAGACCATAGAATTTTTCTGTGGGGACAGGGACCAAAGTATGAATATTAAAGAGGTCAGCGTTAAAACTGTACTCCCATCTGAAGCTTCAGAAGAATATGAATTGATCTCAAACCCAAAAACATTCTTGGAAGAGCTCAAGAAGGATTTTAAAGGCCCAATTATGGAAAGTAGAAGAAAAACTGGCCAATGATTTTAAAAATATGAAAAAAAAAGAAATCATGGAAAAATTTAAAGGGGAAAATTGAACAAATGGAAAAAGAAGTACAAAAAACTAACTGGAGAAAATAACTCCTTAAAAGGTACAATTGAACAGAGGAAAAGGAGATGCAAAAGTTAACTGAAGAAAACAATTTGTTAAAAATTAGAATTGGGAAGGTAGAAGCTAATGACTCTATGAGACATCAAGAATCAGTCAAACCAAATCTAAAGAGTGAAAAGACAGAAGAAAACGTAAAATATCTCATTAGAAAAACAAACTGACCTGGAAAATAGATCCAGGAGAGAAAATCTAAGAATTTTTGGTTTACCAGAAGGTCATGATGAAAAAAAAAAAGGCTATATAATATCTTCTAAGAAATCATCAAGGAAAACTTCCCAGAGGTCCTAGATCAAAAGGGTAAAATAGTCTTCGAAAGAACCCACCTTTCACCTCCTGAAAGAGATCCCAAACTAAAAATAATCAAGAAATGTTGTTGCCAAATTCCAGAACTATCAAGTAAAGGAGAAAATACTACACTAAGCCAGAAAGAAACCATACAAATATCTAGGAGCTATGGTCAGGATTACACAGGACCTTGCACCTTTTACATTAAGATAGAGGGAGTGGGTATAAAGTAAATGATGAGATGATAAAAAATGTGATTTAAGGGTGCAAATGAATTGTAATGGGAGTTGTGAAAAGGAGGAGGCATAAAAGGCAAATTACATCCCAGGAAGAGGCATGAAAACATATTACAGTAAAGGGCAATAGGGAGGAAGATGAACATTGTTTGAGATTTATTCTCATCTGATTTGTTTCAAGGAAGGAACAACAAATTCAGTCAAGTATAGAAATCTAACTATCTCTATAGGCAGTAGGAGGGGAAAGGGGAAAGAAAAGGGAAGGAAGGCTAAAAGGGAGGCAAGAAGTATTAAGGGAAAAGGGGAGTAAAAGGGAGGGGCCTGAAAGAAGAGAGTGAAGACTGAGGGAGGCGATGGTCAAAAATTGAAACTCTATTGTGGAGGGGAAGGGAGAACTAAAAGCATAAATGAGGGGAAAGAGGATGGAGGGAAAGACACAAAAAGTAATCATAACTGTGAATTTGAATGGGTTGAACTCTCCCATAAAATGGAGGTGGATAGCAGAACGGATTAAAAATCATAATCCAACAATATGTTGTTTCCAAAAAACACATTTGAAATGGGGGAGGCATACAGGGAAAAGGTAAAAGACTGGAGAAGACTATATTGTGCTTCAACTGATGTAAAATAAAACAGGGGTAGCAATACTAATCTCATACAAAGCAAAAGCAAAAATAGATCTAATCAAAAGAGATAAGGAAGGAAGCTATATCCTGCTGAAAGGCACCACACACAATGAAGCAATATACTAAACATATATGATCCAAGTGGTGCAGCATCCAAATTCTTAGAGGAGAAGATAACGGAATTATAGGAAGAAATAGACAGCAAAACTATATAACTTGGAGACTTCAACCTCCCCCTCCCTGAACTTGATAAATCTAACCACAAAATAAACAAGAAAGAAGTTAAGGAGATGAATAAAACTCTGGATAAAGTAGGCATGATAGATCTCTGGAGAAAATTAAATGGTGATACAATGGAATATACCTTTTTCTCAGCAGTTTGTGAGACATTTACAAAAACTGATCTCATACCAGGGCATAAAAATCTCAAAATCCTGTGCAGAAAGGCAGAGATAGTCAGTGCGTCTTTCCCAGATCATAATGCAAATATATATATATATATATATATATATATATATATATATATATATATATATATATGTGTGTGTGTGTGTGTGTGTGTGTGTGTGTGTGTGTGTGTGTGTGATAAAAGAAAGATAAACCAAAAATTATGTGGAAACAAATCTAATCCTAAAGAATGAGTGGGTTAAACAACAAATCATAGAAACAATCGACAACTTCATTCAAGAGAATGACAATAATGAGACAACTTACTAAATCTTTTGGGATCCTACAAAAACAGTTCATAGGGGAAGTTTTGTATCTTTGAATGCCTACATGAATAAAACAGAGAAAGAGGAGATAAATGACTTGGGCATGCAGGTGAAAAAGCTAGAAAAAGAACAAATTGAAAATCCTCAAGTCAATACCAAATTAGAAACACTGAAAACCAAAGAAGATTGGTTTTCAGTGGTAAACAAATAAATAAAACTAAGAGTTGGTTTATGAAAAAAGCAATAAAATTGATAAAACTTTGGGCAATTTGATTAATAAAAGGAAGAAGAAAACAAAATTACCAATATCAAAAATGAAAAGGGTGAATTCACCTCCAACGAGGAGGAAATTAAAACAATAATTAGAAATTATTTTGCCCAACTGTATATGCCAGGAAATTTGATACTCTAATCAGATGAATGAATATTTTTAAAAATATATATAAATTGCCCAGATTAGCAGAAGAGGAAGTTTAATACTTAAATAACTGCATCTCAGAAAAAAAAATTGCACACGCCATCAGTGAACTCCCTAGGAAAATATCTCCAGGACTAGTTGGATTTACAATTGAATTCTATCAAACATTTAAAGAACAGTTAATTCCAATACTATATAGACTGGGAAAACTGCTGAAGAAGGAGTTCTAGCAAATCCTTTTTGTAATACAAATATGGTTCTGATAACTAAAAAAAGAAAGAGCAAAAACAGAGAAAGAAAATTATAGACCAATTTCTCTAATAAATATAGATGCAAAAATATTTAATAAGATTTTAGCAAAAAGAATACAACAACTTATCATGAGATAGTAGAATTTATACCAGGAATGCAAGTCTGGTTCAATATTAGGAAAACTATTAGCATTATTGATCATATCAACAACAAAACTAACAGAAACCACATGATTATCTCAATAGATGCAGAAAAAGCTTTTGACAAAATTGAATACCCATTTCTATTGAAAACACTACAGAGCATAAGAATAAATGAAATTTTCCATAAAATAAATGAGCAGTATCTATCTAAAGCTTTCAGCAAGGATTATATGCAATGGAGATAAGCTAGATGCATTTTTAGGGGTGAAACAAGGATATCCATTATCACCACTATTATTCAATATGGTATTAGAAATGCTAGCTGTAGTAATAAGAGAAGAAAAAGAAATTGAAGGATTTAAAATCGCAAAGAAGAAACTAAGTTATCACTCTTTGCAGATGATATGATGATATACTTAGAGAATTCCAGAGATTCAAGTAAAAACCTACTTGAAATAATAAACAAGTTTGGCAAAGTTGCAGGTTACAAAATAAACCTATATAAATCATTCACATTTCTATATATTACTAACAAAGTCCAACAGCAAGAGATAGAAAGAGAAATCTCATTTAAAGATAGGGTA
Source organism: Bettongia penicillata ogilbyi (assembly GCA_023548195.1). Classification (NCBI taxonomy): domain Eukaryota; kingdom Metazoa; phylum Chordata; class Mammalia; order Diprotodontia; family Potoroidae; genus Bettongia; species Bettongia penicillata. The sequence continues at coordinate 8,484,531 of JAJHZJ010000134.1, read as the reverse complement.
GATACTATGGAATATTTGGGAGTCTACCTGAAAGAAGAAATCCAGGGACTACATGAACACAATTGCAAAACACTGCACAAATAAGGTCAGATCTAGGTAAGTGGAAAATCATCAGTTGGCAATATAATAAAAATGACGATTCTACCTAAATTAATTTATTTATTCAGTGCTATATCAATCAAACTATCAGATAATTATATTGTAGAGATAGAAAAAATAATATCAAAATTCATCTGGAAGAACAAAAGATCCAGAATATCGAGGGAGTTAATGAAAAGAAATGCTAGGGAAGGTGATCTAGTTCTATTCAATCTCAAATTGTATTGTAAAGCAGCAATTATCAGAACCACTTGGTACTGGCTAAGAATCAGAAGGGTAGACCTTTGGAATAGCTTAGGTACTCAAGACACAGTAGTCAATGAATATAGCATTGATAAACTACTGTCACTGATATCCCCATTTGATGAACCCAAGGACCTCAGCTTCTTGGATAAGAACTCACTGTTCAACAAAAATTGTTGGGAAAAGTGGATAACAGTGTGGTGGAAACTAGGCATAGACCAATGCCTGACATTGTGCACAAGAATAAAGTCCAAATGAGTGCATGATCTGGTATAAAGACTGATACTATAAACAAATTAGTGGTGCAAAGAATAGTGTATTTATCACATTTATGGAGAAGGGAAGAATTTTGGCTAAACAAGAGATAGAAAGTGGGATGAAGTACAAAATGGATAAAGAATCTATTTTTGGATGGATTCTTTTGGATCCATTTTGGATTTTTAAATTTTGAATTTTGATTACATTAAACTGAAAAGTTTTTGCACAACTAAACCCAATGCAATGAAGATTAGGAGGGAAGCAGAAAACTGGCAAAAAAATTTTGCAACTAGTGTTTGTGATAAAGCCCTCATTTCTAAAATATATAGATAACTGAGTCAAAATTACAAGAATACAAGTCATTCCCCAATTGATAAATGGTTAAAGGACATGAAAAGGCAGTTTTCAGAGGAGGAAATTAAAGCTATCTACATTCATATGAAAAAATGCTGTAAATCTCTATTGACTAGAGAGATGCAAATCAAAGCAACTCTGAGTTACCACATTACACCTATCAGATTGGCTAACATGGCACAACAGAAGGATGATAGAAGTTGGAGAAGATGTGGGAGAGTTGGGACACTAATTCATTGTTGGTGGAGCTGTGAGCTGATTCAACCATTCTGGAGAGTAATTTGCAACTTTGTCCAAAGGGCTACAAAAATGGGCATGGCCTTTGCTCCAGCAATATCACTTCTAGGACTGTATCCCCAAGAGATCATGAAAATGGGAAAGGGTCCCACATGTACAAAGATATTTGTGGCAGCTCTTTTTGCGGTAGCCAAAAACTAGAAATCAGGGGAATGCCCATCATTGGGGAAGACTGAATAAATTGTGGTATATGAATGTAATGCAGTACTATTGTGCTATAAAAATGATGAACAGGAACATTTCAGAGAGGCCTGGAAAGACTTATGTGAGCTGATGCTGAGTGAAAGGAACAGAACCAGGAGAAGTCTGTGCACTGCAACAATCACAGTGTGTGAGGAATTTTTCTGGTAGACATAATACTTCATTGCAATGTGAGGACTTAAATAATTCCCAATGTTCTCATAAGGCAAAATGCCTTCCACATCAGGAAAGAACTATGGAATTTGATAACAGAATGAAGCAGATCATTTTCTTTGTATTATGTTTTGGTTTATTTTATGATTTCTCCACATCATTTATTCTTCTATGCAACATGACTAAGATGAAAATGTATTTAATAGGAAGGCATATGTAGAACCCATATAAAACAGTATGCCATCTCAGGGAGGGAGTGAAAGTAGGATGAAAAGGGGAAAGGGAGGGGGAAATCTAAGATATGTGGAAGTGATTGTAGAACACTGAAAACAAATAAAATAATAAAAACAAAAAAAGAAGACTAACACAAATAGGAAAGGATATTCAAAAAGTCAATCAGGAGCAGAATGTCTTAAAAAAGATTGACCAGATGGAAAAGGAGATCCAAAAACTCCTGAAGAAAATAATTCCTTCAAGATTAGAATGGAGCATTGGAAGCTAATGACTTTATGAGAAAACAAGAAATTATAAAACAAACGAAAGGAATGAAAAAATAGTGGACAGTGTGAAATATTCATCAGAAAACAACTGATCTGGGAAATAGATCAGGAGAGACAATTTAAAATAATGACTACCTGAAAGTCACGATCAGAAAAAGATCCCAGACATTATCTTTCAAGAAATTATCTGCCCTGATATTCTAGAACCAGAGGGTAAAATAAATATTGAAAGAATCCACTAATCTCCTCCTTAATGAGATCCCAAAAGGAAAACTTCAAGGAATATTGTAGCAAATTCCAGAGTCCCAGGTCAAGGAGAAAATACAGCAAGTAGCTAGAAAAAAACAATTCGAGTATTGTGGAAATACAATCAAGATAACACAAGATTTAGCAGCTTCTACATTAAGGGATTGAAAGACTTGGAACATGATATTCCAGTAGTCAAAGGAATTACAGATAAAACCAAGAATCACTTACCCAGCAAAACTTGAGTGTAATACTTCAGGGGAAAAATGAACATTCAATGGAATAGAGGACTTTCAAGAATTCTTGATAAAATGACAGACTGAAATAGAAATTTTGTTTCAAAACGAGATCAGAGAGAAGTGGAAAAGGTAAACAGGAAAGAAACTCTAAGGGACTTACTAAAATTGAACTGTTTAATTCCTACATAGAAAGTATATTTGTAACTCTTGAAACTTTTCTCAGTATTGGGTAGTTGAAGGATTATACACACATATATAGACAAAGGGCACCGGGTGAGTTGAATAGGAAGGGGTGATATCTATAAAACTAAAATTAAGGAGTGAGAGAGGAATATATTGGGAGGAGAAAGGGAGAAATGGAATGAGGGCAAACTATCTCCCATAAAAGAGGCAAGAAAAAGTTTTTTCAACGTAGGGGAAAAGGGAGGAGGTGAAAAAGAAAAAGTGAAGCTTACTCTCTTCACACTTGGCTTATAGAGGGAATAACACGCTCACTCAATTTGGTATGAAAATCTATCTGACACATCAGGAAAGTAGGAGAGAAGGGGATAAGTGGGGTGAGGGGATGACAGAAGGGAGGGCAAATGGAAGGAGAGAGTAATTAGAAGTAAACATTTCTGGGAAGGGACAAGGTCAAAAGAGAGAATAGAATAAATGGGGGGGGCAGGATAGGATGGAGGAAAATATAGTTAGTCTTACACAACATGAGTATTATGGAAGTCCTCTGCAAAGCTACACATATATAGCCTATATTGAATTGTTTGCCTTCTCAGTGGGAATGGGTAGGCGAGGTAGGAAGGAAGAGATGTTGGAACTCAAAGTTTTAAAAATGAATGTTAAAAATTGCTTTTACATGCAACTGGGAAATAATATATACAGGCAATGGGGTATATGAATCTATCTTACCCTAGAAATAGAGAAGCTATTAGAAAATAGAGGGGAAGGGGATAAGAAAAGGGAGGGCAGATTGGAGGAAGAGGTAATGTAAGCTTTCTTGGGATGGATGGAGGGGAGAGATAGGGATAAAATTTGGAACTCAAGATCTTGTGGAAGTGAATGTTAAAATCTAAAAATAAATTAATTTAAAAAAAGAAAGTATACTGCCAAGATAAGTTAACTCATCCATAGAATTAAAAATATCTCCATGTACTGTAATCAATGGCTCTATGTATAGATGATGTAGGGCTGGCTGGTAAAGAATAGCTGTTTTCAGGTGTTAATTGTTAGATTAAAATCAGCACAAGCCAGCAGAGATCCATTATCCATACTTTAGTGCATCTTAGCCTCACAGGCTGTAATGAGTTCAAAATCATCTGCAAAGAAAAAGTTGCATGCCAAATTTCCCTCCACTTTAATCTTGGCTTGTAGCCTTTTCAAGTTACATAATTTACTGTCAGAAGCAGTTGATCCTGATGGGAATTCTGTTCTCATTAAGGGCAGCCAACAACATCACAGAAAACATCATGCTAAAATGCTTGGGAGCAAGAAAACAATCTTGCTTCACTCCATTGTTGACTGGAAAAGTATGTGAGAATTGTCTATTATTCAGAATTCATGCAAGTATGCTGTCATGAAAATGGCATACAATATGGATGAATTTTTCTGGGCAACCAAATTTTTCCATAAATTTTCACAAGACTTCATGACTGACAGTATTAAAGACCTTGGTTAAGTCAATGAATATTATGTGCAGACCTCTGTTTTGCTTCTGACACTTTTTAAGGAGAGAGTGAAAGAGAGTCAGGATGCCTTCGATGAGTTCAAATCACCAGGATTAGATGAACAACAATCTCAGGAACAGAAAGAAATGATTGATGTGATTGCATAGCCACTCTCAGGGATATCTGAGAAATTTTGTAAAACAAGAGAGCTATCATGGGACTACAGAAAGGTAGATTTTCTGATGTTCAAAACAACGATGAGAAGAAAGGCATGTACAAAGGAGAGGATCCATAAACTTGACTTATCTCACTATGTTGGACACTGGATTATTCCAAGGATGGCTGGTGAACATTTACTATAGGAAGCAAGGATCACAAAATCCAAGCATGGTTTTATTGAGAATATCAGTCTAACTTTATCTCTTTCCTTTTAGGGCTATAGATTGGTAGATAAGAAGAATGATATAAATATACTCTACCTGCATCCATCACATTAGCAAAGATGATGGAATAGCAAAGGGACTATCACTAAAGAAATGTGGGAAGACAGACACACTGATGCATTACTGGTATACGTATGAAATGCTCTAATCTAGAAAACAATATGTAATTGAACCTCAAACATGGGTAATTGCATGTACCACTTGAACTAGCAATATCATTAGTAAACTTATATTCTCCCAAAATTAAAAAAGAGAGAGAGAGAGAAGAAAATTCCCATGTGTGCTAAAATATTTATAACAACAATGTTTTGTTATATTAAAAGAATAGGAAATAGTAAAGTTCATATACATCATTTGGGAAATGGCTTAAAGCATTATGACATTTGAATCTAGTAGAATATTGTTCCATTGTAAGAAGTTATGAGAGGAATAAATTCTGAGAAACATAGAAAGATTCATATGAACTGATACAGAATGAAGTAAGCAGAAACAGGATAGCAATTTACACATTAGCAAACACACTATAAAAGACTCTGATCAATGTAATGGCAAATGATTATTCTAAAAAGAATGATAAAACAGCAGGTTTTCCACCTCCAGATAGTAAAGTGATACTTTAGACACACAGGAGATATGCCTATTCAGATATTTAACAATACAAACTAAATTTGTCCTACTACTTGACTATAATTTATAATTATTATAAGGGAAGACTATTGTCATGGGTGATGGTGGTGATATAAAGAAAGAAAAGAAAAAAGATAATCAATGAAACATTTTAAAAATAAACAGAAGAGAGCAAAAGGAGTCAAAAGGTGGCAGAGACCAAAAGGGCAGTGTTGTTATTCTCATGTTAAATTTATGGATACTTTTTAAAAAGCTGCACATGGTAGATTCATATTTAACCCTCTTTTTTATGTGCTGTTGATATGGAAGTATTCATGTTTGTTAATTGTTATACGTATTTTTTTATTTTCATTTTTTTCATTTTTTAATGTTTATTTATATATTTTTAACTTTCAACATTCATTTCCACCAAATTTCAAGTTCCAAAATTTCTCCCCATCTCCCCCCTACCCCCAAGTCAAAACCCCATGCATTCTGATTACCCCTTCCCTCAAGATGTTCTCCCTTCTATCACACCCCTCCCTTCCCTTATCCTCATCTTCTCTCTTTTCTTGTAGGGCAAGGTAGATTTCTATACCCCATTACCTGTATTTCTTATTTCCCAGTTGCATGCAAAAACAATTCTCAACATTCATTCCTAAAACTTTGAGTTCCAACATCTCTTCCTTCCTACCTGCCTACCCATTCCCACTGAGAAGGCAAACAATTCAATATAGGCTATATATGTGTAGCTTTGCAGAGGACTTCCATAATACTCATGTTGTGTAAGACTAACTATATTTTTCCTCCATCCTATCCTGCCCCCCCCCCATTTGTTCTATTCTCTCTTTTGACCCTTGTCCCTTCCCAGAAATGGTTACTTCTAATTACTCTCTCCTTCCATTTGCCCTCCCTTCTGTCATCCCCTCACCCCACTTATCCCCTTCTCTCCGACTTTCCTGACGTGTCAGATAGATTTTCATACCAAATTGATGTGAGCGTGTTATTCCCTCTATAAGCCAAGTGTGAAGAGAGTAAGCTTCACTTTTTCTTTTTCACCTCCTCCCTTTTCCCCTACGTTGAAAAAATTTTTCTTGCCTCTTTTATGGGAGGTAGTTTGCCCTCATTCCATTTCTTCCTTTCTCCTCCCAATATATTCCTCTCTCACTCCTTAATTTTAGTTTTATAGATGTCATCCCTTCCTATTCAACTCACCCTGTGCCCTTTGTCTATATATGTGTGTATAATCCTTCCAACTACCCAAATACTGAGAAAAGTTTCAAGAGTTACAAATATGATCTTTCTATGTAGGAATTTAAACAGTTCAATTTTAGTAAGTCCCTTAAGATTTCTCTTTCTTGTTTACCTTTTCATGTTTCTCTGGACTCGTGTTTGAAAAACAAAGTTTCTATTCAGCTCTTGTCCTCGTATCAAGAATTTGTGAAAGTCCTCTATTCCATTGAATGTTCATTTTTCCCCTGAAGTATTGTACTCAGTTTTGCTGGGTAAGTGATTCTTATTTCTAATACCTGTGACTTCTGGAATATCATGTTCCAAGTCTTTCAATCCCTTAATGTAGAAGCTGCTAGATCTTGTGTTATCTGATTGTATTTCCACAATACTCGAATTGTTTTTTTCTAGCCACTTGCTGTATTTTCTCATTGATCTGGGAATTCTGGAATTTTGTTACAATAATCCTAGGAGTTTTTCTTTTCAGATCTCTTTCAAGAGGTGAACGGTGGATTCTTTCAATGTTTATTCTACTCGTTGGTTCTAGAATATCAAGGCAATTTTCCTTGACAATTTCATGAAAGATGATGTCTAGCCTCTTTTTTTAAATCATAGCTTTCAAGTAGTCCCTAATTTTTAAATTGTCTCTCCTGGATCTATTTTCCAGGTCAGTTGTTTTTCCAGTGAGATATTTCACATTGTCTTCTAATTTTTCATTCTTTGGTTTTGTTTTGTAATTTCTTGGTTTCTCATAAAGTCATTAGCTTCCATTCACTCCATTCTAAATTTTAAAGAACAACTTTCTTTTTTTTCTTTTTTAAATATAAATTTATTTCTTTAACTTTTTACATTCATTTTCACAAAATTTGGGTTCCAAATTTTCTCCCCATTTATCCCTCCCCCCACCCCAATACACCGAGCATTCTAATTTTCCCTATCACCAATCTGCCCTCTCTTCTATCATCCCTCCCTTCTCTTGTACCCATCTTCTCTTTTGTCCTGTAGGGCCAGATGACTTTCTATTCCCATTAACTGTATTTCTTATTTCCTAGTAGCAATAACAATATTCAACAGTTGTTCCTAAAATTCTGAGTTCCAAATTCTCCCCATCCCTCCCTCCCCCCCATTCCCTTTGGGAAGGCAGGCAATTCAATATAGGCCATATCTGTGTAGTTTTGCAAATGACTTCGATAACAGTCGTGTTGTGTAAGACTAACTGTATTTCCTTCCATCCTATTCTGACAACCATTGCTTCTATTCTCTCTTTTGATCCTGTCTCTCCCCGAGTGTTGACTTCAAATTGCTCGCTCCTCTCATTGCCCTCCCTTCCATCATCCCTCCCTCCCTGCTTATCTCCTTCTCCCCCACTTTACTGCACTGTAAGATAAGTTTTCATACCAGAAGGAGTGTGCATTTTACTCCTTCCTTTAATGGAATGTGATGAGGGTAAATTTCATGGTTTTTTTTCTCAGCTCTCCTCTTTGTCCTTCCACTAAAAAGTCTCCTGCTTGCCTCTTGAATGAGAAATAATTTACCCCATTCCATTTCACCCTCTCTCCTCCCACTACATTGCTCTCTCACCATTTACCTTAATTTCTTTTAAGATATGGTCCCATCCGGAGGAAAGATGGGGTAACTATATGTCACTTAAGAGGCAAGTAGGAGATTTTTTTAGTGGAGGGAAAAAGAGGAGAGCTGAGAAAGAAAAAAAAAACAAGAAGTTTACCCTCATCACATTTGACTAAACGAAGGAGTGAAATGCACACTCATTTTGGTATGAAAACCTATCTTACAGTATAAGAAAGGGGGGAGAAGGAGATATTGCAAGGGGGGGGATGATGGAAGGGAGGGCAAAGGGAGGAGGGAGCAATTTGTAGTCAACACTTGGGGAGGGATAGGATCAAAAGACAGAAGAGAAACAACGAGGGGCAGGTTAGGAGGGATGGTAATTCAGTTAGTCTTACACAACACGACTCTCAGGGAGGTCATTTGCAAAGCTACACAGATAGGGCCTATATTGAATTGCCTGCTGTCCCAAAGGGAATGGGTGGGGAGGGAGGGATGGGGAGAATTTGGAACTCAAAGTTTTAGGAACAGCTGTTTAATATTGTTGTTGTAACTAGGAAAGAAGACATACAATTAATGAGGAATAGAAAGTCATCTGGCCCTACAGGAGAAAAGAGAAGATGGAGACAAGAGAAGGGAGGGATGACAGAAGAGAGGGCAGATTGGTGATAGGGAAAATTAGATTGCTTGGGGTATTGGGGTGGGGGGAGGGGATAAAAGAGGAGAAAATTTGGAACCCAAAAATTTGTGAAAATGAATGTAAAAAGTTAATTAAGTAAATAAATTTAAAAAATTAAAAAAATAAAAAAAAAGATATGGTCCCCTCCTATTCAATTCACTCTATGCTCCCTGTCTCTGTGTGTGCATGCATGTGTGTATGTGTGTGTGCGTGCATGCATGTACATGTGTGTGTACCTGTGCGTGTGTGTAGGTACATCTGTGTGTGGTCCCACCAACTACCCAGGTACTGAAATGTTTTAAGAGTTACAAATATTGTGTTTCCATGTAGGAATGTAAACAGTTCACCTTTGGTAAGTCCCTTATGACTTCTCTTTGCAGTTTACTTTTTCATGCTTCTTCTCATTCTTGTGTTTGAAAGTCAAATTTTCTTTTCAGCTCTGGTCTTTTCATCAAGAATGCTTGAAAGTCCTATGTTTCATTGAAAGACCATATTTTCCCCTGAAGTATTATACTCAGTTTTGCTGGGTAGGTGATTCTTGGTTTGAGTCCAATTCCTTTGACTTCTGGAATATCCTATTCCACGCCCTTCGATCCCTTAATGTAGAAGCTGCTAGATCTTGTGATATCCTGTTTGTATTTCCACAATACTGGGATTGTTTCTTTCTAGTTGCTTGCAATATTTTCTCCTTGACCTGGGAACTCTGGAATTTGGCCACAATGTTCCTAGGAGTTTCTCTTTTTGGATCTCTTTCGGGTGGTGATGGATGGATTCCTTCAATACTTATTTTGCCCTCTGGTTCTAGAATCTCAGGGCAGTTTTCATTGATAATTTCATGAACGATGATGTCTAGGCTCTTTTTTTGATCATGACTTTCAGGTAGTCCCATAATTTTTAAATTGTCTCTCCTGGATCTGTTTTCCAGGTCAGTTGTTTTTCCCATGAGATATTTCACATTCTCTTCCATGTTTTCATTCTTTTGGTTTTGTTTTATGATTTCTTGGTTTCTCAGAAAGTCATTAGACTCCATCTGTTCCATTCTAATCTTGAGAGAACTATTTTCTTCAGTGAGATTTTGAACCTCTTTTTCCATTTGGCTAATTTTGCTTTTGAAAGCATTCTTCTCCTCATTGGCTTTTTGAACCTCTTTTTCCAATTGTGTTAGCCTATTTTTCAAGGTGTTAGTTTCTTCAGCATTTTTTTGGGTCTCCTTTAGCAAAGTATTGACCCGTTTTTCATGCTTTTCTTGCATCTCTCTCATTTCTCTTCCCAGTTTTTCCTCCACCTGTCTAACTTGATTTTCAAAATCCTTTCTGAGCTCTTCCATGGCCTGAGCCCACCAGATATCCACCTCGGATGTTGGGATAGAGAGGCCCCCACGTCCACGTCTTTCCCTGATGGCAAGCATTGTACTTCTTCATCAGAATGAAAGGAGGAATTAACATCTCTTCACCAAGAAAGTAGCTCTCTATAGTCTTATTTTGCTTCCTTTTTCTGGGCATTTTCCCAGCCAGTTACTTGACTTCTGAGATTCCTCTCCACCCCCGCCTAGATCCACCCAGCTAGTGCTTGGGGTCTGATATTCAAATGCTGCTTCCCAGCCTCAGGGCTTTCAGTGGCAGGAGTGGCTGCTATTAAATGTGAGCTTAAGTTCTGGTGCTGGGGTGGGGCAAGGCCACCTCCCAGGCTCAGTTCCCTCAGGGGGTTTATGCAGAGACCTTTGGTAATGGAACTCCTGCATGCTTGGGGAGTCTCGGGCTGCCACTGTCTCTGCTGCTACCTCTGCTGCTGCCTCCCAAGGGGGCCCGAGTCACAGAGACACCCCTCTCGGCCAGCCCAGAAGTCTCTCTCACTGACCTGGAGCGCCTGTGGGTGGAGGGACCTTCGTGGCCGCTGGAGGTTCTGTCCCTGAAGCCTGCTCAGATCTGCTCCTCTGGGGCCATGTGGCCAGGGCAGCGCAGGCTGGGCTCTGCTGTCTGGAGTGCAATGGACCCCTGTGTTGGTGCATGGCTTGCAGTACTCCAGAATTTGTGGGGCATTCTTTTTACATGAAATTTATGGACTGTGGATTTGGAGCTAGCATACATGAGTCTTTCTACTCTGCCAACTACTTTCTTTAGTGAACTTTTGAACCTTCTTTTCCATTTGACTAATTCTGCTTTTTGAAGCATTTTTCTCCTCATAGGCTTTTTGGAACTCTTTCACCATTTTTAATTAGTCTATTTTTAAGGGTGTCATTTTCTTCAGTATTTTTTTGTGTCTTTTTCAGCAAGTTGTTGACTCACTTTTCATAATCTTCTTGAATCACTCTCATTTCTCTTCCCAATTTTTCCTCTACCTCTCTTGCTTGATTTTCAAAATCCTTTTTGAGGTCTTCCATGGCCTGAGACCATTACATTTTTATTTTGGAGGTTTTGCATGCAGAAACCTTGACTTTTATGTCTTCCTCTAATGGTATGCTTTGTTCTTCCTCATTCAAAAGGGTGGAAGAAAATACTGTTCACCAAGAAATAGCCATCTATAGTCATATTTTTCCCTTTTGGGGGCATTTTCCAAGCTAGTTCCTTGACTTTTGAGTCCTTTGTCAAGAGGAGGATATACTCTAGAAATCTGTAAGTCCTGAGTTCTTCCAAGGTGGCACAGTCAAGGGAGAGGAGTTTACTCCTCTCCAGGCCTGTGCACTAGTCTTGGCACAATTAAAAACTTCTCTACCCAGGATCTGCAAGTAGAATTCCCTCTCCACAACTGCCTCCAGCTCCAGCACACCAGGACTCCTCCTCACCCCAGGGCTGCCACTCTGGGCTGAGATTCAGATCAGCAACTCAATTCACCCAGAGTCTTTAGGTGGAGGGCACAAAAAATGAATGTTCTCACTGCAGTGCCTACTACCAATGGGGTCTGACCATTTTTCCTTCCCATTCAAATGAAAGAGCTTTCTCACTGACCTTTGAAGCTGTCTTTGGCTTTTGTGGGTTGAGCAATCTGGGAACCGCAGCTGCTGTTTGGGAATCTGCTTCCTGAGACCTGATCCAATCCTTTCCCTGCCACACTGTGTGGGCAAGGCTGGGCTGCACTCTTCTCTGAGCCCAGTGCAATAGACCTTTCCTGTTGGCTTCCAGGTTGTGTTGGGATGGAAATATCTTTCACACTGTCGTTTTATGGTTTCTGCTGCTCTAGAATTTTTTTGAGGTCAATTTTATAGATATTTTATGGGCTATAGGGGAGAGCTTTTACAGGTTTATCTTTCTACTTCAACATCTCAGCTCTGCCCCACATACTTATAATCTTAAAAGTATATAAGAACTGGGGCACAGAGCTAGGATGGCAGAACCTACTAGAACTCTGCTCAAGCCTCTCAAAAAACCTGTAAAAATGACTTTAAACAAATTCTAGAGCAGTAGAAGTCACAAAATGACAGACTGAAGCAAATTTCCAGTTCAAGGCAATCTGGAAAGTCTACAGGAAGAGTCTATCACACTGAGTTAGGAGAGAAACACAGTTTAAAGTGAGCTCTGCCAGAGTGAACAGAACAGGCCTTAGGGCACCGAATTGTTGGTGGCAGCTGCTGTTTCCATACTTCTCAAACTAGGGCAGTGGCAGCCATTGCTGAAGCAGAGGCTGCTTCTGGAGCACTCCACTTAACAAAGAGCTCAAAAGCCAAATAATTGACTGGGAAAATGTGCAAATAGGGGAAAATAAACAAAACATAGATTCTTACTTTCTCAGTGAAGAGATATTTTCTCTAGTCATTGGTGATAAGGAATATCAACACATACAACTAGAAGAAGACAATGAAGTCAAAGTCCTCAATCCACAGCCTCCAAGAAAAAATATGAATTGGTCTCAGACCATAAAAGAGTTCAAAAAGGATTTTGAAAATCATGTAAGAGAAGTGGAAGAAAAAATGGGAAGAGAAATGAGAGTGATGCAAGAAAATCATTAAAATTATGTAAGAACTTGAATTTACAAGAAAAGGGCATATGCAAAGAATTTTTATGAAATCATTTAATAAAGTCTCTCAGGATTGTGGAAAAGATAGAGAGATGAAGGCAAGACAACAGTATAATTAGGTTGATTTAAAACCAGTTGAATGACTGAATCCAAAGTCTAACAATTCATGGGTTGTGGCCCTGGGTTCTGTGCTTCACACCTCTGTTTAACAATCCCATCAATGACTTGAATAAAGTAAGAGATGGCATGTTTATGAAATGTTCAGATAACACAAAAATGAGAGGGTTAGCAAAAAAATACTAGATAATTAATCTTAAAAGTTTTTGAAAGTCTAGAACATTGCACCAATTTCTTTTAAAATGAAATTTAATAGGCATAAATGTAAAGTCTTACATGGGTTCAAAAATTCAACTTCACATGTAGAAGTTTAGGAAGACATCGGTAGAAAATAAATATTCTGAAAACGTCTTTGTGTCTTTAGGGGACTTGTAGTTGAATACAGATGACATGTGATATAGTAGCTAGGAAAGTTAATGTGACCTTAAGCTACATAAAAAAGTAAAGTATATAGAAATTAGATGATTGCCTTCTTCTACTCCACCCCTGCCAGAATATATTGGGAATACAGTGTTTATTCTGGGAACTACATTTAGGAAGGGAACCTAGAGAAGGACACAAAGAAACTTGAATTCATGTTGTATGAGATTAAGTGAAAGGAATCAGGGATATTTCAATTAGAGAAGATTTGGTGTGGGGCAGCAAGTAATTGAAGGACTGGTATGGAGATGATGGATCTGATTTGTTCTACCAAGCCCAAGCAAAAATATCCAATCTGACTGTGCCTCTTACCACTCAGGAAGCTTCCTTCACTCCCTGTTGCTTCTATTATAAAATGCAAGCTTCTCTTTTAGTCTTTAAAGTTCTCTACAATGTGACTTCAATCAATTTTTCAGACAGATTTAACATGGTCCCTCCTCATATATGCTAGGTTCCAAACCAACTGACTGACTTCATGTTGCTTTTACACAACATTCTATGTCCAGCTTTTCCCACAAAGACTGGAAACTGTGAATGCCTTCCATTTTCAGATTACCTTCATCTACTCTCATTGTGTTTCTCTTTTGCATATGGTCACTTACACATTATCTCCTCCATTAGACTGTGAGCTCCTTGAGGGATGTCTCTGGGTTTTTTTTTTCACTTTCTGTGTAACCTCAATTTAACATGGTACTTGGCTCACAGTAAGGGCTTATTAAAAGCTTACTGACTAGCCATGTGAATGGAAAGCTGTTTGCTAGTTGTGTTATCAGGGGATCTTGCTACAGAACTGTGTTGGACCGTAGAACCTCTGATTTTTCTTCCTTTTCTAAAATTCTCTTATTTTTATATGTGGTGCTCATATGTCTTTTAAACAGTCTGACTTTTAGATTTTCTCTCTGACTCATCTGGTATCTAAAACTTTCTACCAAGTTCTCCTCACTTTCAAAGGCAGGTCTTCTTCAGAGCTCTTGAACTCTGCCCCGAAAGAGGCTAAGAGGATGTTTAAGTCTGAAGGAAGAATGATCACTCTGTAGTTGTTGTAGACCTGTGGACCAGTTCCTCCCATTGCATACCTGTTTTGGCCCATTTCCTCTCTGTGTCTTTAATATTTGTACATAATTACATGATGTCATAACCGAAGTCAGTGCCTCTTCCTTTTATGAGGCCCAAAGAAGCCTGTCTTTATTCCTGGGACTGAAAAGTTTAGCCCTGATATGCCTTGGTGTCTTGAAGACCAGAAACTTCACAGAGAGCCTTCTCTGTACTATGTTTATTTTTGCTTAAAGACAAAGTTTTTGGTTCTTTTTAGCTCCAGAAAATTCATCTCAAATATTTCTCCAGGTTTGGTCTTGAGACAATTTCTTCCGGAATATCTATTAGTTCTAATTTAGATAGTCTGACTTGTCTGTGAAGGCAATAGATGGCTTGGGTGCTTTTTACCGAGTCCTATTAAATCTTGGGGCCAAATGAGAAATGCATGGCTTCCCCATGAGGGGCCATTTCTCTCCTTTCCAATCCACCTTTTGCTGAACTGTCAAATTGAATTACCTGGTCATCTCTCCCTTGCCCCCACCTCACTCAAGAAATTCTAGCAGCTCCCTTTTGGATCAAGGATGAAATACAAACTCCTCTATTTAACATTTAAAGCCCTTCACAGTCTGGTTTCAACCTTTGTTTCCAGGTGATTATATATTTCTTCCCTTCTTGGATACAATAATCTACCCAACTTGGTTTGCTTGGTGGGCAACATTCCATCTCTTTGCCTTTGCCTGTATTTTCTTTCTCTCTCTTCTAAGACTCAGCTCATATACCATCTTCTTCAACAAGCTTTGACTGATTCATGCCCTTCACCAAATCCCTGTGCACTTATTTTGAATATATCTGTGAATATATTGTACTTCTCCCCAAGTAGAATGCAAACTCCTTAAAGAAAGAGATTATCTAATTCTTACATTCATGCTCCCAGTACCCAGGACAGAGCCTGACACCGGGTATTTAATAAGTTCTTGTTAACTGACTGACTGCCAAAACTAAATATGGAGAGCTTCATCACCAGAGAGCTGGCTACACACTGTGATGAGTTTTGTTTTCCCCAGTAGCTCATGAAGACAATCAACTGTGACTTATAAATGTGTGTATGGGGGATGATGCTGTGTCTTCAGAAGAGGTACCACACTGATGCCTGAAGTCACAGTGCTCTGAAGTCTTGAGTAATCATATAGCAATATTTTTGAAAATTAACGTGGAACCCCAATCTTAAGGAATTTTTAAAAAATTATATTGTAGAAAAACTGAAGATAGAGTTTAATTATAGTGCTGTAAAACACCAACAAAATTAAAAGGCAAAGAGAAAAAGTAGCCAAACAAATTTCTTTCCTTTTTACCTAAGATGAACATCATATTCAAAAGTTACCCAGTATCTTCTGAACACACACACACACACACACACACACACACACACACACACTAAGACTTTACTCTAGAGCAGCTATAACTTCTGAAATTTAGGGTATTATTTCTATTTTTCTGATATCACATGAGGCAATTTTGACATTTTAAAGAGATACATTTATTTAGTGTGTTTTTTTCCAATTTAAAAAGAAGAATAAAAATGTATCCTTATTCCATCTCATGGGAACAAATCACAGAGTTTCAGTCTGTTGTGACAGAAACTAATAGTTTCCCTCCATCAATCTGAGCAACTCCACTGTAGACTAAGTCTCCACTTGAATGTCACTGGACAATGATATCAAAACCCTGGGGTTTTGTTTTCCATTTTTCCCAGATCCTGTGCAAGGTCAGCCAGAAGACAAAGTCTACCCTGTCTCAGAATCTGAGGACAATGATATACAGGCCAATCAAGAAGTTTTCATCCTTTTTCCTAGTTGTAGCCATACTATAGCTCACTTACTCATTTTCTTTTTGGATCTGACAGTTGAAACATCAGACAGAAAGAGATAACTCTTCACATCCTTCTCCTTATTGCCCACTTTTATTTGGAGAAATTGGTGAGTACCAGAGGTGTGAGCCAGCCAGTAGGGTCCCCTTGTGGATCACACAGTGCCATCAGCAGCAGTAACATTCACTGCCATAAAAAATACAACTTTGGAACCAGTGAAGGATTATGATATTAGGAATGAAGTGGAATACATCATTTTGAAGGCTAGCACATGGCCCATGTAACATGAGGATATAGGAAAGGTTTTTTTTTTTTGAACTAAGTTTCCTTTTGGTACATTGCACCATAACACTAACCTGCCTTTCCAATGGGACACATCAAGGAAAGAAGCTCTATCCAGCTCCATTACTTTCTAGATTCCTCTTTCTCACAGCCCCTCGCAGGTGACAGAGTTCTGTCCCAATCCCAGTTGATTTTGCTTTTCTTTTTTTACAGGAGTGTACTTAATAAAATTTGATATTCATATTTCATTGTCTGCAAACTATATCCATCTCAAAATGCAAAACAAGAATACAATGAGATGAGGGGATGATTATTAATTATTCTTAATCAAGTATTGGATTTCATGTCATCTTTAACAAATTTGGTGTCTGAAAGATACTTATTATCAAAATTCTGAACGCAGATGATATGGAATATCTGGGCTTAAAGTCAGGAGTACATAGGTTCAGATCCTACATATAAATTCTGCCTAGGACACTGGGCAGAACAGTTACTTTATCTTTCTGGATCTCAGTTTCATCATATGTAAAAGAGGGTTACTAGCACCTACCTCATAGGGATGTAAAATAAAGTGTGTACAGTGCTTTGCAAACCATAGTGGACTACAGTAATGTGAGTAATTAACATTTGTAACTGACTCATTTCCAAACTCCCTGGAATTTCCCTGCAGAACACAGAGTGCAGGAGAAAGTAGGTCCATCCTGAGCCCCATGTAAGTGGGCTCACTTCAGATCAGTGTGGGAAGGATTTCATTAGAACAGTGCCTCACCTGTAGCATAGGGCTATTACATAAACCCCATGGACACAGTGAAAATCTGATTGCCTCCATTTAAAACCACTGAAATCAGATCTACCACTTTATGTGGACTTGACTAAAAGATTAATTTTGTACGATCTAGAAACATTTCACAGGGTGAGAGCTTTTGCTCCCACCCTCTCACTCCAAACTGCAATTATGCTTCTTTAGCCAAATAGTACTTTAAGCTGCATTAGCTAAAAGCCTGGAAATTTGTACCACAAACACAAATTCACTTATTAAGCTTGAGAGATCAGCTCAACTGGTAAGACAGGCAGTCAATAACCTGAGTCTAAACATGTCATAGGATCTCTAAGGTCCATAGGTCTCTGAGGCCAGCTGGCCCCAGATGCTTTCTCACTTGTATGTACCTATCTTTTAAAAAAAAATGTAACCAGCAGCAGTAGAAAGAACATGGGATTCAGAGTTAGAGGCTCTGAGTTTAAATCTAGGTATGCTACTTACTGATTGTGTGCTATCTAGCAAATCATCACAACTCTAAATTGATGTATATGGCCTTTCTGAGCCTCAATTACTCTATCTATAAAGTGGTGGGGTTGACCTAGACACCCTCCAATTTCTTTTCTTGCTCTAAATCCTATGCTCTCTACCTAGGAATGTGGAAATGTTAAATAGAAGGACCCTTGAGTTCTACGTCCTTGAATGTGAAGATTTTTAAGAAACTCCAAGCAAGCATGAGTCCAGGGCCAGGGTTGAAAAACAAAAATAGAGGTAGATTAGTCTATGAATATGTCTCATTCACAAGTCATCCCCACTCCAGTCGGTGGTAGATGAAATGTGTAGAATACTGTGGTGAAGATGGGATCCTTTCAGAAATCCTGGCTCCATTTTCACTTCCTATACTACACATTTCTCAAATGATTCCATGAGAGCTCCATGGCTGATGGTAAAGGCATCAAGGGAGAAGAGATGAGCAGAAGGAGAAATGCATACCTCTGGTTTTGCCTTAACTTAAATATTGACTTATCCCACCACGTGGCTTTTAATTACTCATGTTTTGTCAATTTGAATCTTTGACTCAAAAATTGTAGCCACCACTGGAGGAAGGTGATGACTGGCGAAACACTTTGGGGCAGGAGTGTCTCTCTATGGTGGCAGTGGACTGTCCACTGGGCAGGAGGAAGTCTCCCCAGGATTCCACAGGTCTGTTGGTCAATCCACACATATTTTCTGCCTGAAAAAAAAAGTGAAGAAACTATTTAGTTGTGTCCAAGGCATGAAGTATGGTAGAAAAGGATACATAGAAATTCTAAGATAATCTTCTGATTTAGTTTGGTTTCTGTCTGTGTAGTTTAGTATCTGTTTGGCACCTACTGTTTTAAAGAGAAAAAATCTCTTTGATAGAATTCCAGATCTAATAGGAATTGAAAGATGAAAATATTGAATACAGGAATATTCTCCTTGAGGACTCACCAGGATACTTGGGCAAAGAGTACTAACTCAGTGACTCTTGGCTCTATTCCAGCTGCACGGTTCTATTTTCTTACTAGAGTGGCTGCAGTTATTTGAGTAAAATTCCCCCTTGGCCCCAGAATTGTTATGTGATATAGACCCAGTACAAGGACTTGCCAGTCATAGCTACAGATGACTGGTGAGTGAATGAATGGACTAGCTGCTCCCTTCCAGATGTCCTGCCAGAGCCCAGAGTACTCATGTGCATGATATTATACTGATTTCTCTAGACTGGAGGACACTAGCTTCCATAAGTTATCAACAATGTGACATGGCAGACAAGAAGAGTATTTAGGCTGTAGTAAGAGGGTCTGTGATAATTACAGTAATCAGGAGGTGAAATCACTGCCATCCTCTGCACTGGTCAAGTGCCACATGCAATGTGGTATCTTGTTGTGGGGGAACCAATGTACAGAAGACTTGGATAAACTAGAGAACATCCATAGGAGAGTGCCCAGCATGGTGAAGAGTCTGGAGTTCATGTCATCAAGGACTGGTTAGAAGTCATGGCCATGTTGAGCCTGGACAAGAGAAGACTTGTCAAGAGGAGGATGAGCAAAGTTTTCAAGTACTTGAGGGACTATAGAGAACTTAACCTAGCTCTACTTAGCATCAGAGAAAAGAATTAGAAGCTTGCCGGGAGGAGGCTTTGTACTTGAAATTCAAAGTTCCTCAAAATATGAGCAGTTTCAAAGTAGGATAGGCTGCCTCAGGAGGTTGTATCCTCTTCACAGGAGGGCTTTTGGCCAAGGCCAGAAGCCTACTTGGAGGTCATATCCTATAGTTATACATAACGATTCATTTGTTGGGGATAGTTGGTCCTGTACTTTGATGTTGCATAGAATATAAGTTCACTAAGGAACTATTCAGCTTTGGCGGTAAGAATAGCCCTTTGGACCTTTCCTAGTGACGGTATTCTGACAAGATATTCAGGAAGTCTTAGTTTTAGGAATACTAAAATACTTTTGGAACACCCTGTATATCCAGTCCTGCTCTCCCTCCTGAGCACCAGTACCTCACCAACTGTCTATTGGGTATCTCCAACTGGGTGTCCTAGGGATATCTCAAATTTAACATATCCAAAATTATATATCTATATATGTGTGCACACAACTATACACATACCTCTCTAACTCATTGTCTTTTCCCTAAACTCTCTCCTTTTTCATACTTCCTTTTCTCTATAGAGGATACCACCATTCTTCTGGTTAAGCATTTTTTGAAAGCCCAGTAATGTTCAAATCCTTACTCTCTGTAACTTCATGCATCCAATCAACTGTCAAATCTATTCTGACTCAACATCTCATATCAGTCTCCTTGTCTCTACTTACACGACTACCACGCTAGTACAGACCTCATTACTTCTCACATGGACTGCTTCAATATCCTTCTAGTTGATCCCCCTGCCTCAAGGTTGTCCCTTCTCTAATCCATCCTCCATGCATAGCTGCCAAAATGATGGTGTGCTACTCAGGTACGGGTTTGATCATGACAGTCCCTTTCTCAGGAGGCTAGAATGGCTCCCAGTTGTTTCTAGGATAAAATATGTCTCTGACATTTGAATCCCTTCAAAACCTGACCCTAACTTGTCTTTCTAGGCTCTCCTTTCTGCATTCTTTGGTCCAGACAGATAGACCTTATTTAAGGAGTTGTTTGCATGTTATCTTCACCCACTAGACTGTGAGTTTCTTTGAGGGCTGAGACTGTCTTCTGCCTTTATTTGTATTCCTAGCTCTTAGCTTTGTGCCTGACACCTAATAGGTGCTTAATACATGCTTATTGAATTACTTACACTCCAGTTCTCTCTGCCTTGGTAGTACTTATATCTTGCCACCCTCCTTCCATCTCCTTCAAGCTTGGAATATACTTTAACCTCATAGAATCCCTCTTCTCCTTCAAGGCATAGCTGAAGCACAAGCTTCAAGCCTTTTCTGATCCCTTCCAATCATCCCCTATCCCACAACTGCTTTTGTCCTCACCTCCTTACCTTGTGTCTAACCACCTATATTTACTTATGTGTGTGTCCATGTTATCTTCTCTGATAGAATGTAAACTTCAGATTAAGGAATTGTTTCATTCTATTTATCAGCTTAACACTTGGCATTTAGTATAATCTTTTTTATTTTTTTCAAAGGCAAAGAAGGTTGAGTGGCTGGCCCACTTATACAGCTAGTGAGTATCTGAGGTTGGATTTGAACTCATGAAGATGAGGCCTGCTGATTCCAGGCCCTGTGCTTCATCCACTTTACCACTTAGCTGCCCTTAGTATATGCTTAATAAATGTTTGTTGGTTGATTGAACAAGGGATAAGATTACTGCTCAAGGAACTTGAGATGAGGCTAAGGAATGACAGAACTCATGGAATTTTTTTGATAGAATTTTTTTTTTCTCAAAGCTCTATTTCTGACACTTTTTGACATTGATATAATTCTGAAAGCTAAGAAGGCAGAGTGCAAGGTTCACTTTCAAAGTTGGAAAGATTGTAAATACAGGTAAGGTACAATAAGTTTGTCTATTGTCCAAGGACTACCCCTCATTAAGACTGGAGAAGCTAGTCACTTTTTTGTCCACCAGATAGTTTTTATAGCTAGAGCAACTCTCAAAACCCATCCCTAATTTTAGAAGGGCTTTAATTTGCATGGATGGAGAGAGGACATTTGCTGACAAGGTGGCATATCCCAGAGGTGGAAAAGCTATTAAAAGGGGCCATTCCTGGAGTAACTTCTTAAAGAGACCTGTTCATTGAATGGATCTATCTCATTTAAAGTGAGAATCTGGTAAGATTTTAGCCTTAAATTGCCAGAGTCCCACATTGCATCCTAGGCCATCTTCATCCTGATGAATATCTGATCACTGGACTCAGATGACTCTGGAGAAGAAAGTGAGGTTGGTGACCTTGCACAGCCCTTCCTCTCTCAAATCAAAGTCAGCTGCAAGTCATGTCACCATCTTGATGTCATGGTCCTCTTCAAGAATAAAGGACAAACACAACAATTCTGAAGGGAGCTATTAGGAATTGTGCAGATTAACATTAAATGATCATTCACACAGGGAGACCCAACACTTTTGCATGATAAAGCCATCCCATGGTCTCAGAGCTGAAAGGAAGCTCAGAGGTCAGTAACCCTCTGTAGCACCCCCAACAAGGGGCGACTAGCAAGTTTCTCCTGAAGTCTTCCAGTGAAGGAGGACACACTAGCTCTCAATGCAGACAAGTTCCCTTGGAGACACTACTTATCATTAGAGAGTTTACCCAGGTATCAAGCCTCAATTTATCTTCTATCACAACTTATACCTATTGCTTTTGATTCTGCCTTCTGTTCTCAAACAGAACACATCTGATATCTCGTCCATATTAAGGTTATTCAAGTACTTGAGGTCAGTTATTGCATCTCCCACAAGTTATCTCTTCCCTAGGCTAGGCATCCATCAGTTCCATAATGAATCCTCTTATGGAATGAACTCAAGGCACTTCACCATGGTGGGTGCCTCCAGTGGACAATTTCCAGATGATCACTGAACTTCCTAAAACATAGCACATGAAAGGCAGTGTGATAATGGCTCTCTGGGATGGCATTGGAATCAGAAAGACCTGAGTTGAACTCCTACTTTTGCCGCACTGTGCCTGCATGACCCTGAAGAAGTCACTTAACCTCTAAATGCATTTAGGGAAAACTCTTCAATATAACAATTGGCAGAGAAGTTGCTGATCTGCATTGGGGAAGTAAGTTCTCTCACCTGGAGTTCCCAGTACCAATGAACTATCCTCCCCCAACTATGTGACCTAATCCTTTCAAATATCACCCTGTTTGAAATATCTTGAAAACTGATCCCTCATCTTCCAAAATGAGCTTTTCTAGAGTATCGTTAGCATTGGGGACATTCTCCATGATCTAGGTAGTTATAATATATAGCAGAGCATTTGTTGTGCATTACATGAGATGATACATTACTATATACTTATAATTAGCTACAAACATGACTGGAAAAGACCAGTACACCTGTACAATCATGTTTCATGGCCACACTATATTTGCAGCTAAATTGAAAATAGTCAATGAGAATTCTGCTTTCTGGGTAGTGTCCTTGCTAAACTGCTATCTACTCACCAGTGTCTCCTGACACCCATCTCCATTAATAGAATGGTCAGAAGTAACATTCTGAAATGGAAACATGACCTCAGAAGAAATGGATGCAGAAGGTTTTAAAGGGATGGGATGACATGTGCCAGGAGGCAGGAATCTTTGCCTAGATACCTTCTCAGTTCCAGTCCCATGACTTTTGCCAGTGTCCATATTATCTAATCTATACCAGTTGACCTGGGCCTGGGACTTGCTAGTATCTTGTTGAGCATTTCTTGAGTAGAGCTGTGGTCCAGAACTGTTCCCTCCCTGACTCGGAAGCTTTCTTTGAGTTGGATACTGAATTCTGGAGGCATGGTTTGGCCATAAGTTGCCACCTAGAATTTGTTGACTGGATGAATCACAGCTCTGGATCTTGGTCATAAGGAAATTCTGGTCAGTGTTAGGTTGGAAGAGCGTCCCTGATTCTGAGAGTTCATGGCCATGGAGTTGCTGAGGGTGAACATGCAGCTGGCTTAGAAGGTGGTGCTGAAATAGAGGTTGGGAATCTTCATGTTGTGATCTCAAATGACTCTCCAGCCGCTGCTGACTCTGTTTGGGCTGGCAAGGATTGTCTAAGGATCGATGGGAGAAGCATGGGCTTAGGAGGTCTGAACTGTTGGATGGTGTCCACTGTTGCTTGATCTCTGCAGGTAATTGTGTGAAATGAGTAGGGAGATCCTGGGACATTACTGACAGCTGTTTCCATGGCTCACAAGTGATTCGTCTCTCATTTGTCACAGGGTGGGGTGGACCAGGCTCCCAAGGAAGGTGACTTAGCTGCTTCTGGCTTCCACCATGGTATTGCATTGTGTTTGGAAGGCACAGTATTTGGGCTAGTTGGTTGGGTTGTGGTTCCTGTGATAAATGAAGTGGACATTGATGTGCCACATGAGAATTGTTGACTTCAGGTTCTTGGCTTGGGCTCAACAAAGAATGAGTTTTCAAGGAAGCCTGAGGATTCCCTACTTGCTCATCCTCATTTTTGTTCACAAAAGAACCATGAACATGGGACAAGATTTCCCTGCTTGTTAACATATCATTAAGAGATGAACTAGAGCCTGGATCCTCTCCTCCCTTCACCTTGCACTCATCTAGCAGCAGGAGCTCCAGCTCCTCAGCATTGAGCCCCAGGTTTTCCAGAGCACTCAAGAGTTCATTATTGGAACAATTCTCCTCATAATCAAGAGAGAGGGAATCCAGGGTAGTTAGAAGGGCAGCTCCTTGATTCAAATCAACCAATTCCTTAGGTTCATCCTCAGAGGAAATCATCTTTGAGGAGCTTCCCTGGATGTCTCCTGCTCCCTGAGCCACAAAGGAGTCTTCAATCTGGCTGAAAATGTCACTGCTGCAGCCAAGTTCTGGAGTCATTGTTGCATGGGACACATAGAGAGCTGCATCCTGTTGCATCATGGCATCACAAAGTGAATTAGGAGCTGGGAGCTCTAGCTGGCTCCTCTCTCCTTTGGGAGACTTTTTGAATCTAGGCATTTTTCCTTGAGTTTGAAAAGGGTCAGGAAAACCAGGATGTGGGTAGGTGGCTTGGTACAGAAGTGCTTCCCCAGTGGCAAAAGTAAAAGGATGATGTAGGGGCCTTTTCTGAAGGTGCTCTCCTCCTTCTTCATCCCTGAAGGAAAGGAAACACCAACATTTTAAAATACAATAAAATTGTAGCTTCTATTACTAGAGCTTCTAGTCTGTATCAAGAAAACGGCTTTGTCTCTTGGCACTTGGCAGTGTCAATGTACTAATGGATCAATCCTGTTTCATCTTCACCTCTTAGCAGCTTGGGCATCTGAGAAGGAAATGCCACCTCCAAGGGAAGCTTGATACTCACACAAGAGGCCTTTGAGTAGCAATGATGTAATCAGGTTTGCCATTTCTGTAGACAAGCCTGGCATTAGACTGGACCCATCGCCAACGATTTTCTTTGGTCAGAAGACGAAATACTGTGAGGCCACTTTCTCCAGTTCTCATCACTAGGAAACATGGAATGGGTTCAGATTAATAAGACTTTCTGACATGTCTTTAGCAACCTAAAGTTTGTAAAGCATTTTCCAGATACTATCTGATTAGATTCTGATGACCACCCTGTAACAGAGGCACCATTATTCTCTTTTTTCAGATAAGCAAACTCAGGCCTAGAGATGGCAACAACTAAGTGTCACAATCAAAATTTGAACCCAGGTAACCCTAACTTCAAGTAGAGGCCCACCACATTGCCCTGGAACCTTCCATAATCTCATTTACTCCATTTTATTTAAGGTTCCCCCATCTAGAGCAGGAAAGAGCCTTAGGGATCAGAGAGTCAACCCTATCTATTCCTTTTCCATAATGACAAGACTGAGGCCAGAAAGGTTAAGAGATTTGCCCAAAATCACACAGGGAGTAAGTGACAATGACGTGATTCAAACCCAGGTCCTCTGATTCTGAACTTTGTTTTCTCCTTGCCTAACTGAAGCCTTTATGCATGGGATTTATTTTTCTCTTTGTATCATGTCTGTTCCTTAAGAGCAGACAGAATAGTGGCTTAATAAATATCTTAACTTGAAATTAATTTCTCATAATGAACACTTCTAAATTATTTTCTTTTTGTTTTTTTAATTGGAGAAAAATCCCATGATACTAATTTCCTTTTACAGCTGGAAGAGTTACCATGGATTCTCACTAGGAGAAGGTGATCTCCCTGAGGGCAGGGTCTCTCTCACTGTTGTCCTTAGGACCCTGTGGTCTCACCCAATGCCTCAATGTTGGGAAGGTTTTGTTTGCTTGGGCAAATCCCACTCTTAACCTCTTCTCTTTCCATCTTACATAGGCTGCTTCAGGCTCTCTCTTTGAGAACTCAGCAGGATGTACTATCCCACCTTCCAGGTGAGAGCTCTTGGAAGCCACTCTCATGTTGAACCCCAAATTTTCTCTTCTCTCGACAAATAGGGCCATTTCCTTCTTCTGCTTCTCATCTGACAGCAGCTCAGCTCATATTGGCAAGCTCTTTCTTAAGGGGGGTGAGTAAGTATTACTATTTTCATTTTATAGATGAGAAAGCTAAGGCTCACAGGGGTAGAGCAACTTGCCTAACTTGCCCACAGCTGGTTTAACACTGAGCATCTGAAAGTGCGGTTTTCAAACCAGAGGCTCACTCCTTCATTGCACTTTCCGGGTATGGATGGACCATGTACCCCAGCATCAGATTTGGGGAGATTAGCTAATTCCCTCTTCCTTCATTTACTGAGCAGCAGGATGTTCAGAATTGCTCAGGACAGCTTGTCTATCTATATCTGCAGCTACAAAAGGGAATAAGCAATCACATCATGGATCCATAGCTGAAAGAGAAACCAACTCAGCTTACCCAAATTCATACTAGTCCTAGAATGCTACAAGAAGGTACCATGGAATAGTGAAATAAATGCTTAACTTGGAGTCATAGGATGAGGACTCAAAACCAGGCTTGGCTACTTATGGCATGTGTGAGCCCTTTAAAATAGAAAATCTCTAGGTCCCCTTGATGGTTTGGGGGTCTCCAGTCTCCATGACAGCTGGTTTCATGGATGAGACAAATCAGTTTGACCTCTACTTTCTTTTCTAAGGAAATTTCCTAATAAATCACCGTCAGTGCATGCCCAATTAATCTCATTTTTATACAGTAGCATTCTGTGAAAGTTAGTAGACCTCCCCACTTTTACTCTCCAGAAGTTCCTCCAGTTGAAGAAGACAATTGGTGTGGCCAATACCCCACCCCCAGCAGCACACAATGCACTGCTATTGAGGCTGACATCTCTTCTAAATGGAGACTAAGGGCTTAGATGAAAGAGAATATGTGACTCTCATAACTCACTGGGCTTTCATCTTTCTTTCAACTAGAAATAGCCCAGACTTCCGCTCTCAGGAGACTCCTGTTCGGAGTCTTATTCTGCATTTTAACTCATATTCAGAAATCAGTAGCCTGGAGAGATCCAGGTTTGAGCCCTGCCTCTGATGATGACTATCTATCTATGTAATTCTTCATCATTTAGCCTTTCTATTTCACAAATGGGATAATAATGCCTATTGGCCCTATCTAAACCAACTAGGTGGTGCTGTAGTGGATAAAGCACTGGGCCTGGAGTCAGGAAGACTCAGCTTCCTGAATTCAAATCTGGCCTCAGACACAAACTAGCTGTGTGACCCTGGGCAAGTCACTTCACCCTGTTTGCCTCAGTTTCCTCTTCCATAAAATGAGCTGCAGAAGGAAATGGCAAAACACTCCACTGTCTTTGCCAAGAAAACCCCAAATGGGGTCACAGAGAGTCAGACACAACTAAAAGTGAGTAAACAACAGTGCCAGGCACTGGGCTAAACACTGAGGATACAAAGAAAGACAAAAGACCTTCCCTGCCCTTGA
This sequence comes from Bettongia penicillata ogilbyi, assembly GCA_023548195.1. Taxonomy (NCBI): domain Eukaryota; kingdom Metazoa; phylum Chordata; class Mammalia; order Diprotodontia; family Potoroidae; genus Bettongia; species Bettongia penicillata. The sequence goes on along the minus strand of JAJHZJ010000134.1, from coordinate 8,457,313 downwards.
GGGGCTCACTGTCTAAAGGGAGAGACAGTATGTAAATGAAAGGTTCACAGAAAGTTCAAACAGAAGAGATGACCTGAAGGAGACTTCCTGCAGCAGGTGGGATGGAGCTGACTCAGGAAGAGGTGTGTTGCCCCTCACCAGATAAAGGCCTTCCAGAAGAGGCTGAATGCTCACTCATCAGGAATGCAGTTCAGGGTGAGAGTTAGGGTTAGGGTAAAATAAGAATTCATTTCATCTATGGATGAGACACCCCGAGTTCCTTTCAGCTCTGAGGCTCTGCAGTTCTGTAACTTAATATTCCAGTACCTCAACAGACTTGTGATTTAACCATTTGTGAGTTCCTTCCACTGATATAAAACTATAAACCACAGGCCATCCACGATTGCCCTTCCTGTGCTACTGTTATCAATATTCTCCCAAAGGGCATTGTAACTAATACTCCTCTAGGAAGGAGTGATTTAGTCACCAATGAATTCAGGCCCAGCATTTACCAAAGGTATAGGTAATGCCAGAGACAAATGAAGAGTCACTCTCCATGCCAATGCCTGCCTACCAGTTGGCTCAGATCACATGCACAGTAGTAATATGGTGATGGCTAGAGGCAGACCATCTCTGAATCTATAAGAAATTGTTCACCTTTTAGAGTTTGACAAACCAATATGATTATGTTACTTTTAGCTACATAGAGTGTTGAGGGGCAGGGCAGGGGGCAGGAAGGGGGCCTCCACTCTTACTTCTGATGTGGTTCTCAGCACAGTAGAGCATGTCGGCAGCATGGATAAACTGATAGCCGGTCCCACGCATGCGCAGCTCTGCCTCCGTGTATCCAAGCACAAGTTTCCCTCTAGGAAAAAAAAAGAAAAAAACAACAGTGGCACTCCAGCACAAGATCACCCCCATTTCTCTAGTCTCCTTTCCTCTTTTCAAAGGGTGAAACTTATCAATCCCATTTTGCAGATGGGATAGATAAAGGTGACCTGATACATTTCAGGCCTGTTAAGTCTTTCCCTTCGATCTTGGTTAGACCGGCCGGAGCTCAATCTCTGCCAAGTCACCTGCCCACTGTGATGAGGCATCCAAAGAGGCTAAATGCAGGGAAGAACACTGATCATTAGGGCTTCCTCCTACCAGCCCCCTCCCACACCCATGCTTACTTGGCATCACAGGCCAGAGGGGTGAAATCCAGCTTGTGCTTGGTCCGGAAGGTCAGTGTTTTTGTTCTGATTTCCAGAATAGATGGAGGCTGCAGAGGAGTAGAGATGGCAAAGAGTGCCAGCTGAGGGGGCACTGGAGAACCATCCTCGGTTCTGCGATTCTGCCCATGAAGTGGTTTCAACCTGCCTTGAAGGCTTAAAGCCTTTAAAGTAAGACATGTGGTTTAAATGGGGACGTATTTACATACACACACACACACACGCATATATTTGAATTTATACATCATGTTACATGTAACATTGTATACTATAATATACTGTACCATTACATTATTTTATATATGATTTATTACATGATGTAATATAACATAACATGGTATCACATCACATGATCAAATATAATGTGATATAATATAATAATATAAAAGTCATTTCTTCTTATCCAAGTAAGTGGGTTGAGGCCTTTTGCTCATGCTCAGTTTCTCTGTTCTGCTCACGGTCATATTACATGTATCAGTAGTGTCTCTGGATGGGGCACAGGTGTCTGACCAACCCTCAATGCCCTCGGCTCCATCTTCCCTGTGGAACAAAGGGCAGAGCAGGCCCCTCCCCAGGACTTTCCCATCATTAGTATTATTTTAGGACAGAAGTGTTAATCTAGGACAGGGGGCAGTAAACAGACCACAGACTCCGAGGGTAGCTAAAACCAGATGAAGATGTAGTTGAGAAATGTTTAATAAAATAAATAAGAATCTAATACAGATAATATCAACTCTAAGTGAATATGAAGCCCATATGCCCCCTCTCTGTAGTGAAATTTGACCCCACTGTTTTAGATTATGTGCTTTCCTCCAGGAGCTGCAGTCTCTTCACAATTCAATCACTCAAGCCCTCTTTGTTCCAACAATTAGCGCAGTTTTTAGCCTAGTAGAAATGTGTCTTCTCCTTTGCTGTTTGGGGAGTTTATATTACACAAAGCTTGATAATATAAACACAGCAGCTCAGAGTCTTGAGTTCAGAAAGTTCTGAATATGCAGGCAGAGCTCGGTCTTTCTGACCTAATTGAAATTTCTGTTTATCTCTAGGTAACTCCTGATCTCTTTATGCCATAGCTGTGGCCAGACACCTTATACAGTCCCAGTACATCCTGGGCCCCAAAGTCCCCTTTTCACAATTTTTACTTTATTTAAAATATTCCTTTTCATCGTGAACTAACAATCACTAATGGATTTCCCAGTATACAAAAAGAGGAGATTATAGGAGGAACTAATAAGCTTCAGTGGAAGAGTTTACTTATTTTTAAGTGTATATTAAACTTTAAAAGGTGGTAACAAAATTACCCAGCTTAGCACACTTTTAAGTTCAGCTTTACAAAAGGACACCCCCATGTTTGTCAACAGTCACATGTGGGACTCCAAGGATGGAGGCCTTATGGGAGACCAAGAAGCCATGTTAAGCAGGATATAAGGACTCAGTATACTTTTTTCCCTTCACATTATCCAAGCATTTCCTTTCCAGGTGGCTAAAAATTTCCTGGAACCGTAAACAAAAGATTTATTTGACAGAAGATATTAAAGCTGGTTAGTACAATAGAAAGAGACCTGGATTTACAATACAAAGCCTGAGTGAGTTACCCTGAACAAGTAACCACCCTGAGTCTCACTTTCCTCATCTTACCAATGAGGCTACTAGATGGTTCAGTGGATAGAATGTGTGACTTGAAGTCAGAAAGATATGAATTCAAATCCTACCTCGGGCACTTACTAGCTGTGTGACCCAGGGCAGATCATCTGAACTTTCTTAGGCTCAGTTTCCTCATCTGTATAATGGGGATAATAATAGCCTCTACCTCCCAGAGTTGTTGCTAGGATCAAGTGAGGGAACATATGTAAAGGGCTTTGCCATTCTTAAGGCATTCTATAAATAAAGGTCCCTTCTGTTCCTATGACGCTAAGTCCCTTCCATGCCTGTGCCCCCATTTCCTCCTCTGTAAAATGAGGAAATAGAATGAAATGACCTCCCAGGTCTCTTCTAGCTCTAAACCATTTGGTCTTGTTATATAGTTACAAGAGAGTAGATAATTTCATAAAATTCTGGGAGCACAGAAAAATGTCTTCCTCGGGTAAGAGGAGGTACAGCTACTAAAGCAAGTTAGCAAGAGTGAGGCATGAACACCTTGGCTCTACACCCCAGGATTCTCTTCCCTTCTGTTCCTTTTGCGTCAAGTTTTAGGATTAAACACTTTCTCCATTGAGCTGTCTAGATCACGGATCCAGTCAGGGTTATGACTTACCCGGAACCCTGATGAGTTATCAAGAAGGCATCGGAAGCGGCAGACAAAGCTCCGTTCCAGGAGTGCTGAGTTCTCTGGGGGTAGTTCCTCTGGCTTGTCGCTGCTACTAGACGGGCTGGATGTGGTTTCACCTGAACAGTACAGGAACAGGAATGATCAGAGAGTCTACCTGACCATATAATCCCACCCTCTCATTCTAATAATGAGGACCAGTGACTGGTCCAAGGCTCCTCCTCAATGCCCACCTCATGCTGAAGTTAGGAATGACCTGCAGGTAAGAAGTGAGAGGATGGAACTCTTTTCCTCTTTGAAAGGAAAATGAAATGTGAGTTCACTCCTGTTGCCTACTGGTTCATACAACATGAAGTCCAACATGAACGTACAATACAGATCACCACATATGGAGCTCCCCATACTGTGGGAAACCAGTCAGTCAATTTACAAGCATTTATTAAGCTCCTAATGTATGGCAGGTACTGCGCTACGCACTAAGGGTTCAAGAACAAGACTGAGTTCAGTTCTAGGCATCCTACTTTAAGAAGGATATCGATAAACTGGACAGCATCCTGTTCAGGGCAATGAGGACATTGAAGGGCCTTGAGGCTAGGCCATTTTAATGAAGTAATGGATGAAAAATATTTGTTAAGCTTTTACTAAGCCTTAATCATGCCCTCAATTGCTTTATTTTCTGCTGTTGGAAGTGGGGAGGAAATGTCCTAGGCAATCAATGAGCAGGCATTTAATAACACCTACTACAGACCAATCACTGTGCTAGGCACTGGGAATACAAAAGCGTGATTAACAGTCTCTGACCTCAGGGAGCTTAAATTCTACTGAGAGATGCACCCACTTGATCAATGAATAAGCCACAGAAAAGGAAATTCAATGCAATAGAAGGTCATTTCCAGGTGGTGAGCAAGACATGTTACTTGGGGGATCATGAAGGACCCACATGTAAAGGAGGGTTTAAGGTGAGCCTTGATGGAGGTACTAACAGGCAGAGGTGATGTGGGAGAGAATTCCAACTATGAGGGATGGGAGGGACCTGAAGAGGGGAACATGTGAGGAACAACCCAGGGGGCACAATTTTTTTTGTACTGCAGAGAGTTTGAAGAGAAGGGTGAAATTAGCCTGGAAAGACGAGCTTGTGCCAGATTGTGAAGTGCTTGAGATTTCAGACAAAGGAGTTTGCCTTTGAACTTGTGGGTGAGAGGAAGCTTCAGAGCTTATTGAGTAAGGGATGGCATGGGCAGAACTGTTCTTTAGGAAGATCCTTTGAGGAGACAGGCAGTCCAGTTAAGAGGCCACTGAACAAGACCAGGGCTGAGAGGTAGTGAAGTTTGGGCCCCTGTGAGCTCCTTCAGTGCCCCTGGGAAGCCTATGGCCACAACTGCCCATATCCTCACCATTTACGGAATGTACTACCCCAACTACCCATCATAGGCAGTATGACCTTGGAAGAAAGAAAATGGCAAAGCCCCCAAAGAGGAAGGGGCAGCTGCTTGGGACAATTAAATAGGCTGCAGCAGGATAAATAGAGCTTGAGAGACTGCCCATCAGGGAAGGCAGTTACAGCCAGAAAAGGTTGGTGGACTGGTCAAGTAAGAAGTAAATGAGTAAGAATGAGAGACAGCAGAGGTAAGACATGAACAAGAAGGAGCTCTCCAATATATTGGCAGGGTCCTCTATGGAGATTCATGGAACCACATGAACAGGAACTACATTGATGAAAAGAGATCTCCAGTGGAGTGCCTCCAGGGAACCTGTGCCAAGCCCTCTGCTCTCATTATTTTTTTAATCAATGACTTGGATAAAGGTAGGAACCAACAACGCAAAGCTGAGAGGGAGGGACAGCTAACACCTTGGGAGACAGAGTCAGGATTCAAAAAGATCTTGACAGGCCAGATGGAATGAATCTATCAGAAGGACTTTTAATAGGAATTAATGTGAAATCTTAGCCTTGGGATCCAGATATTGACTCCATAAATTCGAAATTAGGAAGATGGAGCAATAAACCAGTCTGAGGAGATCTGGAGCTTTGGGAAAATTGAAGAAAGAAAATATATTAACGGCAGTATTTTTGGAGGGAGCAGTCAAAAATGGGGAGCAAAAGGTTTGCTTACCTCCTAGGTAATGGTCAAGTCAATTATGGTATCATGCCATAAAAATGATGAAATTAAGCTTCAGAGGAAACTGGGAAGACCATTATGAACTGATACAAAATAGAGTGAACAGATCCAGGAGATTAAAATGTACCATCAAAAAACAACTTTGAAAGATGTTAGACTCTGATCAATGCAATGACCAGCCAAACTCCCAGAGGGGTGAAAATGAAACTTTCCAATCCTGAAAGAAAGGTGAGGAGTGTAAAGTGTAGGGAGGCATCTACAGTTTGGATCATGGACAGTATGGGAATTTGTTTTTTCTGGACTGTATATGTTTATGGTGAGGATTTTCCCCCCTTTTGTTGTTTAATTGGGGGATAAGGAGAGACAGATAGAAATATATGTCAAAATAAATAATGCATTTTTAAAGAAAAGATTTGAGTTTTCATGGACTGCAGACTCAATGTATTAGTCAATGGTATTATATGAAAACCAAATTAAGAAGTAGGGAAGGATGGCAGAGTAGAAAGACTCACGTATGCTAGCTCCGAATCCACAGCCCATATATTTCCTGCAAGAAGAACTCCCCACAAATTCTGGAGCACTTCAAGGTGCGCAGAAACACAGTGGAAAAGATTTCCATTCCAGAGAGCCCTGGAGAGCTGTCCCCAAGGGTCCATCATGCTCCGGACAGTGGAGTCCACCCCTGTGCTGCCCTGGCCATGCGGCCCCAGAGGAGCAGATCCAAGCAGGCTTCAGGGACAGAACCTCCGGAGCAAAGGTCCCTCCACCCACAGATGCTACAGGTCAGTGAGAGAGATATCTAGGCTGGCTGAGAGGGAAGCGGGGTGTCTCCGTGGCTCAGGCCCCTTTGGGAGGCAGCGGCAGAGGCAGCGGCAGAGGCAGCAGCAGAGGCAGAGGCAGCGGCAGAGGCCCGTGACTCCCAGAGCAAGCAGGAGCTCCATTACGGAAGGTCTCTGCATAAACCCCCTGAGGGAACTGAGCTTGGGAGGCGGCCCTGCCCCCACCTGCCCCATTACTGAAGTTCTCTGCATAAGGCTCCTGAGGGAACTGAGCCGGGGAGGCGGCCCTGCCCCCACCCAAGCACCAGAACTTAAGCTCACATTGAATAGCAGCCGCACCTGCCGCTGAAAGCCCATTTGAATCTCAGACCCCAATCACTAACTGAGTGGATCTAGGCGGGGGTGGACAGGAATCTCAGAAGTCAAGTAACTGGCTGGGAAAATGCCCAGAAAAGGGAAGAAAAATAAGGCTATTGGCAGCTACTTTGATGGGGTACAGATGTTCCCGCCTTTCAATTCTGATGACAAGGAACTATTCTTACCATCAGGGAAAGACGTGGAGGTCGGGGCCTCTGTATCCCAGACATCCCAGGTGGGTGTCTGGTGGCCTCAGGTCATGGAAGAGCTCAAAAAGGATTTTGAAAATCAAGTTAGACAGGTGGAGGAAAAACTGGGAAGAGAAATGAGAGAGATGCAAGAAAAGCATGAAAAACGGGTCAATACCTTGCTAAAGGAGACCCAAAAAATGCTGAAGAAAATAACACCTTGAAAAATAGGCTCACTCAATTGGCAAAAGAGGTTCAAAAAACCAATGAGGAGAAGAATGCTTTCAAAAGCAGAATTAGCCAAATGGAAAAAGAGGTTCAAAAGCTCACTGAAGAGAATAGTTCTCTCAAAATTAGAATGGAACAGATGGAGTCTAATGACTTTCTGAGAAACCAAGAAATCACAAAACTAAACCAAAAGAATGAAAAAATGGAAGAGAATGTGAAATATCTCATGGGAAAAACATCTGACCTGGAAAATAGATCCAGGAGAGACAATTTAAAAATTATGGGACTACCTGAAAGCCATGATCAAAAAAAGAGCCTAGACATCATCTTCCATGAAATTATCGGGAAAACTGCCCTGATATTCTACAACCAGAGGGCAAAATAAGTATTGAAAGAAGTAGAGAAAAAAAACCAAACTTCACATGCTCTTGGGCTGCTTTAGGGCAGGAGAGATGTAGCTTCCAAAAAGAAGGAGATGATAGTCCTATTGTGTTGTTATCTGCTGTAGAGATCTGTGTTTGGTTCTGGGTACCATGGTTTAAGAAGGACATTGTAAAATTGGAGAGTATCTAAGTTAACCGCCCTCCACCCAAAGAAAGGTGAACATGTCTTTGACACATGAGCACCAGCTGAAGGAGCTGAGGATATTTAACTTAGTGAAAAGAAGCCTCAGAGGACATACTAGCTGGCATGAAGAGAAGGGGCCAGGCTACTTCTGGGACCCAGAGAGCAAAATCAGAAACAAAGGGAGGGAGAGGGAGAAGGAAGGCAAATTCCCAATGATCTCACCATCCAGAAGTGGCCTGGACTGCCTGGGGAGGGAGTGCCCCCCCACCTTGTGGATCTTCAAGCAAAGCTCAGATGATTTCTTCTTGGCACGATTTGAGTGTGTGAGCTCCTTGAGGGCAGGTACTGTCTTTTTGTTTGTTTGCTTTTGTATCCCAACAACTTAGTACAAGCCTAGCACACAATATGCAATTAAGAAATCATTATTGATCTAGAATTTGGGAGAAAAATTATTTAGGTAGGAATTGAACTAAATGGCCAATTCTACCTCTAGACCTAGAATCTGATCATCTGCCTCAGTGGAGTGCCGAAACATGCTAGACTGAGCCTGTAGGGACTTAACCAGCTCTCACTACATACACAATATACCACCATAGATACCTACACGTAGGGCACTGTTTATTTACACATGAAAGATGAAATCCAATGGGCCACTCTTGAGCAAGTAATTGGAACCAGACTGGGGATGTAAGCCCAGGTTGTGCTTATACAACACCAAAATAACAGGCTAGACCAGTTAAAAACAGAAAATCTGGGGCATTGGCTCTCTGGCACTAGCAATACCCAACAACTCTAGGCTTTTTTTCCTTTTTCAATTTTGAGCCAGTCCTTTTAGCATGGGATAGATATGATCCAAGAGAAAACAAGCAGCAGGGCAGGACTTGCCCAGGAGGATCCAGGTCCTGACTCAGGGGTTTCTTCCAGACCTGGTAACCCCACCATTCCTATGTTAGTCTATAGTATTTCCCATGTGACTTTTTTTCCCTTGGGAGACTAGAGGATGTCACTGACATTCCAAAGTTCAGAGGACTTGGAACTACTTTGAATCTGGCACCCCATTATCCTTCAGAAAATTGTGAAATTGTGGATTCTGTGCCCCCATACACACACACACACATCTACCTTTACACCTCCCCAGTAAACCTCAACCTCCTTCCCCGGGCTCAGCAATGTGACTCAACACTTGTAAGAGAGTAGTTGGATGAAATGGCCTCTGAGTTATAGTCATTCATGTATCTAAGGCTGGTAAGTAGAGAGTGCTCAGTGTATTTTCAACAGGCACAACAAGCAAAATACACTATCCTATGCTTCCAGGTTCTCCTTTCCCAAATTTATCCTATTCATAGGAATCAAAGTAATTTTTCTAATGCCTAAGTCTGATCATGTTGATATCTGGCCCAAGAGCCACGAGTGGCTTCCTGTTGTTTCCAGGAGAAAATAAAGATGCCCCAGCTTTGAATAATAAAGTTTCTACAAACTTGTTCTAACCTACCTTTGCAGGCTTATTACACATAAATTGTGTTTACACACATTACATTCAAGCCAAGCTACCCCATTTTATGGTGTCTAACCTTGTTATTTGACCTCCTATTTCCATGCCTTTGTGCTCACTGTTCCCCTGTGCCAGCAACATCTCTCCTTACCTCTACCATCACCAAGTCACCATCAAGGTTTAGGTCTTCTGCCTCCTCCCCTAGAAAGCCTTTCCTGATGTCACTAGTCATTGATTCTCTCTCTTCCCCAAATTATCATGTAAAATATTTATCTGTTGACATGTTGTGTTTCCTAAGCAGAAGATTGTAAACTCCTTAAGGACAGAAACTGATTTTGTTTTATCTCTGGTCCTCAAGGCCAAGCACAATGAGGTGAACACAGTGGACACTTAGCAAATGTTTGTTGGATTGGACAGTATCATTTATTTCAAGCACAGATCATCATTTCAGTCAAGTGGGCATAAAATCCATAGAGCTGAGTGATCTCTAAGACTGGCAGTTAAATCTCTCTGGAGCAGTGAAAGGAGCTCAGGACCTGAAATCAGGTAGCCACTCTAATCATGGTTTTGCCATTAAACAGAGAATTCACCCTTGGGCAAGTTGCCTCCACTTTCTAAGGCCCAGTTTTCCCATCTATAGATGGGTTAGCTCCTCCACAGAGTATATGAGGGAACATGGGGATGAGATTATAACAAAATGGAAAGACATGGCTAGGTTCACTGTAAGACAAAACCATAAAGCTGTTAGGGCTTCATCTAATCCAACTCCTTCATTTTGTTACTGATAAAGAAACAGGTCCATGGAAGTGAAATGACTTGCCCACCATTACACAGGTAGTAAGTGGCAGAGCTTAGAGATGAACCAGATTCCAAATCCAATGCCCCAAGGCCTCCTAATCTGGGATCAGTCCCACTGAAGGACCTGCCACCATTAAGGAGATCAGGGAACCAGTAGAAAATTAAAGTAAGCAGAGATCATCAGTGTTAATACTTTGCTTACTGAACTGTTGTTTGGAGAAAGTAAGAGACTGCAGGCAAAGTACTTGGCAAACCTTATAAATCCTCAGAAAGATCAAGTTGTCTACATCCTACACTGGCTGGCTTTCTCTTTTCATTGTCCCTTTAAGAAACAGGTGTTCAACCAGTGGCAGAAATTGCCAATGTTTAAGTTAGTAAACATATAGTAAGCACCTACTGTGTACCAGACACTTTGATAAACAGTGGGAAAACAAAGAAAGGAAAAAGGCAATCCCTGCCCTCAAAGAACTCATAGTCCAATGGGGAAGATATAGACAACATAAATTGAGGATAGCATCAGAAAGAAAACATATATAAAAGGAGGAAGCTGGACTAAATGACCTGAAGTCCCTTCTAGCTCTGGATGGAACTGTCAGTGAGGGAATGGCATTCTAGGGCCTCATAGAGCCCAACCCAATAGACAAATGACCCCCAAAGAAAACAATGTGCCCAAGTTAGAGCAGATGGTCTGCAAGGACCTACCAGAGCATGCCTGATCGCTTTCAGGTTTGGGAGTTGATGTTAGCCTCCAGCTAAGGTTGCGCCTGAATTCTGGTTGGTCTTCTGTGTGGATCAGCTCAAAGACACTTTGATGTAAAACATCTGTCTGGCAAGGAAAACAAATGCCACAGTGGGGTCAGATTGTGTCTACCAAGTCTTTGGGGTGGGTGAGTTGACAGTCATTCATTTGTTGAATTCGTTGAAATATCCCCCCTCCAACACCTCCAAACCACTCCTAAGAAACCTCCTACCAGTTTCTGAAGTTGAGTGATTTGGAAGTATAAAACTTTCCAAATGTTCCTCTAAGAAGGTCCCAAGCATTAAGAAAGATGACCCTTGTTCACTGTCTTTGCCATCCTTTCCTGTTCTATTCTTCCATCTGGAATGTGGAAGGAGAGGCTTGGCAATTGTGCAATGGATGACCTGGAGACCCCAGTCCTCACCTGGTCCAGCTGTCGGGTCAATAGGCTTTGTTTCAGATGGGCAGGGAGAGGGGGTGATCCCAGCATTCCTTCTAGCTCTGCTTCAGGGGAAAGTCACAAGCCCCCAATACTCCTCGAAACTCTTGGCTTATGAAATGTAAATAGGGTTTGAGATGCCCAAGGGCCATCTTGCTGTCACTTAATGAGAATTCACAACCATTCTCATGTCTTTGATCTCTCAGTTTCTATTCTTTTATTAAAAAGGGAGAAGACCCCTCATCAGGAGGGATCATCTGTGGCCAGCTGGATGTTTGACCAGCTGTGTGATGAAAACACTGCATGGCATGTTCTAATTCAGAGGGATTATTTGGAGGCAGCTCAATGTGGAAGGAAGCTTTATAAACACGTCAAAAGAGAACACATAATTCAACTCAGTTGCCTTCAATAATGAAGAGGAGTTAAGGGAGGTCAGCTTCAAATGGGAGAGATTAACCACCCCGCATCTTAGGGCACAAAGCACACTTTGAAGGGTTTCAGAGTATATGTGTTAAAAAAAAAAAAAAGCAGGAACTTCAGACTTTACACACACACACACGCACGCACACACACACACACACACTCAGAAGTCAGCTTAACAGGATTATATATTCACCCATGAAAGGATCAAAATGAGGAAAGGTTTTTTTTCTTATATTTTAAAAAATAAGATCTCTTCTATGGAGTTGTTTCAATATAAATGTGATCATTTTTCAGAACAGCAGGTTTCAAATTCAAGAACTCTGGGCTGAGAGGCAGGAATCTCGGGTTGGAATCCTATCGCAGCCACTTACTAGCCATGTGACCATGGGCACGACACTTAACCTTCTGTGCCTCAGTTTCCTTGTTTATAAAATGAGGATGCAATTCCTGTAATACCTACCACACTACCCCACCTACCACAGGATAGGGTCAGGGTCAGGGTCAAATGAGAGAGTGATTGTATAAAGTCAGCTCTTATTTATGCCTTCCATAAAAGTGATCATGGGAGATTTGGACAAGATAACAGGATGGTTGGTCAACAGGGGTTAACATCATTGTCTATTTGGTTAAAGGACCTGAGTTTTGCAGTATTCATTCAATCAACAAAGATTTGTTAAACACTTCTGAGCTCAAAGAATGGAGCTAGGTGCTGGACATGCAAAGATGAAAAGTCACCTGCCCTCAGAGAGCTTGGGAGAGGGGGGAGAAGGTCCTGGACAGATGGGAAACATATGTACATAAAATTCTAACCTCTACAAGCCATCCTTCACACAACTACAAAAATAATGTCCCTTGAGTCTAAGTCTGAGCACACAAAGCTTCTTCATTAAGTCCAGATCGCTACTAGGGCAAACTACAGGCTCAGAGTGAAATTCCAAGCCCTAGACAGTTGAATTTCAGATAGACTACCTTCGTATTCATTATTCTTCTTTATTCAAAGTTTTAATGACTGACTACTTTCTATTGTCAGAACTCTGCACTCCATGCCCTACTTCTTAGTGTCTGTACCAATTGTCCTCCATGCCTGGAATGCCCCCCGCTTCTTCCTCTTGGAAACTTGCTTTCTTCAAGAATCAGCTTGGATGATGTCTCCTTCTGGAAGTCTTTTCTGAAACACACCATGCACACACACACACACACACACACACACACAATATTATGCCCCAAGATCAGATCCTTTAACCTTTGCATGGGAGAATCATTGCCCCCAGTTGCAGTCTGGTGAAGTTTATGGACCCCCTTCTGGGAATGCTGTTTTTTTCCCAAAAATTATTAATTTATTTGTTTTCAGTTTTCAACAATTACTTCCAAAGGGTTCTAAATTTTCTCCCTCTCTCTCCCCACTCTCTCCCCAAGACAGCATACAACTTTATATGGGCTGTACACATACATTCCCATTAAACGCATTTTCACATTAATCATGTTGCATAGAAGAATTAAAACAAATTGGAGAAATCATGAGAAAAATGTAACAAAAGAGGAAATAGTCTACTTCACTCTGCATTCTGACTCCATAGTTCTTTCTCTGGATGTGGATGGAATTTTGCTTCATGAGTCCTTTCAGGATGTTTTAGGTCCTTGCATTGCTGTGAAGGGCTAAGTCTATCAAAAGCAGTCCTCCCACACTGTGACTGTTACTGTATACAATGTTCTCCTGGTTCTGCTCACTTCACTCAGCATCAGTTCATGTAAGTCTTTCTAGGTTTTTCTGAAGTCTGCCCATTCATAATTTCTTTTAGCACAATAGCATTCCATTATATTTATATATCACAACTTGCCCAGCCATTCCCAACTGATAGGCATCCGTTTCCAGTTCTTGGAAAAGAGCTTCTATGAATATTTTTGTACATGTGTATCCTTTTCCCATTTTTATGATCTCTTCGGGATACAGGCCTAGAAGCTGTATTGCTGGGTCAAAGGGAGTGCATGTTTTATAGCCCTTTGGGCATAGTTCCAAACTGCTCTCAAAAATGGTTAGATCAGCTCATGGCTCCACCAACAATGAATTAGTGTTCCAACTCTCCCACATCTTCAACACTTATCATTTTCCTGTTTTGTCATATTACCTAACCTGGGAATGCTGTTTTAAATGCAATAAAAAGACATTAAAAAGGAAATCAATATTTTGTCATCCAAGTCCATGTAGCCCCTAAAATCTCTCCCTATACCACCAGACCTCAGGTTAAGAACTTCTGCTCTGGAAATAGACCAGCTCCTGGAAAATGGGTCCTAATTCATGGTCTTGGAACCCCTAGCAATTAGCTATATGTTGTTAAATATATATGTTTAACAACATATATATGTTGTTTAATATGTTGTTAAAATAACACTTAATACGGCCTTCTTGAATGGGTTATTGTGAAAACACTGGGAGATTTCCAAAGGCCTTTACATTCATTTGATTAACACCTTCAGGCAAGTGCTACAAGAATTCTCACTCCCATTTTATAGATTAGGGAACAAAGGCACATGCAGGTCACATAGCTTGCTTAGGGTCACACAGTAGTTTTTGGAGATGTTCCTGTGTGACTGTTTTTGCAATGGATTTGAACCCTGGTCTTCCTGCTTCCCAGAGAAGCTTTCTATCATTAAAACATATTGTCTCCAACAGAGGGGTCCAAGTTCTGTTAAAAATCGAGCTGTTGGGATGCTGAAAATAGGAATAGGGAGGTGGAAGTGGTCATCTGACGGTGAGTTTCATTTGACTTCATTTGGAAGCTTTCCATTTCTGTAGGTGTAGATTACCTCTACCCAACAATTTTGCCCCAGAAGTAACTTGAGTAACTTCTTTCCTACGGAAGATTTCAGGTACTTGGGTCAGAAGGAAGAACAAGACCAAGGCTATGACTGCATGTGGCCAAGCAGCCTACGGAATGAGAAAAACCAGTCAGTCATCTAGATGTTTCCTAACAGCTCAATTTTGGTCATACAAATCAAATTTCTAGTTATTTAACTGACATGCTCAATTTTCTTCCAGGAATTTGGTCATGAATGCAAGGGCTGGACACATAAACAGACAAGGGAGACAGTCTCTTCCCTTAAGCAATTAACATTCTTCTCTGGGACAAAGCAGATAATGTTGGTCAGGCTTCTGGAGACCACAGGGAGGATAAGAGAGATGATCGGGCCAAAGTGATTTCTGTTCATGAATGTGCATGAATAGTGCACCTGGACTACTCCTTTTAAGAGGATAGATCATGATAGGATCTAGAAGATCAGGGGGTTAGGTTGGATCATTGACTTCCCTCCCCAGAGTGATTCACTTCATCCTCCAGAGTACGTAGCCATGCAAGGTTGACTCATGACTGAAGCAAGTGATGGTATCTCTCTCCCAGCCCTTGAGCAAATCTAAGGTACATAGGTCCACATTTGGGTGAGAATGAGGGGATAGTTTGGAATCTAAGTGGTCTCCTTGCACTAGGATTTCTAGTTCATTTTATTTATTACCTGTATTTTATACATTTATTCAGAGACATCTGGGCCCCTGAGTTTTCCTTGCTTCCTCTCACCATTGATATTCTCTCCTGGAAACTACTGGATCTCTTACTGATATTCTTCTTCCTCTGGTGTACCTTCTGACTAGTTAGATGTAGGTGTGCAGTTTTCTCCCTCTAGCATCCATTTTCAATTTAAAACCCTCTTGACCTAACTTACAGAAATTTCGGTCAATATATATTTTTGCTGAAAAATGAAAATGATAAATATTGGAGAAGATATTGGAAAATTGGAACACTAACACATTGCTGGTAGAGTTGTGAACTGATCCAACCATCCTGGAGAGCAATTTGGAACTGTGCCCAAGGGGCTATAAAATTGTACATACCCTTTGATCCAGCAATACTGGATCTATAGTCTAAGTCTATATCTAGACCTATATCTAGCTCTATATCCCAAAGAGATTATAGAAAAGGGAAAAGGACCCACATGACCAGAAATATTGATAGCAGCTCTTTTTGTGGTGGCCAAGAATTTGAAATTGAGATGATCCCAATGGTATATGGTATATGAATATAATGGAATACTATTTTTCCTTAAGAAATGATGAGTAGATGGATTTCAGAAAAACCTGAAAAGACATATATGAACTGATGCTGAGTGAAGTGAGCAGAACCAGGAGAACATTGTACATAGTAACAGCAACATTGCAAGATGATTAGCTATGATAGACTTAGGTCTTCTCAGCAATAAAATAATCTAAGACAATTCCAAAAGACTCACGATAGCAAATGCCATCCAAATCCAGAGAAAGAAATATGGAGTCTGAATGCAGATCAAAGCAGACTATTTTCTTTTTGTTGTTTTTTTCTTTCTTGTGTTTTCTTTTCATTTCGTTCTGATTCTTCTTTCAAAACATGACTAATGTGGAAATATGTTTAATATCATTGTACTTGTATAGCCTATATCAGCTTCCACACCATCTTAGGGAGAGGGGAGGGAAAAAAAGTTTAAAACTCAAAATCTTATAAAAGTGAATGTTGAAAATTATCTTTACATGTAATTAGAAAAAATGAAATACTATCAAGTTGAAAAAATATTTCTTGCTGCCACTGTCTAGGCAAATTATGCCCCCAGACAGAAACTTATCATTCCTCCAGTTTAAACTGAGCCCAGAAATCCAAATTCCACTCTGAGATACCATCTTCTTACCAAGCTGTTTACATCCTAAATCCACCTTTCTCTATTGAAGCCCCTGCCTCTGACCATCTGTGCAGATGAAAATACCATGTCTGAATCCAAGCCTTTAAGTTTCTTCTCCAGAATTTTATAAGCCCAAGAAATACTTTAAGGCTCCTTCTGGACAGATCATTTACACATGAATCATCAGAAGTGGATAGTTGTCATCAAGTTTGACCAGCTTAAGTAGTCTCTCTGTCACCTCCTTGACAAACTCCAGGAAGATGATGTCTTTCTTCTTCCTCTAAGTCCAACCAAAGCCTTCCTTGGGTCCTTGAACAGGGAGTGTTCAGTGCCTGGTATTTGTTTCTTCTCTTTCAGATCTCCTGTGAACCACCTTGCCCAATGGTAGCTGAGTAAGATGATGTCAAGCAACTTTCCCTTCTGGGAAGGTTTACCTTCTGCAGCAGGAAACCAAGGGTGTGTTGCCCATTTTTTTTTACCTCCCTCAGAGAATGATCTCTGGAGGTTCCGCAAATTTGTCTGCCTACAGATATGGGGGGCAGGTATGGTGATGAAGTCAACTGCTTGGAAAAATGCTAGTGATCAAAAGGTGTGTCCTGACTGGTGTGCCATTCCACACGACATTCCACATGACAGTTTGATGATGCCAGTGTAAAGGAGTGGTCCTTGAAAACCCAAGACATAATCACAGAAGAGAAATTGGCAGGTGAGATTTCAAACTTACTGTAAAAACATGATCATGAAGTGAGCCCTTTGCAAGGTGTGACCAAACCTCTTGACCGAACTAGAATGGGAACAGGACCATAGGGTGAAGAAAAAAAAGCCATGTCATCTGGGTGACCTTTGAAAGTCAATTTGGTCAGTCCAAACTGATGTTAGACACCAAGAGCAACCCGGATCCTAATCAGAAAGACATACATCTGGAGAAGGGAAGGCTGGAAGTACCCACACGGAAAAGGGAGTAGAAGGATGGACAGAGCCATTTGCCACAAAGCAAGGGGCCAGGAATCTTGTAGTAAATCTGGAAGTAGTAAAGACCTAAGGTTAGCACAATTTATAAAGACAAAGTAAACATTTAAAATAAAGAAAGATAAATGGACTTTTTCTTTGTCATTATAACTTGTGTTAACCTCAGGTTTTTAGTGGCCTGGAGATACTTATTGGAAATGCAGGTGGGAAAAAGACTTAAGAGGCCAGGCATCTCCAGAGAAGAGACAGAGATGGCTCAAACACTAAAGGTTTTTGCAAGTCACACTGTCTCTGGAAGGGGAGGCTCTGAGCTTAAAAAAGAAGAAAAAAAGAATTGTAAATCTTTTGATGAAACTTCTCAGAAGAGAGAAGGAAACCTCCTGACCCAATGAATGGTTCAGTAGTAGAATGAAGGCGGCAAGTAGGATTGATTGACCAATACTGCTCACCATTCTGCTTCCATATTACTCTGACTCCAGCCTGGCAGCAAGCAGTTTCTCCTTCTTCTTGGACTGCTGCAGCTCAGCAGTGCTTCTGTTGGTGTTGAAGAGGTCATTTCTTAAATATACTCTCATTTGTCACACTTACTAAAGAATATGGTTTTCATAAATGTCCAGTAGGTGCATGGTGCGATAAATCTGGATGTTACATGTACAATATTGAATGCTTTCAATTCTGGCAAGGCCTGTGGGACCTAAAGCTCTTAACTTCTCTCTCAAGATGAAATACAAATTTTAGTGGGAATAAGTATTTCATATGTCACAGGGTGGAGCAGCTAAGTGGCCCAGTGGATAGAGCACTGGGCTAGGAATCAGGAAGACTCATCTTCCTGAGTTCAAATCTGGCTTCAGACGCTTACTATCTATGACCTTGGGCAGGTCACTTAACACTTCAATTTGCTTCAATTTCCTCCTCTTTAAAATGAGCTGGTGAAGGACATAGCAAAACCATTCCAGTGTCTTTGCCAAGAAAATACCAAGTAATGTCACAACTAGTCAGACATGACTGAAAAATGACTGAACAGTGTCACAGGGTGTCTGACAATCCAGAGTACCAGGCGCTGAGGTAGACATTCAACCAGAACTTATACCAAGGTTTCAGTAAGTGGCATACTAACCTGATGAAATCCCAGGTAGTCCTGAATAGTATGAGAGGAATAAAAGATTAATCCTTCAGTAGTGACTACCAGTACAAAACCATTCAGGGCCTGCAGAAAAGAAAAAACAGACAAACAAATTCAGGATCAGCTTTTTTCTCTTCCTCTTATCTCTGGAGTCATACAACCAAGCAGCAAGCACTTATTAAGCACCTACTGTTTTCCAGGTAATTGTGCTAGGCTCTGAGGATACAAAGACAGTAAAGAAATAGTTTCATCCCTCAAGAAGCTTATAGCATTTTCTTGACTGATACATGTAGTTTGGTTTTCCCCATGCTCTTTGTGGCTGTAATTCAAAGGAATCATTGAATTTTAGAACTGAAAGGAATCTAGTCTGTCCCTTGAATTTTAAAGATGAAATGCCTCGGGCCCAGAGGTAAAGAGAAGTAAAAGTCTCATCAGCTCCCATCAGCTTCCAATCCAGACCTCCCAAATGCTTCCTAGTTCAGCGTCTTTCCCATGGTATCATCCAAACACTGCAGGGAGGCTTCCACCATGTTGGGGGTATAATCTATGGGAGACCGATATGAGGACAGAGAGGCAGATTGCAGAGACTGAGTAAATGAGGATGAGTCAGAATATGCCCTTGTAAGAAAAGTATTCTAAGGGGTGAGATCATGGTGGCCCTTGAAATATTGAAATATGTGTGAAAGATAATGGAAAAGTTATTAGCAACATTATTAAGGGGAGTCCTGCTTACAATCCCATTTGAGCTGATGAATATTTATCAGCAACAATAATAGCAGCAGTGATGATCAGGTAGCTAACATTTATATAGTACCTTAAAGTTTGGTAATTGCTTTGCCAATGTCAACTCATTTTTTTCAAATCAATATTAGCTAATGTAAAGTTTTCTACATGGGTTCAAATAGTCAACAATACAGATGAAGAATGGAGGATCTATAGGCAGGCAAAATCTGGGAATTTTTATGGGATTGGATACCCAGAATGAGTCAGCAGGATGATGTGGTAGTCAAAGGTAGGAAATGAGTATTTATTAAATACCTACTACGTGCCAGGCACTGTGCTAAGCACTTTACAAATGTTTTTTAGATGGTATGGTTCTAGACATGTAAGAGTAACCTAGGAGAATTCACTTCACTTCTGTGAAGGAATGAATGAATGAGGCATTTATTAAGACCTTATTCTTTAGAAAATACTGTGCTTTTATGGGTCTTATCTGTTGAATGTGGGGATTCTACCTGATGATTCCCTAACCTTTGAAGAACAAAAACCTATCTGATTTCAGACTTCATTCAGTCACCAGTCCATCTATCCAGGTGGGTCAACATACAGCTAGCATAGAAAACCCAGAAGAAGGGCTTCTTGACTTGCATTTAAAAGCTGGCCTGTTTTTCCGCTACTGTTGGCCTGGTTGTCTCTGACGGAAATAAAGAGAGAAAGGGAGGTGAGACTTTGTAATGTACAGCTAGGTAGCCAAGGGCATCTGGTGTTCTTGGGTAGTTTCCTCATCTGAAACAATGACCATAATAATTGCCATCATTCCTGCTTACTACGGTTATTGTAAGTCTCAAATGAGATGACTTTATAGCCTCTGAAGTATTCATGTCAGGTCCGGCTATTGTTGTGAATTCAAGGGCCATTGTTTCAGGACTAACTTTCTGCAAGGTAGTTACATCATTCAGATCCACTCTATCTCTTCCTTCTCTAAACCACTAGCAAAAGTACTAGCCTTCCGTTAAGTTTCTAAATATCTCTTTTACTTTTTGGAATAATGTTCTCAGCCACCAATATCTTTTTTTTTCTTTCTGGGAGGAGAGACTTTTGTACTTGGAAGTATTTTCTCAGGCTCCAAGTCAAAAAAATAAAATAAATGATTGATGGTCTCCTGCCACTCTTGGGGGCACTTGCTGTCCTGGGCTGTGTTCAGATTGCTCTAGGAGGATTTACATGGCATGCAGCTACTCTGTTTACTTAACCACACAGCAGGCAAATAGACTCTGGATGTGATATGTGTGAAGGATGCAAAATGGGATTTCCTGCTGTGATGATCTTCCATGCATATTTATTCTAGGGCACAAGAAATCATCCAGATTCTCCCCTCATCCACTTAGGATTTTCACACACAGTCAGTTAGTAAAACTACCTACGTTTCACCAATCCTATAACCTGGATTTATTAGGGCACTTTTTAATGGGATCTTCCTGCCTCTTCCTGAACTAGAAGGCTAACATTGTCTCCTCTACAGAAGCAGTTTTAACCTAGAATCCTTGAACTTAAAAAAAAGATACGTGTATTTCATTACAATTGAAATTTAAGAATATTCTTCTGAGAAGGGGTCCATAGGCTTCAGCAGACTGCCACTGACCAAGGGGGACAGAGAAAAGGTGAAGACCCTGCAAGGCCCCACGCTGGTCTGGTCCTGTGCATGTATTTCTCTCAAGAGGCATAGCTTTTTAGGTTATTTTTAGGTGGCACTTCTTCATCACCCTACTTGGGAGTTACTGATCATTCACTTCAGTTGTGGGTAGGAAATAGTAAAGACAAAAGAAATTCACAATCTTATTACAGTCAATCATATCAGCTATTCCCCTTGGATTCTTCATGTCTTTGGACATTCGATCCTCCATGTATGGAATGTGCTCTCTCTGCCTCAAAGAATTCCCAGTATCTGCCAAAGTTCATCTCAGATGCCACCTCCCATATGGATTCTCTCCTGATCCACCAGATTGTTCATATTCTCTCCCTCCCCAAATTATTTTGTAATTATTTGCCAATCTATTACCCTCCCTCCACCCCAGAATACAAGTTCCTCAAGACCTAGGTTCTGATTTCATAGTCATGTCACGTGGCATCTAGCCCACAGTAGGTGCTTATTTGCTCGTCATTTAGTTACCAGAATTGTTAACAAAGAACAGAGTAACAGTGATTTTCACCTTTTCTTTTTTGGCTTACCTATCATCTGAGGGAAAGAAAAAAAAGGGACTAAAACAGGTGAAATTGAAGATGGAAATAGATGCCAGAAATCTAAAAAGCAGGGAGAAGAAATGAAACAAATGAAGATAGGAAAGAGCTGGAAAAGGATTTCTTTTAGACAAGAACTAAAGGAAGTGTGCTTTGGCATTTGGGAGTTGGCAAGAAAATACCTGTGAGAAATTGAAGGTAAATACCCCAGCAAGACTCCTGAGAAAAATGTCTTACTTGAAAGTTAGCTATCAGCTCATCTTAAAAATGAATCTTTATGTTCTGTTACATTTATGCTTATATGCTTATCTGTGTCCTTGTTGTCTCCCTTGTTAAAAGGTAATGTACTCATGAGTCCTAAGTATTGTACCTTTTTTGTGTTCTTATATCCCCTGCCACTAGGCAGCCAGGTGGTGCAGTGGATAGAGTGCTGGGTCTGGAGTCAGGAAAACCCGAGTAGGACCCAAGGCAAGTCATTTAAACCTGTTTGCCTCAGTTTCCTCATCTGGAAAATAAAATGGCAGACCATTCCAGTGTCTTCCAAGAAAAGAGCTGGCCATGACTGAAACAAGTGAACAACAAATCCCTGGCTTCTTCTGTATTTCCTGGTGTTTTATAAGTGTGTATTGGCTGATTTCTTGTTGCCCTGCTGGGAAGGCATAAAAGGCAAAGGAGATGTTTTCAGTGACCTACAGATTGTATGTCATGTTTGTGTTTCTGCTATTGTTAAGTAATAGGTATATAAGAATAAAACACAGAGGAAGGAAGGGATTCATTTATACTCTCCAGGTTATCAGAGAGATACATTTCCAGAAAGAAAGGAAAAAGTGAATTAATGGGAAAACAAAGGGAATAAGGAATTTGAGGGGCCTAAGGGAAATTCTATCTTATGTTAAAATGTCTGAGTACAAGAAAGCATGAGCCTAAGAAGGTACTAAACATGCCTTGAAAATCTTTAATTGTTATGTAGCCCAGACATGGTCATCAACCCATGAATACAGGCAGGGCAGCCCATGAGTGTAGTGTGGCATCCTTAACTAATATGGCACTGCCGTCCTCTCTCTCTCTCTCTCTCTCTCTCTCTCTCTCTCTCTCTCTCTCTCTCTCTCTCTCTCTCTCTCTCTCTCTCTCTTTCTCTCTTTCTGTCTCTCTGTGTGTGTGTGTGTCCATCCTTTACTGGCACACAGGGGTCTGGGAATAGGGAATAAAGGTTAGTTCTGGGTGCCACCATAGTATTACAATTTAACTTTAAGGTCCTACACTTATGTCTAACCTTAACCCCAGTATGGAAGAATACACTGCTTTTACTGCTATAGCTCCTGTCATGGATTTCTCTAATCCTATTCCTGGGGCAACTCATAACTCTGGCCTTCAGACCCTGATGCCTTTGATCTCTTAAGAGTACATTCTGTACAATATGCTAAGTGCTAGTCAAGACTGCTTCTCTGAAACTCTTGGACTGCTGAAGCAGTATTAGAAACTTTTAGCACAAAGTCACTCTTAGCAGGGAACTGAGAAACTGTTAACCTATTTCAGTGAAAAGCAATTCCATTAAGTCAAAGAATTATAAATTCTTCAGACATTCTCTTGGGGTTCTGAGAAGTTTCTCCTTCTCAACCTAAAAAAACTCTCATTCTGGGCAGTGGTGTCCAATACCATCAAGCACAAAAAGTTTCCCATTTCTCAAGATGTAGATGGGGATAAAAGGGAATAAGCCCAGAAATTTGTCCCCCACTAGCCAGGTTCTGTTTTCTTCCAAACAGCTTTCAGCAGCTACAAAACTCTCCTCCAATAAGAGAAGTATAAGCCTATCTAGTTTCAGTCAGTATTCTCAATTGTTTCAATCAGAGGGCATCTCTCCTGACTTTTGATTTGTTAATACTATATTCCTTTCAAGTCTCAGGGGCAGTCTTCAGCAGCAGTTTCTCCCTTCTCCCAGATGGAAGCCACTGTACCTTTGTTCCCCAGTTTCTGACTCCTGCACTTAGCTTATGACTGATTTTCCTTCCTCAAGGTAGTACTTCCTTATATTTATTGATTAATCTCTAACTGAGGTTGAAGAACCCAAAGTTCACAATTCTATCACTTATAATGTAAGCAATAAAAATTCCCCCATAGGTCCTAAGCAGCTCTTTGATTTCTTCTTGGTTTTTTTTTTCAAAATCCTGAAAACAGACTGTGTAAATGAACTGGTGGACAATGGTGCCTTGCAGAAATCCCAAGATTAGTCTGTACTTATGTCTTTTAGCTGCCTTCTAAAAGATCCTCTCCATATATTTTTATCTGGCAGCAGTTGATATTGAGATTGACTTTGTATACTCATCAAAAAAAAGGAGATGAGGAGTGCTGGCTGGTAGTTGGTGACTGTGCTGAGGTATTACTGATAACAGAGAAAAGAAAGAATAACTCAATTATTATTTTGCTTTTGTTTTCTCTGCTAAAAAGGAGTGATCTTTGGAAGGGGAAAGAGCATAAAATGGTTAACAGGGAACCAAAATTCCAGATAAAGGAATTCAAGTTGCCAGGACCCATTAACCAGATTCCAGGGTACTGAAAGCCCTGGAAGCTGTGACCATTGAGTCTTGGTTAGTCATCTTTGCAAAACTATAGAAAACAGGGACCATATAAAAGGACAAGAGAAGGGCAGACTTTGTCCCAATTTTCAAAAGAAAGAAATAACCTGAGGTAAATGGGAAAGTCAAATTTGCTTTTATTTTTGTAACAATTTTGGTATGTATTATTAAAAGGGTGATTTGAAAGCACTTAGAGAAGCAATCATCTCCAATCTTGACTTGATCAAGAACAGAAGAGGTTAGTCTAACTTGATTTTTTTAAAGCTACACTAGACTGATCTACCAAGGGAATGACAGAAGCTGTATTTCAGCGAAGCATTGAAAATTTCTCTCATACCATTCTTGCGGAAAAGAAAATAGGAAAAAGGCTACAAGATACAGCAGAACAGTTGCATAGTTTCAAATTTAGCTTAATGACAATTCCAAAAAAGTCTGTGTGCCTTATTACCTTTATCAATGACTTGGATAAGGGTACAGCTGCATGCTCATCAAAGGTGCTGGTAATCCAAAGCTGAGGTAAGTGAGTACCTTTGATGAGAGAATCACATTCCAAAAAGACTTTGAAATGATAAAACGAGGGGATAAGACCAAAAAGATGGCATTTACTGGGATAAACATAAAATCCAACACTTGGGTTCAAATAATCAACGCTACAAGTAGAGGGTGATGAAGGTATTAGGAAGTAAAAGTTCTAATGAGACAGATCTGGGTATTTTAGATTATAAGGTCAAAATGAATCCCTAAATGAATAGATTTCCTTTTGTGGTGACAGCCCTTTCCTCTAGGCTGGATACTGTCAATGTTTCAAAGGTCAAAGGTATAGCTACAGCCTGGATCTAGATGAACTTGGGAGTCACTTCCAATTCTCAAATTTTGAAATATAAGTGAACAACTGGGAAACATCAGAGGGCCAAATGAGACCAACAGATGATTTTCCAATTTCACAGTATAAAAAGTTTGGATTCAGTCAATGGGCTGCACTTGAGGACCTAAACGGAGGCCACAAGTTCCCCACCTTTGAACTAGAGCCTAACTAATGAAGAATTAACTGTGGAAGAAAAGTAATTCATTTTTCTACATTCATGAATACAATAATGACCTGAAGGCTATTTGGCAGGGCATTCATTCCTCATTTGGCAGGCAAGTTAAACAGCTTCCTCTCAGCCAAAGACTGGGCTAGGGCAAAGATAAAACAGAAAAGTTTCTACTTTTCAGTCCTGTCCTTGGCCCCCAGAATCATGAGAACTCCTCCACATGGACCTCTACTCAGAAAGTTTCCATTTTGGAGAGAAGACACAAATAACCTCAAAACATGGGCTAACTGCCAACCCTGCAACAGGAAATTTTGTAGAAAAATACCAGATTGAGGGGTAGAAAATCTGGGTCCAAACCCTGACCCTGCCACTTGGAAAAATGTGGGACCTGGGACAAGTCAACCCATCTCTCTAGACCTTACCTGTGAAAGAAGGAGGATGGATTATTTGATCTCTAAGGACCTTTCCAGCTTCCTATACTAAGTTATAGACTATCTTGTTTGGGTTTCAGCTGCCCTAGACAATGTTTCTAATAGTTATGGTTTTTATATTTTCTTTGTATCCTCAGAACATGTGCCTTGAACCTAGTAAGCAATGAATAAATAATGATTGAATAATTGCATTTCACCAAAACATATTTATTCTATTCGGTTATTTCTCCACAGCTCTCTCTCACACACACACACACACACACAGACATACACACACAGACACACACAGAGACACACACACACAAACATGCACACACAGACATACACACACAGACATACACACACACAAAGACACACAAACAGACACACACACAAAAACACACACACACACAGACACACACACACAGACATACACACACAGACACACACAGAGACACACACACACAAACATGCACACACAGACATACACACACAGACATACACACACACAAAGACACACAGACACACACACACACAAAAACACACACACAGACATACACACACACACACACACACACACATACACACACACTGTGCTGATGAAGTACAGCCCTCCCATCACTTGAGCTAAAAACATTGGCTCCATGACTTTCACCGCTAATGGCAATTTGAAACGTTGACATCCAACCCCAGCCCGCTTTCTCCAACTCACTAATGTAGAGACATGTCGGAAGAGATTAAGGTCTGGTGTGCACATTGCACCAAATTCAGCTATTGCTGCTCAGGGCTCCCCTTCATTGTCCAGGTCTGCTTTTTTTCCCTTTCCTTTATTCTCCATACAAATGGCCTTTCTTTTTACTGTGAAGGACCCAGTGGGTGGGAATTTACTCCAGAGGTTAATTAGTGTCCCCAGTGCCTAACCTTCAGCCCATGTCAGCAGAAATGTCAGTGGCCAAATCTCAGTAAAGCCCTTCACTGAGGTTGGATTATTTGTCCTGAGTTAGCAATAAAGACTGTGATTCTAAGTTATAGGACCAGAAATTAGAGGTCAAAGCAACGTCAGAGGCCATCCGTCCAACCCACTGGTTTTTTATATAAGGCATCTGAGGCCCAAGGATGTGAAGTGATTTGCCCTATGTCACCAAGGTAATAAGGAGTAAAGACAGAATTCAAACTCAGGTCCCATGATTCCAGCATCAGTGCTCTTTCCACTGTGCCACAACTGGACAGAATCCATATAAAATTGTTTTTTAGTGATGTATGCTAAAGTGAATTGCTTTTGCTTTCTGTTGATTGACCTATGACTTCATTGTGGACTCCTAGGTCCTCAGGTATGGTCTCTTGACTGAGTCCAAGTTTTACAGAACAAATCATTTTATTAAGGGGATTTGTTTGGTGAAGTTTGGATTCAGTCAAAGGGCCACACTTGAGGACTTAGAGGACCACATATGGCATTGAGGCTGAAGGTGATAGGTGCTCTATCAATCAATTCAAGTCACAGACTTTGATACAATTTCATCCTAGAGAATTGCCAACAGTTTTGAAAGGGTACATGACCTACCCAGACTTGCACAGCCAGTGTATATCAGAGGCAGGATTTGAACCCAGGTCTTCCTGACTCTGAGGTTTACTGTCTGTTCAATAAGTATTTTTTCCATGATAAGAAGAAATGATAAATAATACATCCACAAACTGCAGATCCATTTATGTACATGGATAGGTCATCAAATAATTCAGTTAGAAAGTATAACTATAGTTCATTTTTAAAGGGTCTGACTTAATAAAATCATATAATTTCCAAGTTGGAAAGGAACTCCAAGGATACTTTATCCTATCTATCCCAAAACTGACATCTTTCCTAAAACATCCCCATAAAGAGTCACTCAGACTACACTGTAGAGTCACCAGTGTTGGCCACCATCCTTATTTAAGCCCTTAGCACTTCTCCTCTGGAATTTTCACTTATAGGTTTATGTTCTCAGCATGTAGCATAGTACCTAGCACAGAGTAGGTATTTAATAAATACTTGTTAAATGAATGAACAAATGGATGGATGATTTGAATGAATGGATGAATTCAAAGTACATGGTTATGGTCCCTGGGCTGGGATGGTTCTAATGAAATTAATGAGAAGCTTGAGATCAAACAGACTGAAATGTGAGGTGTTATTAAATCAATGTGAGCAAATAGAGTTAGAAGATAGACAGACAGACGGATAGATAGATAGATAGATAGATAGATAGATATCTTTGGTAATAAGTTTTTTTTTGATAGGCTTTCCTATCTTCCTCATTCATAGGTGCCAACTAACAAGGAGAATAATAAATTTCCTAAATTTTCAAGCAAAATGTAATACCCTTTGTCATATAGATAGATAGATATAGATATCCACATAATATATACATATATACATATATATTCCAATGATGTCAATGACAAAAAGGAAAACCTCACATACCCCAAAAATCTTTGTAACAGCACTTTTTTCTTTTGTAGTAGCAAAGGGCTGGAGATAAGTAGATGTCCATTGATTGATGAATGAAAAAACAGATTGTGGTATATGAATAAAATGGAATATTACTAGACTACAAGATATGATTAATGTGATAAAAACAAAAGCATGGGAAGAATTATATGAACTGATACAAAATAAACAGAATGAGCTAAACAAGTTAAACAACAGAGAGAGAGAAAAAGAGAGAGATCTATATCTATGTATTTCTATAGATAGATACAACTATATAGAAATAGACTATAACAGAACTGGAATGCAATGGAATTGCAGCTAGATGGCACAGTGGATAGAGTACTGGGTCTAGAATCAGGAAGACTCATCTTCATGAGTTCAAATTTGTTTTCAGACACTTCCCAGTTATGGGACCTTGGGGAAGTCACTTAACCCTATTTGCCTCAGTTTTCTCATTTGTAAAATGAGCTGGAGAAGGAAAGGGCAAACCACTCCAGTATCTTTGCCAAGAAAACCCCAAACCAGGTCATGAAGAGACATGATTGAAATGAACAATGATGAAATTTTATGAAACAAACATGAAACTGTAATGACCAAGTTTGACCTCAAAGAAGAAACATGAAAGGAGATGTCCCTCCCTTCTTTGAAGAGATGGAAGGCCATAGATACAGTACACTATGGCTATTATCAACCTTTTTGCACAGATTCAGTTTGCTAATTATTTTTTAAAAACGAACTAAACAGATTTGAGGTTGCGATAAGCTAGTCCAAATGCTTTGGAGCAGTAACTTAGGCTGTGACTCAGTCCTAACCATCTCCTTTCTGTGCCCAAACATACTTAATCTAACAGTTCTTTAGTTCCAGGGGAGGGGGAAGAAGGTATTTACTGTTAGGTAAACTCCAAAACAATCAGTAACAGCTAAAGAGAAGACACATCTTTTCAAGTGTGCTAGACAGACTCCAATGAGAAAGCATGCCTGAAGCATTAACCTGGAGGAGAAGTTTGCCCTCGGGCACAATTGTGCCTGTGCATCGCCAGCTTCTGTCCCCATCATGGCTATGGCTTGCGGACCACTCCTTGGCACAGCGGTTCTTCCGGGTGACTGCAGTGAAGCAAAGGAAAGTATTTCAGTGCTGAGCTAATGTTTACCAAGTAACTGCTGGGAACGTCAGCTTCTTTTACACACGCCTCATTCACAGTGCGTGTGCGGCCAGACTTCTCCAAAGGAGATGGCATTACATTACACACCCAGTAGGTGCTCAGTACATGTTAGCTGGATCCATGGGGTTCCTATTATTCAGCAGATAAGGGAACTGTTATGGATGATATGTTTCCCTAGCCCTTCTGTTTGTTGAAGGAATATGTAGAGAATCGGGTTAAGAACACCATCCATTTGATGCAATAAAATTATTAAAATCAAAAACACTGCCCAGTTTAGCCAATGGTGGGAATGATGAACATCAGAAATACACTTTATGTTAGATTCTAAATTACATTTTTATTATAATGATCATTTAAATCCCCTTGATAAAAAGTTTCACCAATTCCTTCCTTTTCATTTCCAGTGATGCCATGCCAGCTCAGTTCCTTGTACCTAGACTAGAGACCATAATAGCCTCTTAAGCAATGTTCCTATCACCCTTCCTACTATTCCCTTCTACAGAACTCTCAATGCCATAGTAAAGGCAACCATTCTAAAGCAAAGTTATGTCACTTTCCACCTCAGAAACTGGATATAGATCCCAACTGCCCATGAAATAAATAACCTAGTTCTCGACCTCACAGTTAGAAAACATAATGAGATAATCTGATAGGCTTTATTTACCTTTATATTCCTGTACTTAGCATAATTCCTGGTACATAATAATCATTTAATGAATATTTGTTAACTGACTGTAACAAGGTACAAAAAAGGCTGAAGCTAGAGAAAAAAGAGCAGACTTCAAATCCAGGATTTGCTGTCTTCTAGCTGTGTGATCTTGGGTAAGTCCACTAGCAGACTTCATTTTACTCCTTCCCTAGTTTTCACTCCAATTCTTCCATTCTGGAGTGGATCAATAAACATAATATCCCATGGACACGCTCAACATTCTTGTACCTTTCTGAACCAAAGTGGCCCTTCCTATGCACCATTTCTTTATATGTGCTGTCCTCTCCCTTCATTCGACTGCAAAATCCTTCAGATCAAAGACTGTCTTTGCTTTTGTGTTTGCATCCCCAGACCTTAGAATAGTGTTTGGCACACTGGAAGTACTAAGAAATATTTGTTTTCATTCACTCATTCATTCAGTCTTCATTATCGGATATTTAAATACCACTACCATATCTCTTCTGAATATTCTCTTTTCCAGCCTGAGCATTCTGAGTTCCTTCAGCTAATTCTATTATGATATGACATATAGTCCTCTCCAGGGCACTGGGATGTTATCTGATTGGCCAGGATCAAAAAGACAGTAAATGAAAAAAATTAATAAAACACAACAAAGACAGCAAATGTCAGAGGAAAGAGCTTAAACCTATGTCTTCCTGGCTCTGAGGCAATTCCTTGTCTATGAGGCCTCTCCATATAATCCAGAAACATTTGTTAACCACCTCTATTATCCAGGTACTGTGCTATCTGGGGAAATACAAAAGGCAAAATATAGTCCCTGTCCTCAAGGAGCTTGGACACATCTTAGGATCCAGCCTTCATCCTCCAAATCTGTCTACTTTCCCACTTTTGTGGACTTGCTCATGAGACTCCCTATACTTGGAATGGCCTCCCTACCCTGCCTAGTGAGTTCAATTTTTCCTCATCCTTCAAAGTTAACTTCCCACATCCTCCAGCAAGCCTTCCTAAAAGCACTACTCTTTTATCTATGAGTCAGATTAACTGCTCACTGAGATCCCTTACAGCTCTCAAGTTCTATGATCCCTTTCAGATCCACATAACACACTGCTTTGTTTCCTTTTTATGCACTTTTTGGGTTCAGATCTGTGATTTCCTTGACGTGGCAAAATCTCAAGAGGCAAATTCTTTTCACCATTTCAGATTAGCAACTCTTAGAAAGTGTCTAGATCAGTGATGTCAAACTCAAATAGAACATAGAAAGGAATACCTGTAGACTGGATTGACAGCCTTAAAATGTAATATTATCTATGATTTATTATCTTTTTTCTTGATTTTGGTAAATATTTTCCAATTACACTTAAACTGGGGTTGGACTGTACTCAGAAGAGGGTCAGCATATTTGATACATCAGGCCTAGAGCACAAAGGTTAAGTGACTTATTTTAGTTCCATAGATTGGATGTCAGAAGCAGGTCTTGACCTCAAGTCTTCCAGATTATAATGAAGGCCATCTGTCTTGCAGCTGCAGCTTTCCCCCTCAGACTGTGAGATGCTTGAGAGCTGTAGCCTTATTTTTCTAGGTGTGTCCCCAGCCCTTATCATGATGATTTGCACATAGTAAATACTTAAATGCTTCATTCATTCATCCAATTAGGCAGTAGGCTACATGAGGGGTCTGTGTCCTATGTAAAAATTATATCTCTGAGAGCTAGGTGCTATGGACTGTATGCTGCAGACTCAATTCGGAGGACTGAATTCAAGAATCTTAACTTGATCTTCACAAAAATGTGAAATGTATATTGCAAAAGATTTTATCCCACTTTCATCGATGAGGAAATTTAAGCTTTGGGGGAGTGGGGATTTGCCCAAGGCCACACATATGCCAAGTGCCAAAGCCCAGATTAAAACCCAGGTCTTCTGACTCCCAGCCCAGCCTTCCTATGCCTTCCCTACGTCAGTTCTTATTTGTGTCTTAAAACATTGGAGTGGAAAATCTGCTCAGTTCTGGAAGAAAAACATTACCTATGTCTAACCCTCCTCTGCAGTCCTCTAGCAAAGACTAGACACCTGATCCCCATTTTAGCAGGATTAAGGTTTTAGTAAAAGGCTGAGCAGACTGTTAACCACTGCAGAACCAAAGCTGATTTGTACTTATTTCCTTCCCTCCATGCTGCTTCCTCTTAAACTTCTATGGTCCTCCTACACGAGCCCTTTCTTGATTCTTCTAGTACCTAATAACTACACACCCAAGTTTCTACCTACCCCCCCGCAAAAAAACATGCATAATTTACTTTGTATGCTTTTTTATTAAATTTTCTGTTTATATATTATTCCCCCCAATAGAGTACCTTGGAGGCAAGAACGTTCCTTTTTTCCCCGTTTATATCCTTAGCATGTGACACACAAAAGTCCCTTAATAATTATTTGAATGAATAAAGGTAGAAAAGAGTGCTTATTTCTTCCTATCTCACCCTTTTTGAGTAGAGCTTGGAGCAGTGGGTTCACTTGGGTGGAAATTCTTGTAAGAAGGCCAGGTAAACACTCATTCCTCTTCTTTGCTGAGAAACCAAGGAGGGCCCACTGTTCCAAAAGCATTGCAGTAGCATGACCAACAGCAGCACCCCACCCATAGCCATTCTGGATACTCTTCCATTTTGATGTCATGGACATGGGAACATAGGGCTAGAAAAGACCTCAGACATTACCAAATCCAACTTCATTTTATAGATAAGGGAGAGCCATGAAGGAGAAGGGAGCTGTCCAAAGTCATTCAGTTCAGTGGGTAGCCAAGCCAAGATTGGAACACAGGTTTTCTGATGTTAAATCTAGCATTCTTCCCATTACACCATGCAGTCTCCTTAGTGTGATCAAACTCTTGAGAGTTTGGGCCACTTTCTATTTTTTTTCATGAGAGAGATCCTGGACAGAGTAATTGTCTTTGGTCATTTGCATGGGGCATGTCTTTTTGAAGGGCAGGGGTATGCAGAAGATGCAACTATAGATCATGTAGTTGCTTCGAAATCTGAAGCTTCTCTGATCTCCTCAGAAACATGTCATCAGAGAGGTTGCCTTTGCAGATGGCCACCCCTTCAAATGGAGTCTAAGTATGGAATGGGAGAGGGAGCACAGGTTCAGTACTCCCAATATCTCTTCCCAGTCTTGCCATTCACTTTCTGCGTGACCTTGGGTAGGTCTCTCTGGCCTTCAGTTTCTCCTTTGTAAAATTAGGGGACTGGACTGGATAATTTGTAGATAATATTGCAAATCTGCAATTAGATAATTTGCAGATGATATCACAAAATTGCAATAGCTTCTTTCTCTCCAATAGTCTATTTCAACTTATACTTTCTGACCTACTACCTACATTATAAGAGTATCTCTTACTCAGGTTTTACTCTGCTCCCAACACATTGACCCAGAAGCTTTCTATGTAACCATCCCAGGTACTCAGGATAGAGCTACAGCTCTTGATTACAAAGAGTCAGCCCAGTCTCTCCTTTCCTTGCCTCTGCCTTTGTCTCTCCGCAAATAGCCTTGCAAGGTCTCCGGGGTCTCTCCATCATCATAACTGTCACACAAGTTCAGACTG
The DNA here is from genome assembly GCA_023548195.1 of Bettongia penicillata ogilbyi. Classification (NCBI taxonomy): domain Eukaryota; kingdom Metazoa; phylum Chordata; class Mammalia; order Diprotodontia; family Potoroidae; genus Bettongia; species Bettongia penicillata. The sequence goes on along the minus strand of JAJHZJ010000134.1, from coordinate 8,424,075 downwards.
ATGGAGTGAAGACCAACCAGAGACCTGATAATGGCCTCCCCTGCATCTGGGTGGAATGCATCTCCCTCCTGTCTGTTATAATTATGTCTCATTTTTAAGAGCAGGCCAGAGAGGCAGGCTGATCTTATTTCTAGCAACACAAATGATGAAGTCCCATTGCCGAGGCCCTGGAATATGCTCAATGCCCTGCCTTCAGGAAGTGACTCTCATGGTAGGGAACAGGAGACTCCAGGGAAGAGGAGTCATGACCTCATCCCTATGGAGCCTTAGGATTAAAAGGCCAAAATGACATTTAGATTTGAAAGATAACAGAGTCCAAACCTAAGTAATGAAAATAGAGTATTTAGGGAAATGTGAGAAATGGTACCAATACAAAATCTCATAAACTAGGAGTTGAAAGAGCCCTCATTAGTCAGACAAGTCAACTGACAAACAAAGGGGAGGTAGAGGCAAGATAGTCAGCAGGTCTCCACTGCCCTTTAAAGGTATGACTTCATGGGGTAGCTCAGTTAGTGGTTCTAAGAGAGGAAAGTCCTCTCATCCCCCCTTTCCTGCTGCCGACTCTACTCCCTGATCACTTTCAGGTAGAGAGGGATGGTGGGCTCAAAAAAGTCTTCATGAATGAGAGAATTTCCAAGCAAGCCTCAACAAAGAATTCTGAGACTAAGCTACAAGAAGGCAGCAACTGCTCAAGGGATTTTTCTTAAGCACAAGCCTGACTCTATTACCCCCCACTTCAATAAACTCATCTCTAGAATCAAATACAAAGTCCTTTGGCATTTAAAGTTCTTCATAATCTGGCCTCCTCATACCTTTTCAGTATTCTGATTCATTACTCCTTACTCCCTACTACATTCTCATTTGCTGTTGTTTAGTATTTCAGTCATGTTTGGCTATTCTGCATACCATTTAGCATTTAACTGGCAAACATAATGGAGTGGTTTGTCATTTCTTTCTCTAGTCCATTTTACAGATGGGGAAATTGAGGCAAACTGGGCCTGTGCAAGTTCATACAACTAGTAAGTATTTGAGTCTAGACTTGAACTAGGATCTTCCTGATGCCACACCTAGAGCTCTATCCAGTGTACCACCCAGATATTCACACATACCCTCAAATATCATTACCTAAACTAAATGAAAAGATTAAGCATCATAGTACTCTCTAATCATTGTTGATTCAAAAACATCAAATAAAATATCAGCAAAGAAACTGAAAGAATAAGTTTAAAAGATCATACATTATGAAAAGGTCAGATTCATACTAGGAATATAAGATCTGTTCCTTATTAAGAAAACTACAAAGATAATAGGCCTTATTAATGACAAAAGCAGCCAAAAACCACATGGTTATATAAATAAATGTAGAAAAAAAAAGGAGTTGGGCTGTTTTTTTAACGAAGTGCAGCACATGCTAAATAAAATTAAAATGTATGGAAAATGGACCTTTCCTTAATAGAGTCAATCTTATCTATCTAAATCCAAGATTTAACATTATCTGTAATGTTAGTAGAGAAATAGTAGAGATCTTTCCTATAAGATCAGAGCTAAAATCACTTAGTCAACAAATATTAATTAAGTTCTTATCATACACCAGGTGCTGTTCTAAGTGCTGGGATAAAGTTAAAGGCAAAAATAAAATATTCCCTGATGTTGAGGAGTAACATTTGAATGAGAGAGACACAATGTACACAACTTGGTACATATGAGATACATACAATGAAGACAGAACGTAATTCAAGTCAAGCAGGGCCTAGCATCTGAGGGGTGCTCAGTGGAGTGGGAGGGGGGCTGAAAAAAGCCTTCTGTAGAAAATTGGATTTAGACTGAGTCTTGAATTCATCCAAGGAAACTAAGATGCAGAAAAACAGAGAGGATATATTCAAGGGATGGGGAAGAGTCAGCACAAAGTCTAGAAATGGAAAATGGAGCACATTTGTGTGAGGAACAAAAGCTAGGCCAGCTAGCTAGATAGAAGAGTGAGTGTGTGGAGGGTGGTAATACATAATTAGACTATAAAGACAAAAAGAGGCTAGCTTGTGAAGTGTTCTAAAAGCCAAATAGAGTACCCAGAAACAGCAAAGAAGTGAGTGTTGAAAGGTTTTATTATCAAAATTTTATGATGGAGGAGTCAAGGAAGTCAAGGAAGAGGGTTTTTTGGGGGGAAGGGAGGAGAGGGGGATAGTGGCTATGGATGGCCAAAGAATCTGAACACTGCGGGTCATCCCATCTGACCTAGCTAGTTACAGGGAAGTGGTAGATCATTTTCCATTGACTTTGTAGGGCTGGAAATACTATAATGTGCATTCCTTCACTGGACCTTTTTATCTCTGGTCCCATAATCAGAGAAACTTCAGGGGCCTTGGGACCTTCTAATCTCAGATACCTTGGGGAGGGCAGGACCAGATGGACAGTGATACTTAGAAGAAGGAAAGGTGGCACTAAAGTGGGTGCTGGGCACCTGGGGGAGACAGAGGCAGAAGGAAGAGAAGGACCAGGACTGAACTTTGCCTACTTTAACCTTCTGCCTGACAGTGACACACTCAAAATCCCGTTAGCAATGCCTGGGCCAGGATGAGTGAACTAAAAGGGTGGAAAACATCTATCTATGTACCTGTTGAGCTCAGTCTCTCCAGCACTGGCTGGGCTAGTCTCTAGTCAAAACCCTGTAGTTCAGGACTATGTCTAGTATAGGATGAAGAGCTCTCCACCTGCAGCCAGAAGAGCAGGTGAAAGTCCTGATCCACCACTTCACAGAGGCTGGACAACTGATTGAGAAGGAAGCAGAGGCCAATGGAATGTACAATGGCTCTGAAGGCAGAGGATCTGGATTCAAATCCAGATTCAAAACTCCCTGGAGCTCCTTATAGGGAACTGAACTAGATAACCTTGGTGGCTGCTCACAGCCCAGGCCAGGAGAGGAGTAAAACACTCTCCCTTAATTGTGCCACCTTGGAGGAACTGAGAACTTACAAATCCCTAGAGTATACCCTCTACTTGACAAAGGACTCAAAAGTCAAGTAACTGGTTGGGAAAATGCCAAAAATTGGGGAAAAATAAGACTATAGAAGGTACTTTTTTGGTGAAAAGATATTTTCTTCCATGCTTTTGAATGAGGAAGAACAAAGCATACCATCAGAGGAAGACATCAAAGTCAAGGCTTCTATATCCAGGCCATGGAAGAACTCAAAAAGGATTTGAAAATCAAGTGAGAGAGGTGGAGGAATAATTAAGAAGAGAAATGAGAGAAAGTCAAGAAAATCATGAAAAACGAGTCAACTCCTTGCTAAAGGAGACCCAAAAAAATGCTGAAGAAAATGACACCTTTAAAAATAGACTAACCCAAATGCCAAAAGAGGTCCAAAAAGCAAATGAGGGGAAGAATGCTTTTTAAAGCAGAATTAGGCGAATGGAAATGGAGATTCAAAAGCTCATTGAAGAAAATAGTTGTTTAAAAATTAGAATGAAGCAGATGGAAGTTAATAATTTTATGAGAAACCAAGAAATTACAAAACAAAAGCAAAAGAATGGAAAAATAGAAGATAATGTGAAATGTCTCCTTGGAAAAAAACTGACCTAGAAAATAGATCCAGGAGAGAGAATTTAAAAATTATTGGTCTGCTTGAAAAATATGATAAAAAAATAGACCCTAGACATCATCTTCCAATAAATTATCAAGGAAAACTGCCCTATTCTAGACCCAGAGCATAAAACAGAAATGGAAAGAGTTCACTGATCATTTCCTGAAAAAGATCCCTAAAGGAAAACTCCTAGAAATATTGTAGCCAAATTCCAGAGTTCCCACGTCAAAGAGAAAATATTACAAGCAGCCAGAAAGAAGCAATTCAAGTATTGTGGAGATATGATCAGGATAACACAGGATTTAGCAGCTTCTACACTAAGGGATCAAAGGGCTTGTAATATGATATTCCAGAAGTCAAAGAAGATAGGATTAAAATCAACAATCACCTACCCAGAAAAACTTAGTATAATACCTCAGGGGGAAAATGGAATTTCAATGAAATAGAGGACTTCTAAGCATTCTTGTTGAAAAGATTAGAGTTGAATAGAAAATTTGACTTTCAAAAACAAGACTCAAGAGAAGCATGAAAAGGTAAACAGGAAAGAAAAGCCTTAAGTTGACCTATTTACATTCCTACATAGAAAGATGTTTTTTGTAACTCATGAGACCTTTTTCAGTACTAGGGTAGTTAGAGGGAATATCTATCTATCTATCTATCTATCTATCTATCTATCTATCTATATGTGTGTGTGTGTGTTTGTATACACACATATATGTAGGTTATGGGTATGTATGCACGTATGCGTATATTATATATGTGTAGGTGTGTATATGTACATGTGTATGTGTATATATGTATTATGTATGTGTATATATATGCATGCATGTATGTGTATACATATTATTCATATATATGCATATATATATATATATATATATATGGAGAGAGAGAGAGAAAGAGGGCACAGAGTGAGCTGAATATGAATGGAGGATACTGAAAGAAAATTAACTGTTAAATGGAATGTACTAGGAGTAAGAGAAAGGGAGAGGTAGAATGTAGCAAATCATCTCACATACAGGAGGGAAGAAAGAGCTTTTACAATGGAGGGAAAGAAGGGGGAGATGAAAAGAAATAATTGAGCTTTACTCTCATGGGATTTGGCTTAAGAAAGGAGTAACATGCCCCCAATTGGATATGGAAATCGATTTTATCCTGCAGGAAGGCAAGGGGGAAAGGGATAGGAGAGGGGAGATAAGAGAAAGGACAACAAATTGGGGAAATCAGAAGCAAACACTATTTAGGAGGACAGGTCAAGGGAGAGAAAGGAATAAATGCAGGACAGGATAGGACAGAAAATTTTGAATTCAAATTCTTGAGGAAGTGAATGCTAAAAACTGAAAAATAAATAAATTATATTTTTTTGAAAACAGAAAGCGACCCAAAGCTAGAAGGCTTAGCTAACATGAATGACAGAGTAACTCCAAGAAAATCTTGTTAGTTTAAAATGTTGGGCTGAATCTGACAAGACAAAACTTAATAAGAATTGTCTCACAATTGGAATTTAATAAAATGGCAAAATGAGGCAGATCTCTCAACAAGATGACATTTATTAGCAATAGATAATGCTATTTATCTAGCAATTTATGCTAGATGTCCATAAGTGCTTCAATAACATCCCTCCATTTATACCAAAGATCCAAGCAAGAGGACAGTTTCCCTTACATAGGATTTAGGGAGTAGAGAACAAAAAACAGAACAGGGTAGATGACATCATGAGATTAAGTGTAATATGATTGGTTACAGAGCTGAGGGGTAGGGAACAACATGATTGGTTAGAAGTTTGTTAATGAAGCCTAGCAATACCCACACCTCTTTTTTCGAGAGACTAAGAAACTCTTTGTTTGAGTTCAGGCACTAGGAAGTGACAGACTTTTGGCAGCAAAGCAGACGTCCTTCAAGGATAGTGTAGTAGAGTGCAAATATCAGGCCTGGCTTCCTTTCTTTCACATGCATTTCTCAAAGTTAGCAAGATTCCTTGAGCAAGATGATCTCAGTGATGGGCAGAACTGGATTTTTAGAATTAGTCCATTACTGGTCAGCTGCATTCTGAACTAATTCCTTACAGAACAAAATTAGTTACAAGACAAAAATCAACTACTTATAAATAGGATCAAGAAGAAAATGATACAGGACCAATCTTAATCTTTATTAGATGAATAATCAGTTCTGCTATTGGAAGATGGCAGTATGATTAAATATAAATTTCTTAAAAAAAAATCAGGCAGCTCTGGGGAAGCACAAGATAGATAAGAATCTAGAGTGATAAGGAAGTCCATCAAAGGTAACCAAATCTTCCCAGAATCGTGAAACAAACTGCTCCAAAGGAGGCTGCATTGAAGAAATAAAGAGGGCCCTTCTTGTGTGCTCTGCTTGGATACAGCAATGGCCAGAACATCACAATGGGCTTTGGGCACCAGAATTTAGGAGGGACATCAATAAGTTGGAAAGTGCCCAACTAGGATGGCAAAGGGTCCTGTATAAGTATGGCATAGAGCACAAGTCCTCTTCTATGTGGAGAAAAGAAGACTGGTGGGACAGGCTAGCTATTTCCAAGTCCCTAAAGAGCTTTCATGTGAGAAGGGATTAGACTTTTTGGTTGGGATAGGAGCAGTGAGTGAAGTTGGAACAAGGAAAATTGAGACTGGATCTCAAGAAAAACTTCCTAACAATTGGTTACCTTCAAATGGAATGGATTTTCTTGGAAGAGAATGGATGGGGATGTTCCTTGTCAAAGGCCTTTGAGCAGAAGCTGCTTCTCAATCAATCAATCCATGAATCAATATTTTGTAAGTGCCTACTGTGTGCTAGACACTTTAGTAAGCATAGGGGAGGGGGATACAAAAAGACAAGACAGTTCCTACCATCTAGGAGACATACAAGCAAATGCAAACAAAGCAAGCTATGCACTAGATAAGCAAGAAATAATAAAGAGAGGATGCAGTAGAAATAAGAGGAGTTAGAGAAGGCTTCCTGTAGAAGAAGAAGATTTTAATTGGGGATCAGGAGTGAGAGCAGAGGAGCAAGAACATTCTAGGCATGGAGGATGGCCAGAGAGAATGCCCAGAGCAGAGAGATAGAGTGTCTTATTTGTGGAACGTCCAGGAAGCCAGTGTCAGTGGATCAAAGAACACATGACAGAAAGTAAGGTAGAAATAGACTGAAAAGGAAGGAGGGGAGTACATGGAAAAGGCCTCTCAAAGTCAAATTAGAGGATTTTGTATTAGTCCTGGAAGTAATAGGGAGTCACTGAAGTTTATTGAGCAGGGCTAACATGGTCAGACCTGCACTTTAGGAAAATAACTTTAATGATTGGAGGATGGACTGGAGAGGGGAGAGATTTGAGGCAGGCTGACCTGCCAGCAGGCTACTGCAATCATCCAGACATGAGGTGATGCTATAGAGAAAATTATTTGGGGGGGGGTGAAGCAGCACAGGTGAGATTAGATAGTCTCTGAGCTTCTATATCTTTGCAAGCAAAGAGTCACCCATGGCTAGTGTGGATTTCTATCACCTCAGGGGAAAATCATGAGTGAGGGCTAAGGATCCTTTTCAGAATAATTAGTACCTCATTTCTTTCTTCTTCCAGCAAAGTAAAATCTAAGGAGAACAGCATGACCACTGCTAGGAAAGAAAGTTTACTGAACCTGCTGGGTAAAGGGCATGTGGTGTCAAGTGAATGAATGAGAGAGGATTACACAGGATTAGGCGGTCTGCTGGGCACCACCAGGCAGTCAGATCTGTCAGCACTCCAGTGGATTGGTGCATGGCCTGGAGTTCAGTGGACACACACCAAGGACCAAGGGAGCAAGGCAGAGCCTAGGGAGGAATGGGGTCCCTGGGTGACTGAGATAGATTCTTTTCCTCTTTCCTATATCTTTATTGAACTAAAAGCAAAAGAGGTGGGTTGTCAAGTCTGAATTTTTCCAGGTGTCAGGAAGTACTATGGACTGGAAAGCAGAAAAATTGGGAGTAAAAGGATGAGTTCAAGCCCTAACTGTTCCCCTTACTTCCTTTCTTTCCTTGGGCAAATCATTTCTCCTCTTTAAGCCTCAGTTTCCTTCTCTGTAAAATGAGGTCACTGGAGATGACTCTGAGGTGACTTCTACCTTTAAATCTTGAATCGTCTGAACCCAGACCAGCTTGCTGCCTCCATGAGCCTTTGAGTCTAATAGACTGGTCTCATGGGAATTTGTCCTCTATGATTTAGGGCGTCTCATCTAGCCCAGAGTCTGAGGTTCCTCCTCCCAACAGGAGACGTTCCAAGGCCTCTGACATCATCAATGGTGTGCCTCACCAGAAATCTCATCTTCCCATTTTTTTCACTCTCTCTGGTATTTGATTCTTTCTTCTCCTTTCCTCTTTTCTCAATCTCCTGCTGCCTTTCTTCCTTCCTCTTCCATTTTTCTGTCTTCTCTGTTATGTCTAAAGTCTGCCATTGCTGCCCAAGAGCAGAGCTGCCTTCAGGAATGGTGAAGTGCCTGCTCATCATTAGGAGTCAGCCAGTCAGGAAGACGGATGTTTACCCAACCGCTGGTGCTATACAGATCTCAAGGTTCATTCATGCTATCCACCTTTTCTCTCCCTCCCCATCACTGAGGCTACCAGGAGGGAACAATTAGCCCTTCAGTGTACATAAGTTGCCACATATCTCTTCTCCTGGCCCCCTTCAGTCTACCCTGGGGTTCATTTTAACCTGATTCCTCTTGGGGACAAATGTTGAGATGAGAGTTCACAAAGTGATTTTTCTCAAGATATAGAATTGAAAATGACTGCCTAATCCAAGCTCTTCTTTGACCTGAAGTGTCATGGGCTAGTCCATCAGTCTTCTGACATCAGCATGTCCCAAATATAGCTATTCTAATGGTCATTTAACCCTTCCCAACTTTAACTATCGTTAACTGTTTGCCCTGACTTCAGACTCAGCTGATTTCCAGTCCACTGATTGTGTAAGCCCATGTGATGATGCCAGTTCAGGTTAGGGTGTGAGCTGAGTGAAAGCTCATGGCATGGGAAAATCTCCCGCAGCTGCTGGCAGGGAAAGTAGACATGGCATCCATAAAGGATCTGGTAGAAACCTTTCCCTTAGAAACCAGAGCTATCTACTTAACTGGCCTTTGTAAAAAAAACCTCTGTGTAGGTGTGCATGTGTGTACATGTACACATATATGTATATGAGCACATGTGTGGATCTATGTCTTTATGTGTCTGTGTTTATATATGTAAACAGTATGAATGTGTGTGTGTGTGTGTGTACAATAGCAGTTTCAAACCTTTTTAGGGGCATTCTTGGTTAAGTCCTTTAGATGTTTTAATCCACAGTGTAAAGTTTTCAAGGTTGCTAAATAATGAGCAGTGAATCCAACTCTCATACACCAATGACACAGGCCTACTTCTCTTTAGGATTTGAACCTTGCCGCACACAGCAAAGGGAGAACTCAGTGGCCAGAAAAAGATAGTCAAGAAGCTAAAGTTCCTAAAGACCATTGCTAATGAGGATCAACCAAAGGATTTGGGGATGCTTAACTTAGAGAACAAGTACGATCATGGCAGCTATGCCCAAGTATTTGAAGGGCTAGCACTTGGAAGGGTGAGACTTGCTCTCTTTGGCCCCTGAAAACAAGACAAGAGTCTGTCAAAGGAAGCTGTAAACAGGTGATGTGAAGCTCGATTTAAGGAAGAACTTGCTAACAATGAGCATAGTCTCAAAGTGGATTAAGCTGCTTGGTTAGGAGTGGGCTCCCCTCACTGGAGATCTTCAGGTAGAGACTAAATGGTGCCTTGTCAGTAATGTCTGAGAGGAGATTTTTATTCATGAAAGCTTGGTTTAGATGGCCACTGGGGTTGGGATCATGTAACTCTGGCTTTGCCATTCTTTGTCACTATAACAACCCTTTGACCTCATATTCCCCTCTCTGGGGAATCTTAGCTAAAATCCTTCTCATCCTTGGTTCTCCAAGCCCTCATCTACATGACATCACTACATTTTAGTGCCCTTCCTTCTTTGAGATTCTATAGCTGTTTTATTTACTGAGATCTTGGTGGCTGGCACTCCTGAGCCAAGTGGAGGGAGCAGTATTGCCAGCTGAGAGGTTTTCAAAGCCTTTATGTCAGGCTCTGTTGGAATCCTTCTTCCTGAGTGGTGTTCAGTGCATTTTCTATGGCTGAGTGCCACTCGATGTGTGTCGCTATCCTCCCTCATCAGCCACAGAAGGAAACCAGCCTGGTAGGGAACTTTTCACCTGGTGTTCTGGTATGTGGTTTCTGTTTCACCATTGAGCTCCTTCCCAGGATCACTGATTGGCCTCGAACAAAGTTTACTTAAGGCAATCTGGCTGCCCAATTACAGAGCCCTAAGTAATCTCTCTTGGCATGGAGCATTCCCTGGGTTCAAGCCAACACATGCAATGGGCCAGCTCCTCTGCTGCCTCTCTCCAAATCCTCAGCTAATTTCGAGCACAATGAGGGAGTTTCAAGGGTGAAGGCCCTTCACCAGCCAAGATAAACAAGCTGATTGATGGCAGAAAAGCTGGCAGGTGGGGGCCAAGGAAAGAAGATTAAAATTTCTGCAATACTGTTGTACACTTATGGAATTCAGCAAATTAGACCAATGTATTCCCTGGTGATGGAATTTTAGGAAAGGATTTATTTGTTTTTGATTTGTTTATCTTTTTGTTTTTGTTTTTGTTGTTTTTACTCATTAATAGCAAAGTGTATGAACTCATTCTAGGCTCCATATATATGGGTTTCTCTTGTCATATGGAATCAAAGATCACTCCATCATTTAAAGCACTATTTTGGAATTAAACAACTATAATGTAGCCTAATCAAAGGCCTTGAATTTGAATTCTGTCTCTGTCACTTACTCCCGAGCATACAAAACCTGGGGTTAATTAGACTGGAGAAGAGTAGACTTACAAGGAGAGGTGGTAGTATGGTGAAAAGAAAAGTAGATTGGATCTGGAGGTATGGAAGTTAGGGTACTGGGTGAGCCATCCCCGCCATTGTATGATCTTGGGTTGATCATTTACCCTGTTTAGGAGACAGTTTCCTCATCTGTGAAATGAGAGGATTTGATAAGACATCACTAAGATCTCTTCCAGCTCTAACCCATGATTCTTACTAGAACAAAATTTGCTAAGGAACTCACTCTTGAAAAGCCTTGAAGCACGGCTGGCTGATAAAATCCTGAGTTGGACTTTGGAGAATAAGTTGACATTATGTAACTGATTCCAGGTGTACCCCTAGAATCCTACCTGAGCAACATAGCCAGCTTTGTTCTTAACAGTGAGGATTCATATGAAATGTTTAGAAGGTCTAGAACAGAACTGGATAATTAGCCTCATTCCTTTTGGATCTAGATTTCTTATTTAGGAACAAGGGATGGGAGATGCAAAGAAGTCTATTTAGACTTAATACAAGGAAGAATTTCCTAAGAATTTAAGCTCAGGGATGTGCTTCAATTGTGTCCTTTGCCATGACTGAACTACATAAATCCTAAGAAGCTCTTCTAGTTGGCATACATTAAGTTAAAGAATAACACTCCTCTGTTCAAACTCACTAATTTAACAAATATTTAAGCACCTACTAAGTACAAGGTGTTGTACTAAAAGATGGAGCTTCCATGATGAAAAGGAAACAGTTCCTATGCTCAAGAAGATGACTTTTGATTGGACAGTGATGATGGCAACAAGGCAGAAATAAGGGGAAAGGTGAGCAGAGTATGTACTTATGTCATGATAAAAAGACTCACATCTTGAAGTTTGGCTAACAGTCAATAAAATAACTTTGGGGGAAGAGGTTGAAGCAAGATGGTGAATCAGAGGCAGCAACCCACTCAAAAGCTGCCAATATTTCCCTCTAAACAACTTTAAAACAAACAATTTCTCAAATCAAATTTTGAAGTAGCAGAGCCAATGAAAGGTCAGAGTGAGAAATTTTTCCAGTCTGAGACAATCCAGAAGGTCAGCAAGAGGAGTCTGTGACACTGCAGCCCAGAGCACATGTAGGCAAAGCACCAGCATTGGGCCTTGGAGCCAGCAGTGACAGCAGCAGCAGCAGTGGTTTGGGGAACTCTCAGTCCAGGGCCAATAAGAGGATCAGACAACTGGTCAAAAAGAGATTATAGGAGACCCTATACTGAAATGGGAGTGCAGCTCTATTGCCCAGTTCCAGGTCAAAGTTCTAGGGTGGAGAAGAGAGCTTTTGTTGGACACAAGGAAGCAGAGGTCCTGATCACAGTTCAAGGCAGAGAAGATTGCTGATGCTTGGGACTACCAAGGACCCACTACCAAGTATCTTTAACCCATGGTTAAAGATCAGAACACAGACTAGGTTACTACATCTCTTTCTGGATCACATCACCCTGAAAGTGCCAAAAACTTGCAAATCACCAGAACTAGCATTGAAAGTAGCAGCGTGTACACATGTATACACACACACACACACGCACAGAGCATAAAGTTTGGAGCAGGGCCTCCTCATCCACAAGTGAGCAGAATCCAAATTTAACATAAAGTTCAAAGTCATGAAATAGATTTGGAAAATGATCAAAAAAAGGAAAAAAACGACTTGAACATAAAAATCTGCTATGATGGCAGGGAAGAACAAGACATAAACTCTGAAGAATATCATGGGAAAACAGCTACGAGCAAAGGTGTGAAGAAAAATGTTAATTGGAGCCAAATCCAACATGAATTCATTGAAAAGTTAAAGAAAGAGTTGAGTGGTACAGGAAAAAACTGGGAAAAGAAATGAGAGGAACGCCAGAAAATTAGAAAAGAGAATTAACAACTTGGTGAAAGAATTAACCTAATGGTAAAAGAGGCAAAAAGTCATTGAAGAAAAAATTCCTTAAAAAGGAGAATAGAAAGGTTAAAAAAAAATACACTGAAGAAAAAAACTTCTTAAAAAGTATAATTGATCAAATGCAGGGGAAAAGAAGTACAAAATTGGGCAAGTGGAACCTAATGATACCATGAGACATCAAGAAATAATAGAACAAATTTTTTAAAAAGCAAAAATAGAAATGTGAAATATCTCATCAGATAAACTGATCTGGAAAATAGGCCAATTTAGGAATTATTGGACTACTTGAAAGCTATCACCAAAAAAGGAGCCTAGATATCATATTGAAAGAAATTATGATGGGAAAGTGTCCCACTATCTTAGATCCAAAGAACAAAATAGACATTGAAAGAGTCCACAAATCATCTCCTAAAAAGGATCCCAAAATGAAAGCTCACAGGATTATTCTAACTAAATTTCAGAGTTCCCAGGTCAAAAAGAAAATACTGTAAACAACCAGAAAAAAATACCATTCAAATGTCATGGAGCCACAGTCAGAATAATGCAAGATTTAGTAGTTTCTACATTAAAGGATTAGAGAGTTTGAAATGTGATATTCCAGAGGGCAAAGGAATCAGGGTTACAACTAAGAATAACCTGCCCAGCAAAAGTGAGCATAATCCTTCAGGAGGAAAAAATGGATATTTAATTAAATAGGAAACTTTCATGCATTCTTGATGAAAAGACCAAAGCTAAATAAAAACTTTGACATTCAAACACAAGACTCAAGAGAAGCATAAAAAGGTAAACATGAAAGAGAGATCATAAGAGAGTCAAAAAGATTAAACTATTTACATTCCTATATGGTAAAATGATTTATGAAATTCCTAAGAACTTTCTTATTATTAATGCAATTGGGAGTCTACATAGACATAGGGCATGAGTGTGAGTCAACTATGTTGGGATGATCTCAAAAAATGAAGGTGTGAGAAAGAGGGGCACACTGGGAGAGGAGAGAAGGGAGAGACAGGATGGGGGAGATTTTCTCACATAAAAGAGGTATATAAAGAAGAGCATTTATAATGGAGAGGAAAATAGGGAAAGTGGTGAGCAATGCTTAAACCTCATACTTATTAGAATTAGTTCAAAGAAGGAATACACACACATGCACACACATGTGCGTGTGTGTGCGTGTGTGTGTGTACTTGAATGTGGAAATCTATTTTATCCAACAGAGTAACAGGAAAGGAAAGGAATAAGAGATGAGGGGAAAGACAAAAGGAAGAGATGATTAAGGGAGAAAGTGATCAGAAGCAAGCCAGATTTTTGAGGAGGGACAGAATAAAAAGAGAGAGAGGGAGAAGGATAATAATAGGATGGATGGAAATACATGGTAATCATAACTGTGAATGTGAATGGGAGAAACTCACCCATAAAATGGAAATGTATAGAAGAATGAATTAAAAAGCAGAACCCAACATTTTACTGTTTGTAAGAGACACACTTGAAACAGAAACACACAGTTAAAACAAAGATCTGGAGCAGAAGCTATCATGCTTCAGCTGAAGTAAAAAGGCAAGGGTAGCAATTACAGTCTCTAGCCAAAGCAAAAACAAAAATAGACCCAATTAAAAGAGATAATCAGGGAAACTTCATTTTACTAAGAAGACATCATAGACAATGAAGTAATAAAAAAAATCACAGAAAGTTTATTTGATAAATACCTCATTTCTCGATACGTAGGGAACTGAGTCAAATTTATAAAAATAAGCGTCATTACCCAAATGATAAATGGTCAAAGGTTATGAAGAAGCAGTTTTCAAAAAGAAGAAATCAAAACTATCTATACTTATGCTTTAAATGTTTTAAATCACTAGTGATTAGAGAAATGCAAATTGAAGCAACTCTGAAGTACCACCTCATACCCATCAGAAATGACAATTGCTGGAGGGCATGAGGGAAAAATAAGTACATTGATAAACTATTGGTGTTGTGCATTGTTCCAATCATTCTGAAGAATAATTTGCAAATATACCCCAAAAGCTATAAAAGTGAATACCCTTTGACTGAGCAATGTCACTACTAGGTCTGCATTCCGAAAAATTCAAAGGAAGAGGAAAAGGACCTATATGTAGAAAAATATTTATACCAGTACTTTGTGGAGGGAAAGAATTGGAAATTGGGGGTGATGCCTATCAATTGGGGAATGACTGAACAAGATATAGGGCCCCTCCCTCTTTGCCTCCATATCAAGAATCACAGCCTTTTTAAATATCTTTAAACATGAATTTCATTACCCTTCTTCTAGCTCTGAGGTTCTTTCCCGAGGAGCAGTGAGTAGATACTCCACTGAAAGAACAGAATTAAATCAATCTGGACATTCTTGCTATTAGAGAATCCAGAATGAAGAAGGAAGTTGCAGTGAGCTAAAAGGTTAGCTCAGATTCTTAGAGAAGCAAATGAAGAGACCAGTGGAGGTGCTTTTATCATGAGTCCAAAAAGAACAAGAAGATTCATTTCATTTTATATTCAATAGTCATATTGCAATGTTCATATCACAATAAAAAGTCACATTACTATAGGACTTCAAACTTTGGAGACTGCTTTCCTCAAAACAACATTATAAGGTACCTAGTGCTATTACCAGTGCCCCTATTTTACCTATGAAAAAATGGAGACCCAGAAAAGTGTAGTTAATTGTCCAGCATTGCAAAACTTGTGAATATCTAAGGAGGGATTTTTTATTGGGCTCTCCTGAGTCCAAATCCATTATACTTTATAAAGTCACAATCTCTCTCTCTCTCTCTCTCTCTCTCCCTCCCTCCCTCCCCTTTTCTCTCTCAACATTTAACATAAAAACATAATGAATAAATAATAATAATATTATTTGTATAAATCTTCATTGATGCAAAAAGTCCCGAATTCCACCATACGAACTGAGTGTGAATGCTGATGTATGACTTTTTTTGGTAATACATGCAGTTCTAAATTCCAGGAAGATAATGGCTTGAAGGATTCAAGGGAGGCTGTGTTCCATATTTCCCTCATAAAAGGCAATAGAAATACCCTCCCCAAAAAATCTACCATAAATTCTTGAAAGAAAATCACAACATCACTGAAAATGTACCAAAAGCATCCCAAGGCAGACCAAAGAAACATTCAGACATAATGAAAAAAATACGGATATAAAGAAGTCAAGACCAAAACTCTGGTAGAAAAATTAATTACAACAAGATTATGCAAAGTATAAGGAAGAAAGGCAGATTTTTTTCAAGATGTAATAAAATGGATAATGGATACACTGAAGGAATTAAAGGAAGAAAGAGAAATTGGAAAAAAATACTTTGAAATTAAATTGTGCTCTAATCATTACATGCTTTATAGTTGTGATGAACTAGGAACATTTTTAATGTAATTAGCTATGGAAGAATAAAATACAGCAGTAGTATAATGTAGGATTACCTGATGGCCGACACTTTTTGGGGACAGAAGTAAGGAGATTAAAAACGAATGAATAAATTGATTGTATGTCTAATGTATAGAAAAGTGGGCAGAATAGTGATGGTAGAGAGGTGAGGGAATGAACAATCCCAAAAAGTAAACTCCTATTTTAAATGAGGAGAGGGATAGGATTGGAGTTGTTATTAACCTTAAAGTATAAAACATAAAGTATAAAACATAACACATATAAATTATAAAATGTTTGGGAAACATTTGGTATAAGTTCTAGAAGGGAGACTATATCTTCTTCTGGCAAAATAAGTACTTTAACAAAGTATGACAGATAATGTCAATTTAATATGACAAATCTCAAGTGTAAATGGACTAAATTACCTTATAAAAATAAAAGGGTCTAGTGAATGGATTTATATGGGTATATATACACATATAAATCCATTCACTAGCCTACACACACATGTACACATACGCATATATACATATATGCACACACACACGTGTGTGTGTGTAAATGAGTCCAAGAAATCACTGTGACTGTGAAACTCTGAGCCTGGATAACTGGGAGAAAGATGATGTCCCTGATGAGAAAGGGGAAGTTTAAAAATGGAGGGGTTTAGGAGGAAAGACAACAAGCTCTGTTGTAGACATTTATCTCATATTTGAGATACAATTTGGGATGTCTTGGAAAACAATTATCATGAGACTGATGCTCAGGAGAGAGACCAGGACTGGTGCTTTAGATCTAAACATCATTTGAATGATATGATGGTTGAGTCCATGAGAAATGAGGACATAGGGAGAAGGCAACAGAGCTCATAATAGCCTTTGTGCACACCCATAGTTAAGGGGATGGGCTATGCATGATATCCATAATCTCCCTAAGGGCATGTATCAGTTTTTGTTGATTTGTTGATTTCACTTTTCAGGGTGTAATAGACATAAAAATAATTTAATAAAAGATTATTGAATTGAATTGAAATAACCAAGTATGGGTGAAGCCCAACGAACTCTGAGAGCCCTCCCCTAGTCTGAGAGTGAGAGGCCCTGAGATTCATAATTGAACTCTTCCTCTGGAGAGGCATGCCAGAGGTTATCCGGAAGAGAAATAGCACTTCCTAGCTATTAAGACCTGTCTTTTAAACTCCACAAACATTGATTGTCCTTCCCTTCCATGTCAGGCTGCTCTGTCAAGCACACAGGGTCATCTGCCTGACATTCAGTCCCATGACCTCGCTGTGCAGCACCTACAAAAACTCTCTATGAATGCTGTTTTGAACTGTAACTTTAATTGGAAGAGTCTTCCTTACAAACCCAGTGACCTGTCAAAGGCCTTTTTTGACCTTTTCCTAAAGGTTTTGACATCACTGACCCTTTTATAGTCCTCATACACTCACACATTCAGGGAAGAAAATCCCCAAACATCTGCTTGTAACCACCTAGGGCCATGTCCTCTCTCTAAATCATAAATACTTAAAAGGAAATGTCCAAGGACATTCCTAGAAATGTTTAATTAGGCACAATGATGACAATCACTTCTACCACACCTCACTCATTGGGAATGAAGAGGGGGAGAGATGTTGATGTGGGCTCTTCAAGGTCCTTTTGAGAAGAGCACAAGCTGTAGTAATATCTACTAGTCTGGAAAAGCTCTCCATACCCTCCCAGAAATGTACCATTCATGGTCTAATCGATTCTAATGCTAAGAGTGATAAGGAGGCTAAACACTTTTTGATGAGGTATTTGGTCTTCAAAGCCCATGAATCCACAAAAAATACAAAATACATCCTCCACCCATCCACACTTCAGATTTCAGAAAAGACACAATCAAAAGTCAAACAGGAAGAGAAGGCATAGATAGGCTGCAATCTGCAGTGAGGAGATCATAGATGCATCAAAGGACAGCAGTAATCAGAAAAGGACCTCACTTCATTTTCCTCTTTAATTGTATTTGGACATGCTTGACTCCCAGCAACAGATCGAAAAGGAAGATGTCACACTGAAATACATTTGTATGAGCATTGCATCAACAGGGAGTCTTACACAGAATTTTAAATAAACCTTCTGTTATTTCTTTTCTGTGGAATAAACACTATTTCTCTACTAATGCCTCCAGATCTAGTCACTAGCTCTCAGGTTGACCTGTCTGTTAGCATTACATGCTGAGAATTTACCTCGGACAGGACACGCTGTCACACATGCCCAGATTGCAGTCTTTCATTATTCAGAACACCAAAATACAACATCTCTCACTCCAGGGGGTCACAAAATGTGGATTCTAGACATGGGAGACCTCCCACCGAGAGGCAGCCGGGCTTGGAGAATGAGTGAGTGCATCTAGCACACAACAGCAGGAAAGCGTGTTTGGGCTCCAGGAATTAAGCAGTGTCTCAGAGCTAGCCAGGGGCACAGTGAGATCGCTGCCCTCTCCCACCCACAAACACTTAAAGATGCAGTGGGTAAACAGTCAGATCTTCTCCCATGACAATTATGCTTGTCAAACCTTCAACTTCTTAGCCCAGGGCTTTGTTCTGGCTTGGTCCTTACAGAGCAAAGAACTGTAAAGAAACTTATTTCCATAAAATAGGAAAGCATTTCATCAGAAGATCTGCTTGTGAATCTTGTCCCTGATAGATATAGATATGTGCGTACACAGACATATATATGCATATATGTGTGTGTATATATATATATATTGTAAATATACACAATACATGTGTGTATATCTATGTGTGTATGACTACACATATACATGTGTATGTATATACATACAAACACGTAGATATATATACCTGTGGGGCCTTGGCAAAGATGTCCAGATTCCAGTCTCCATTCTGGCATGACCTTACACAATCTGGACAAATCACATCATCTGTCTCAGTCTGGTTCCCCATCTGTTAAATGATCAGGTTGATGACCTCTTCCATCCCAAAATTGCACTCCTATGGACCTCTCTGAGTCTATTTACTAATTCTAAAACAAGCCAATTGAACTAGAGGCCTGCTGAAGTCCCTTCTAACTCCAAATGGTGGTGCAATGGATAGAGCACCAATGCAGGAGTCAGGAGGACCTGAATTCAAATCTCACCTCAGACACTTGACACTCGCTAGCTGTGTGACCTTGGGCAAGTCACTTAACTCAATTGCCTCATCCTGGGTCATCTCCAGTCATCCTGATGAATATCTGGTCACTGGATCCAGATGGCCCTGGAGGAGAAGTGAGGCTGGTGACCTGCACAGCCCTCAAAACAAAGTCAGGTGCATGTCATTATTTCTCTGATGGCATGGTCTTCTTCAGCAATGAAGGATACACACACACACACACACACACACACACACATTTTCTATAATCTTGATCTTGAACTTTTGCTTTGAACTTCAGAGTTCCTGACTTCAAAGCTAGAAAGGACTTTAAAGATCACTTAATCCAACCACTTTATTTTTCATATGAGGAATCTGAAGGTGAGAGAGAGTTGGAGTGACATGCCCAGCAATTCAAAATGAGCAAATGTCAAATAGTGAATTTGAACCCAGGCCCCTGACTCCAGATGTCTCTCCAAGGTCTGATAAGTAGTTACTAAGCAAGTGGTAGAGCTGGAATTGGAACTGAGATGCCCATGCTCCAAGTCCAGCATTCTGCCCACTGCCTCAACCCCCTCTTGTCTGGCCATTTCTTCCAGTCCATGGGACTGTCTCCTATGGTGCATGCCCCTGTTCAAGATCCCAGAGTGGATCGAGTTCCCACTAATCCCCCACAGATGATTTGATCTGAACAACTCAGCAAAGTATTTCAGGTGTCCTGACAACAACCTGTCCCCTACTCTCCCTTCAACAAGAATCCTTAGGGCTGTGACCTTGGCCTCAGTGAGCTAGACTGGAATGAAAGAAGTAGAACCGTAAATCATGGCCCTGAGCTGCTCTCCTCTGGACACCACTGGGCTTTCTGGGCACTAGCTCAGAGGAGTAATAGTAGTCTTTATGAGTTGGTAATAGCTTTCTACTCACATTTCCAAGTACAAAAGGGGAATTTTACTTTTACTAAAGGTTTCTGATCTGGCACCATCTGAAAGAAATGAAATTTCAGTGTGTAGAGAAGGAGTGCTCAGGACCTGAGATGAAGATTCTTCCCAGGGATCCATTTTTAACCATCCATAGCAAACCTGCCTCCATGGCATTCCTCAGTTTTTTCCTACTATTATAGGAGGGCATCCTCACTCCACATACAGAGGTATCCTCCCCAACACAGCTTTTTTTGCAGGCTCACCTCTGAGGAAGTAGGTATTAGGATATCAGACATCAGAAGAATCACCTTCAAATTGCTCCCCAACAGGGAACGCTTAGAATCTTTCTAACAGGAGAAAAAAATAACAGGACAAAAATAATGCAATTCTATTTTCCTTGTTTCTCCAAAGGATTTGTTGAGTTTCTTTTCAAAACCAAATAAGATACTTCTGTACCCTGCCTCCAGAATCTTATCCCGTTGTGCAGATTGGAATGCTACAGGCATTTTTTAATTTTGAAAAGTTAATGGCAATGAGTACAAAAAGGTAACTGGTTCGATATTACACCCCACTTAATGTTACAGATTGGTCCAAAGCCACTACTTTGTGCAGGTTCCCTGTGGCTGAAAAAACATGGATCTTTGGAGAGTGCACCTAATTTATGACCTGAGACCTAAGACTCACCTTCCTGAGTTCAAACCTGGCCTCAGACAATTACTAGCTGGTGGCCCTAGGCAAGCCATTTAACCCTGATTGCCTCAGTTCCCTCCTCTGTGAAATGAGCTGGAGAAGAAAATGACAAAGCACTTTAGTATCTTTGCCAAGAAAGCCCTGAATGGGGTCCTGAAGAATCAGACATGACTGAAATGACTGAACAGGAACAGAAGTGACTGGATGAAATAACAATGGCTTTATACACATGATCTCATTTTATCCAAGGTAAATACTATTATTATCCCCATTTTACCTATGAGAAAACTAAGTCAGAGGTGAAGTGATGTGCCCAAGATTTCACAGCTAGTGAACATCTGAAGTAAGATTTGAACTCAAATTTTCTTATTGATCAATTAATAATCATTTATTTGGTGCCTACTATGTGCCAGGCACTGTGCTAAGTGCTGGGGACACAAAAAAAGTCAAAAGAAAATCACTACCCTTATGAGCTTGCTATTTAACGGCGGAGACATCATGTCAACAAACATACACAAAGCAAGCTGTATACACGATGAATAGCTGGACTGAATAGAGGGAAGACATTGGAATTAAGAGGGGTTAGGGAAGGTTTCTTGTAAAAAGGGTGATTTTAATTGAGATGTAAAGGAAGCCAGGGAGGTCAGTAGTTAGAATGGAGAAAGGAGAGCATTTGAGGCAGGGGGATCACCAGAAAAAGTGCCTAGAGTCAAGCGTCTTGTTCATGGAACAGCCATGAGATCAGGGTCACAGAATCAAAGTATAAGGCTCACTAAGACTGGAAAGAAGAATGGGGCTAGGACTTTGAATGTCTCTCAGAGCATCTTGTATTTGCTCCTAGAGGCGATAGGGATACCTGGACTTTACTGAGTAGTGGGACAAAATGTCCAGACCTACACTTTAGGAAAATCACTTTGTAGCTGAATGGAGGATGGATTGGAGTGGGGAGAGATCTGAGGCAGACAGATCTATCCGAAGGCTATTACAATAGCCCAGGTGTGAGGTGATGAGAGCTGGCATCAGAGTAGGGGCAGTGTCAGAGGAAAGAATGGGGCATAGTCTGAAGAGTTTACAGAAGTGAAATCAATAAGCCTTGGCACAGCATTGAATACAGGGGGAGGGGTGAGAGATAGTGAGGAATTCAGAAATGACTCCGATTATGTGAACGTGAGGGACTATGAGGATGGTGGTGGCCTCTACAGTAATAGGGAAGGGGGAAAGCGTTTGGAGGAAAAAAGAGTGACTTCAGTTTTGGACATATTGAGTTCAACGTGTCTTTCCTGAGTTTAGATAGAGTAATTTATTCACTGTGTCACCTAACTGCTAGTCATCCAAGGAATATATTTTGTTTCCTATCTGTGTCAGTAAAGGGGGTGGGTAGGTTCCAAACCTCAAAACTACCCCAAGATTGGAAAGAAAGCATTGTATTGATTGAATGAAAATAATTATCTGTGCATTCTGAGTATCTATACCTTCATATTAATGAATGGCTTAACATTCTCTCATTGATGAATTTCTGTTACAGTCTGTGTTTTGGGAAAGGACCCAGGTGGACCAGACTTTCTAGGCTTCAGTGGCATAGACTTAAGCTAGGTATCTTCATCTCCCTCTTCCTCCTTTCCCTTTCAGATCCCTTTTCTGTTTTGTGTTCCTGAGGACAGAAAGTATCTTTCTTCTCGCTTGTGTTTGTATCTCCAGCACTTAGTACAACGTCTGGCCCATTGTAAGCACTTAATAATTGTTTCCTTCCTTCCTTCTATCCCTTCTTCCTTCCCATACCCTCACCCATCAAGACATTCCATCCTAGAACCATCCATAATCACCTCTCCTTTGTTTACATGGCTGCATGCTTATTTTAGAATCATAGGATTACAGATTTTGAATTGAAAGGGAACTTAGTGTCAAACTTCCTCATTTTAAAGATGAGAAAACTAGGGTTCAAAGATGTTATGTCCCTTAACCAGAGTTAACCTTAAGGCAAGATCACGAGAAACTCACATTTGATTGAACAAAAAATGGCATCTGTTCATCTGAAGGCTCTATAGGATTTTTAAAAAATTCTTTAGTCTTAAAGACCCTCATTAGTGAGGACTACCTTCCCTAGATCCATCCATGTTAGTCTCCATTTTGCTTATTTGGAGGCATGGTATTCTTGGAAGAATTTCATTTCCAGTGGAAAATCAACACATTGGGATTCTTGGTGACTTGAAGAACCCTTTCAAAGCTGCTGTTTTAAGGCATCCCTGCCTCCCCTCCTCCCTTTGAGAAATTCTTTAGCTGCAAGTTTTACATTATTAATGCCCCAGAAGAGCCCAATGGCCGCACTGCACCACTGACTTCCAACAAACAACATGGTCGACTCGAAAAAAAAAGCAGATTGGGTTTTAGACAATAAAAAAGAACTTTGATGATTCCAAGCACACTTGTTTTTGAAATCCCAAATATTGCATGTGTCTATTAAATTTCCACTGGAGAAGGAAATGGCAAACCACTCCAGAATCTTTGCCAAGAAAACTCCAAATGGGGTCACAGTCAGAAACTACTGAATGACCGAACAACAATAAAAATTCAATTCTATTACTTCTCTTTTCAACACACTTTCTTTTCCTATTTCACTACTGAGTCATTAGACATGCTTTCTGAAATAGGATTGGCGAGGGAAAGCTTCATTTGATGGCAGTCTGCTTACTCATTCAGGGGAAGGGTTCAATCTAAAAAAAAAGCCCTCAAAATGTGAAATTAGATTCTTATCAGGAGAAAGGAAAGCAAAGACTAGCTGGGTATCATTAAAGAGGAAATATCTCTTTCTAATCATTCTAGAAATGGAGTGACTTCAGCTCTATCCCATTTAGATAAAATATTCAAAATAAAATGAGGAGTGAGATGTCAAATGCAGACAAATTTCCCAGCCAAAAACAAATCCTCTTCAAACACTTATTTTTGGAATTATACATCGATGGCCCCAACATAATCATATTCAATAACGCAGTAAAAGACAGATTTGCCATCCAATTATGTTCCTCCTTGGTTTCTTTGAAACTGAAGACAACACAATTCCCACTGCCACGAGACATGTATTGGATTGACTTAATATATCACTAGATAGTTTATTGAAAACATTCTTCAGTTTCAAATTGCAACCATCCATAGTGAAATATGACTTCAGAGTGATTATATTAAGGATATGAGAAGGTATTAAGGTTTTAGAAAGGAAGGCATGATGAAGGTGATAGTGGTGATGAAAGTTTATTTAATAAATTTGTCATTGGAAAGAATGCAGCAAAACAAATGATGAAATGCTTGGCAAATCCACTCTCTAAATTTCTTTTATATGAATAGGTGCATGTTACCAAATCATCACCCCGAGTCAAAAATACATGCACAGACTCACAATACATATATGTGTATACCTGAAGGAGTATTGTACATCCTAGAAGAAACAGGTATGCTCTAAAGCACACCTCATACAGTGCAGAAGAAGTCCGTACTCAAATGAAAATGTTCAGAATTTATAGTATTCTTTAAGGATGCAAGAAAAAATATAAAACAATTGCTTTTCTAGATAACAGCTTGTTTTAGCTTCCTTATTAATGTCAAAAGACCAATTCAAAGTAGCAAAGAAGAAAATCCTTAGATCACATTGTGACTTCCAGTAGCGTCCTTTGAACTTCATTCTAAGGACACAGACATTTCAATACCATTCTTGAAACCAAAGTTTGACAAAGGATATCACAGAACTTTTGTGTCAATGATGCAAGAATTAGAGAAAACCTCGAAAGGTATCAAGGGCTATAAAAAGGAAAGGAAGATGGAAGCGAGAATGAAAGCGTATTTGCCAAACAAGTCACTAGATGGGCTAAACATCGAGGAATGAGCAATGTCTGGAAAGTCCACTCTCCAGATTTCAGCGGTGCGAATTGGTGAATTTCAATTACCAATGTTGTAACCTCTGACACAAATGCACATAGAGACACATACATATAAACATGTACAAACACACAAGATACATCTGGAGGAGCAGCTGACATCCCAGAACAAACAGATGCTCCTCAAACCAATGAATGGAAGCATGTTCAGTAAATATTTTTGATGGTTTATCTGAATAACTTCCAAGTAGAGAAAACATTAGGTACAGCCAAAGCAACAAAGATCTCTTTTTAAATGAAAGCAAGATATATCCAAAAATAGAATTTCAAGTGGAAACACTGTCCTTCTTGCTATGGAGAATGGGATGCATGGTGTAAATAAAGGAGGGTGGAAGAAGTTTAAGTCAAAATGGAAAGGATATGAGCCTGGCAAGACTGCTACTCTCTTGTAGCCAGGATTGTAGCTGCCAGCTCTAAGCAAGCTTGGTAGGGTGATTTGAATGGATGGGCAGGTGTGTTTACATTTTTCTCTTTCCTGGAGCAATAATCTATCTAGATTTCCTCTAGAGAAGGATTTTTTTAAATTGATCCATGAGTTTCAGAATTGATTTTTTTTTCCTTCAGGAGAGAGGTCAGAGTCCACTAAGACAGGACTTCCCCCTTCCTCTTGTTCCTTCAAGCTCATTTGAAAACCTAGGATTACAGAAACTGCACTACAAAAGAGGAACATTTCTAGAAGATGGACTCTAACTGGACTGGGGAAATATCTTCAAAGGAAATCAATTGGTTTTAAAACTATCATTAGCCTTCTTACAGGTCTGCGCCCAACTTACTACGAAGAACTAGAATTCAGTATTCATCTCCGTGCCATGTTGGTTTTGAAATAGTCCAAGATACCCAAGCAAGTCCTATATTTCACATTGGAAACTGATCTGCCTTAGCAATTTCAGAATTCACTTGTTTTTCCTCATATGATGGAAAAGAATTGAATCTGTTTTTGTCAAGAGCAAGAAATGGACTCATCCTAAGATCCAATGAGATAGGAAGGTCTTATGTGGGAGGCGGATTTGACACAGATGATGATGGTCATAGTAATCACCATGGCCACTTCCAAAGCACTTTAAAGAGGAGAACAAAGCATTTTGTAACCACCCTCTCCCTGTGGGAGATTGTCCCTTGCCTCTTCTATGCCCCTTGGGCAAGATCTGGAGTGAGTCAGGGGCCCAGGGCTTACCTTGGAAGAAGCTTTGAGTGCGCAGGTAGCTGACTGTAAGCCGGAGAATGGACAGTTTATCCAAGCTGGAGATGACCTCATTGGGAAAGGGCAGTAGGCTGGCCAGGCACTCCAGCTCAGAGTTCAGCCTCTCCCGGTGCCGCTTAGAGGGGTTTGCCTTGACACCTTCAGAGGGAGGCAACTTGGCCCTGCAGTTGGGGGGTGGGAGGGGCAAAGGCAGACATGTTACAATGGTAGGCCTTCCCCCTCCTGCTCCCAACCCTTGCTAGTCCTCAGATAACAAGGGAAGAGGAGGACCCAGTATTTGTTAGCAGCCTTCTAACCACACACCCCCAAGCTTTCTTTAAATCATCTGTCCTGGGAGCCCCTGCCTAATGGGCAGGCTGCAGGATGTATAATTTGTCAGTCTTCTGATCCTGGGTGTGGAGTAGAAGAAAGGATCATAAGAGAGCTCACCCCTCCTACAGGGAAATTGCCCACTTTTCTCAGGGTTCCAATTCAATTCAAACAACATTTATTGAGTGGCTACCTACATGACTAGAACTTAGAATGTTCCTTTCCTAAGTCCAAGATCACCAAGACACCTTCCAAGAAAGACAGAGTCAAGACCTTCTGTCCCACCACCTTTCCATCTTTTGTCCTGTTAAGACCCCACAGTTTCAGAGTGAGGATCAACAGTCTAGAGTTCTATGCCCCTCTCCAAACCCTATATCCAAAGCAGATATCTCCTATGCACCAGTCAGGGACAGATCATATGTATCTCCTACACAATCTGGGCACATCTGGATATTTCAATATCCACTCTATACCCAAACAACAACAAAGAATTGAACTTGGATTCTGTCCTGGCTTGGGTGCCATAGATTCATAGTTCTCTGCTCCTTCTTAAGATGCAGAAGTGAGGAGAGAAAATATTCTTTCTGAAATGAAGGCTTCCAGCTGGAGGCTTTTATGAGAAAAATCCAAATTTGATCCTTTCCGAAATGGGAGTGGCAGCCTAGGCCTTCTGCTCAGGACAGAAGAAGCACCTGCTGATCTTGGCCACCCTCTTTCAGGGCTGGAGATGCCAGCTCCATGGCAGCCATTACCCATCCAGGCCAGACAGAGATGGGGGAACCAGGGGAAAATGTGTAGAGCTTGCAGGATGGTAACTGGGCTGAATGTTTGTGTCCCAGGAGATGGCGTCTGTGCGAGTTGGAGGCAGGCAAACTATAGGAGGGAGCTGGAGAGCTGGAAACACAGAGTATGAGTTCTGATCCCACTGATGAGCTAAAGTGATCTTGGGAAAATCCTCTAGTCTGGTTTTCCCTCAGGAAAATGGGCAGTGGTGGTGGCCTTGGCATTGGTGATGCTGATAGCCTACACTGAACTGAACCTTCCGATCCTAGGGGGCAGACAGTGGGAAATGGACTGCGGCTGGAGGAGCGGGGGTAGTTCTTCTAGTTAACCCTGGAGAGGGTGGGCTGTGTAGTAGCCTTCTCCCCCAGCTCCTCTTCCTCTAGGAGCAGATTCAAGCACCTCCCACTCCTAGAGCAAACTGGGGACACCCACCCTCCCCGCAGAACCGAGGAAAAACAGTAGAAACAACAGCGTGAAGGACTGGACATTCCCCCCAAAGAACTATGTGACTGGGGCCGAGAGGCTGGAAGGGAATTGAGGGTTATTTAGTCCAACCTTGTCTTTTTGCGGATCAGGATATTGAGGCCCAGAGAGGGGAAGGGACTTGCCAAAACCCTACTGAGGGAATGGGTAGAAATAGTATTTGAAACCAGATTATCTGATTCCCAGGGTCATCTAGTCCCAGCCTCATCATTTTCCAGATGAAGAAACTGAGTCTTAAAGTGGTGGTCCAGTCCCAGGTAACTGTGTGGCAGCCACTAGATTTGCACCCACTTGGGCCTTTTTCTGCAGCTCCACTTCAGCAGTGCCTGAGGAAGTGGAGGCGTTTCTGGGGCGAACTTCCATCCCCACTCCCTGCTCTCCATCCTGTCTCCTGAGCCCCTAATCCCTCCCAAGTGAAGTCACAGCAGCACCCCAGGAGCCTCTAAGTCACGAGAAAAGTTGTCTTGGATATGGAGCAGGTCTGGGATGGACAGATTCTAAAACCCAGCTGGTTTCAGGGAGGACCCTGAGGTGCAGAAAGGAAAAAAAAGGGGGGGCGGGGTTGATGGTCCGAGCAGGGTCCCTCAGCCAGGGAGCATCAGAGTCACCCTCCAAAGCAGGACTCACGACTCTCAGGAAAAGATTCGGGAACTGAGGCTGGGACTTTTTCTACTCCCCTTGAGAAAGGGCTGAGTTAAGAATGAGGATACAGCTCCCTCCGGGAGGGCAGGGACTTGCCCAAGGGCATACAACTGGTAAGGGGTAGGATCGTGAATGGACTTGAAAGAACAGTAAGAGACCAGGGCACCAGGGACGAGTCAGTACAAAATCCTCCTCCGACTCGCCGACCCTGGCCTTCTGTTCTAGACCCCTTTGGTGGCCTCAAGAGATCCGCTCCCTTCTCGGGCGGGGCTCATGTCCGCACCCGAGGTTCAACCCCAGGGCCTACCCTGACATCGAGCCCGGGACGCAGAGGACGCCACTTTATCCAGGCCATTCCTCATTCCCGGGGGTCACATCTACTCCCAGGGGATCCCAGCCCCCTTCCCTGGAATAGGCGACCGCGCGGAGTTATCTCCCCACCCACCCGCCCCGAATCTGGCAAGTCGTTCTCTCCCCTCCAGCACTCCTGCCCTCCCGCGGGCCTTGGCACTCACGTCCTGGGCACGGGTTTCCTCCGTCGGCGTCCAGCGTACATGGTGCTGTCGGCACAGGCTCGAGATCGGGGTGCGCTAGGCTCTTGGGGGCCCAGGTCGCGCACTGCGAGGGACCGGGGGTGAGGACAGGTGGGAAGGCGGGACCAGTCAGGGCCTCCCTCCCCCTCGGGAGGCTTGCCCCTCGCGCTTCTGGTGGGGCTGGAGGCAGAGGGCTCGTGCTGGAGGACTCTGCCGGGCTCGGGCTCAGGGTCTGGTTGTGCGCGGGGCGGAGACGCAGAGGAAAGCAGAGAACTCGTTCCTGCCCTCCCCCAGACTGTCCCCTCCCCGGCCCGGCCCGTCACGCCGCCTAGCTTGGCTCAGTTCAGCTCAGCCCGGGATCCCCGCTCACTGGGCACCTACGCCTGGCACCAGCGTCGCCCCTCGGAGCCCTGCCCTGTCGGCCCTGCCTCCGGGAACTATCCGACCGGCAAGCCCGGACTCCTCCTTCCTTGGCTGCTCCCTCAGACAGAACCTTCACCCGCTCCGGCTGCCGCACTTGCTACTAGTCGGCGAAGGACACTTGCCTCTCCAACGGAAGGGCTGCAGTTCCTGCCGGTCCTGGCCTCCGATACCGGGGGCGCATCCAAATGGAGGGCCTAGAGGAGTCCGTCGGGGATATCCCTCATCTCCGTCCTGTAGGGCACAGAGCCCAGGAAGTTCTGCATCTCAGAGAGATCTCAAGGGGGAGGCCCAAGAGCGGTTCGTATTTGTCATTAAAGGACAGGGAAGGACCACAGATTTGGGGCTGGAAGACGCCTTAAAAAGCAAATATTCCCATTCACTCATTTTACAACAGAGAAAACGTAAGGAATCGCACAGCTAGCCCGAAGTGAGATTTGAAGTCATGAGTTTCAACTCTAGGTCGTGTGAACTCTAAATACAATGCCTTCCCACTATTTCAGCGTCCAACTCACCGATCATTCTGTGTCTGTGCCAGACACTGCTCTGGGCTCTGAAGGATAGGAAATGAGAGTCTGACCTCAGACCTTTAGTTCAAGTATAGAGCTGTCAAGAAATCCAAGGTAATCTTAGTGGGAGAGGACATCAGCATCCAGGGAGATCCCCCAGGCTTCCTGCCTGAGGGAGCCACTGAGAGAGATCCAAGGATTCCCAAATTGGAGAGGAAAAGAAGTGAACTCCCCGCTTGGGTGACAATCACAAGAAGCTTATTCCTGGGACCTTATGTGGCTACCTGGCTGTGCAGACTGGGAGTTCACTACATTCTCATTTATCTAACTGTTCTGTTGAGTCTTGGGTGGGGTCTCAGTTTCCTGCACAAACCGTCAGAGTGGGTCCTACCAGCTGTGGAAAAGGTTGGTAAACACACCTTCAGGAAGTCCAATTCTCCAGTTCCTCTGAAGTAGAGAGAGTTGGGGACCCCATGGAAAAGACAGGGTGAGGGAGTACTAAGTTTAGGGTTCTCTGCTCTTGCCTGCAAGGCTCTGCAGTGTTTGCCAAGCTTGATTCTGCAGGGAGGAACTTGGAAAGTCTCAGAGGGCCCTCCCTCAGTGGATCATGTGGGTCAATGTGTCCAACAGAGGACCCATTAGGCTTCCCAGTGAACCGTAGCCTCCTCCTACCATCATCTCCTACCATCTAGTGCTCCACAGGGTCCTCCACGAATCCCTCTGTCTATCCCGCTCCATCTCTGTAGTCAGTCAGTTGCCAACACATTGTTCAAGCCCACGGTAGAGTCACAGTCTAGAGCTGGAAAAGGCCTCAGAGGCATCAAGCAACTTTTCCAAGTTCACTCTAGCACTTTCCAACTGTCACATCAGTCACATATAAGGTTTAGCATGGTGTCTGGCGGGTGCTTAATAAATGTTGACTGACTGATTGATCAATTCATTTCTCTCTATTCACATCTTGCTTTAGCTCTCCCCCACCTTTTAGCTTTGCAGAAGTTTTCTGATTGGTCTCCTTGGCTCCAGCTTCTCCAGGCTCTGCTGCCTTCTCTGCACAAGCTGCCAGATTCACCCAGGCCCATGGCACTCCCTCCTCAAGTTCAGCAGTGCCCTCTGGCCTCTAGCAGAAACTACAGATCCCTCTTCTAGTTTAATTCCTTTACACTTGGCTCAAGCCTACCTTAGCAGACTTATTCCTTGTTCCCCTCTCATCAAAACTTTGAGCGTTGTCCCTTGGACTCTGGGCTCCCATAAGTGAGCTTTGGCAGGTTTTCTGTCACTTCCTGTCCATCTCTACCTCATTCCACCCTGCAGCCACCACAACTTCCCAGCTCCCCTTTATGGGCTGTGTTCTCCCCTTAGAATAGACACTCCTTGGGGGAAGGGATTTTCTTCCTTCCTTCTATGTATATTCCCAGTATTAGAAAAGTATCTGCTACATAGAAAATGTTCAATAAATGTTTGTTGAATGACTTGCATAACTATTTCATCTCCTCCCTCTTAGGTTTTGCAGCCTGTCCCTCATACATGAAATGGTCTCCTTCCTCAAAGCTGATCCCTCGAACCCTCAGCTCCCTTTAAGGCTCAGCTCAATTTCTCCTCCCCACATGCTTCCTATGTTCTTAGCTGCCTCTCCACAATCATTTTATATTTATTTGTACATACTTTATATTTTGTTGCTGTTCATTTGTGTCTGACCCTTCATCACCCAGTTTGGGGTTTTTTTGTCAAAGATATACTGGAGTGGTTTTGCCATTTCCTTCTCCAATTCATTTAATAAATGAGGAAACTGAGGCAAACAGGGTTAAGTGACTCACCCAGGGTCATAGAGTTAGTAAATCTGGAACCAGATTAGAACTCAGGAAGATGAATCTTCCTTACTCCAGGCCCTGCTCTCTGTCCACTGTGCCACCTAAGTGTCCTTTTCCCATTTTCTTATCTATGTCCATGTTGTTTCTCCCAATAGAATATAAGCCAGGGGTGGGGAACCTTTGGCCTCAAAGCCATATATGGACCTCTAGATCCTCCAGTGTGGCTCTTTGACTTAATCCAAACTTCACAGAACAAATCCCCTTAATGAAAGGATTTGTTCTGTAAAATTTAGGCTCAGTCAAAAGGCTGCACCCAAGGACCTAGAAGGCCACATGTGAGGCCATAGGTTCCCCACTCTTGATATAAGCCCATTGAGGGCAGGTACTGTTTTGTGTACACCTTTACGTTCCCAGAACACAGCACAAACAAAAGGGTGATATATAGTCGATGTTTGACAAATTCTTAAAATTCATTTTTATTTGATAATAACAAGACCTGATGAGTGATGAGGGCAAAACTCCAACAATGAGATCCCTTTCCCTTTCAGGAAAGTAAATTCAAATCTTGGTAGCCCTCGATAAGTATTGCTCTAGGGCTGGTTCAGGTAAAGGAGAGTGGAGTGCCAATTATCTAAGGGAATTTGTGCCCAGTGGTCAATTATTACCTGGAAAAAAGGCCATGTGCTTCATCCCTGATAAAAAGCAATTTCTTGCTAAATGGATTTTCTCTCTTCATAAACTTTTTAAAATAACATTTTATGTCTCATCAATTGCATATTAAAACAAATGTTTACCATCCCCAGGGTATCTTCCATATACTTTGTACCCAGTTAGCATTTTCAAGTGACTATAGATAGTATATATCTTGCACTGAAAAATGTCTAATCATATCCTTTGACCATTTAGCAACTGGAGAATAGTTCTATTTTATATATTAATTTGGATCAGTTCCTGATAGGTTTGAAAAATAAGGCCTTTATCAGAGAAACTTGCTGCAAAGAAAATCTTTCTTGAGGTTCTTGTTTTCTTCTAATTTTGCCACCATTAGTTTTGTTTGTGCAAAACATTTTTAAATTTGATATAATCAAAATTATTCACTTTACTTCCCATAATTCCCTCTATCTTCTCTTTGATCACACATTCTTCCCTTGTGCATAGCTATGACACATACATTTTTTCTATATTCTACCAATTACTTATGATATCATCAATTATATCTATATCATTTATCTGTTCTGATCTTTTCTTGGTGTATGGTGTGAGGCATTGATCTAAGCCTAGTTTCTGTAAAAATGCTCTCTAGTTTTCCCAGCAATTTTTAAAACTTTAGAGTTCTTATCCCAAAAGCTTGGATCTTTGGATATATTAAACACCAGATCACTATGATTATTTACTACTGTATTGTGCATCTGATCTATTCCATTGATCCAACACTCTTTTACTTAGCCAGTGCCATACTGTTTTCATGATTACTGCTTTGTAATATAGTCTGAAATCTGGAACTGATAGTTCCATCTTCCTTAACATTTTTTTATTGATTCTCTTGATAATCTCTCCCTTTTGCTCTTCTAGAGGAATTTTGTTACATTTTTCTAGCTTTATAAAATAATCCTTTGCTAGTTTGCTTGGCACTAAGTAAATTAGTTTAGGTGGAATTGTCATTTTTATTACATTGGCTCAGTCCACCCATAAGCCATTAATATTTCTCCAATTGTCTTTATTTATGTAAAAAGTATTTTATAATTGTGTTCATATAATCCTCGGGTTTGTCTTGACAGATAGACTCCCACTTATTTTATATGATTTGCAGTTATTTTATACGGAATTTCTCTTTCTATTTCATCCTTCCAAGTTGTGTTGGTAGTATATAGAAATACTGATGATTTATGTAGGCTAATATATTATATCTTCCAGCTTTGCTAAAGCTCTTAATTGTTTCCACTGGTTTTTTTTTAGTTAATTCCCTACGTATAATATCATATCATCTACAAAGAAAGAGTTTTGTTTCCTCATTGCTTATTTTTATGCCTTCATTTAATTTTTCTTATCTTATTGATATAGTTAGCATTTCTAGTATGATGCTGAATCCTGCAGCCAGTAGAAAGGGAAAATTCTTCTTTATCTTGCTTCATCCCATGGTCCCTAATCCCAGGACCTAGAACTCAAGTTAATGCAATTATTCCATATTGTGGGCTATCCTGAGAACCTTATCAACCTTGACCTGAAAATGTGTTCTGTTGGGGAAAAAAAGGCATTTTGATTTCAAAATATCTTCCTTCCCAACCAACTTTAAGAACTATTGCCCTACATGTGATTTATATGTAAAACAGGTAATCCTCATGACAACTAGACATGTCCTTTTGTGTTTAGCTTCATCAAAGTCCACATTAAAAATAACACCCTTTAATGATAATATTACAAAGACTTGCTGACGAGGATATTTTTTGTGTACAAATGGAATGAGTAAGATTTTTCAAAAGATTTTTGTTGTTATTATTGTTGTTTGGGGGGGGATGCATTGAAAAGTTATTGGTCAAGGTAAAGATCACTATTGAGTGTGAGTCCTTTGTATTTAATGCAAGACTTGCAGTATTGGCGAACTGTTGGCTAGATAATATTTTGTGATCATCTCCAATAGTGGTTTTGCTGGTGGTCTCTTTTTCATTTATCTGGTCCATGAAACTTATTGACAGCAGCTGACAGTGGGACTTTCAAAGAATTGCCAGTTTCACTGAGTGCATAAATTATAAGTAAGTTACATCATGAGCAGATAGGCATCATCGCTCATCTGACCAGCAGCTGAGAGACAGAAAGACCCAAAGTTATCATTAGAAAGGACACACGGTAGGGCTCTAGAATTCCCTT
Source organism: Bettongia penicillata ogilbyi (assembly GCA_023548195.1). Lineage (NCBI taxonomy): Eukaryota > Metazoa > Chordata > Mammalia > Diprotodontia > Potoroidae > Bettongia > Bettongia penicillata. Next base: position 8,390,085 of record JAJHZJ010000134.1, on the reverse strand, counting down.
CAGTGTTTTGCAAGTATGGTTTTGTAAATTGAAATATCCTCCTGCCTCCATTCATACTTACTTCACATAAAGGCAGAGAACATAAAGTCAGCCCATCGAGGAGCTTCCTGTTGGATTCACATGACAGCTAACTCCTAATGAAACATAAAATAATTGATTGTGTGGTTATCTAGTAATATTGATGGAAATAGGCAACTGTGGGGAATAGGAAATAGGAAGAAGAAAAACCAACTGGATTTAGATTCAGAGTACTGGATTAGAGCTCAAAAATTCAAAATTCCCAAATGAAAAGAGCCAACATGGAAGCTGAACAAAATCTTCAAGATTAATAGACCCCATTAGAATGAAAAGTCTCTGAGGAAGGAGCCACTTTATTTTTGTCTTTCTATTCCCCAGTGTCCTGCACAGTGCTGGGTACATAACAGATACCTAATGAATGGTTCTGAAATTGAAATGAAGACAAGTGCATCCCAATCTCCCTCTGCCCTTCAGCATTCTGTCTAGTGGTGGGGAGAAGTTCTTTGTTTGCAACGTATGGCAGTTAAAATGATTTCATGATTAGTGTTTGTTATCTACGTTCTATCTTATCTGTTAACTGATTTAAGTGACTTTCCCTGGGTAATCCTGGCAGAACCAGCAGATATTTCCTGGACAAATGATGACTTTGTCCAACCACTTTCAAATGTCCATAGCCCAGGCTTCCATGTTCTTCTCCCATCTGGGCTCCTCTGTCATCTGGGAAATGAAAAGGACTGGGGCAAGATCTCAGCTGCAAGAAGAGCTCATTTCACCCATGTAAAACCTGCTACATTTGATGTCATTTTTCTTATATGTTTTTTTCCGATTCTTTCTGGTTCTAGTAGAATTCTTTTTTCCCCCAAGAAATAAACAGAAAATAACCACATGACGATTACCTGCACTCCCACTCCTCTATAAGTACAAAAACCAGGGCCATATGGTAATAAAAATGGGAATCTCCAGAATTTGGAGCAATTGATCATAGAAATATAGATTTGTGCACATGAGGAGGTGTTTTGTTTTGTTTTTTAATGACAGCAATATTCACACATCCATTGAAAAACATCAGGAACTTCAGTCCTAGGAAAATAAGTGTTATTAGACACAAAATAAAATCACTCCCAAGAAGGATGTTGTGATTTAGCCCCAGAACTTGAAGTAAACTGTGTTTGGGGAGCATAGACAGTAGCTGGAAATCCTGTGGTATTAGACTCTTCATTCTGATGGTTTAGCTGTTTGGAGAAAAGAAAATATGAATGAATTAGAATAAAATAGTCACACCTCAGAGACCTCAAATAGCTGTGATCTTGGTTGACTTGATCAGATGCAGATGGAGTGTCCCCCCAAACTCTCATCCCATCCCATGTATCAACAAACTTCACCTGGACTGATTAATCCTTAAATGACAACTACATGAAACCATCCCTGGGTCAATACTCATTAGCTTGAGCCCCAGAGATATTAAACTAAACATGCAAGGCAAGAAGAAAAAAGACCTTCTGCTTGTGGCTGATGGAACAATGTTAACAGGTGGCAAACAAGCCCACCTCTGCCTCATTTTACTCGTCTTCCTTTGTCAAGGTGCATATTCTTCAAACCGGAAATGGTAGAAGAAGCATGTAAGGGAAATGAAATGCAAGGGACACAGGAAATAGGAAAAACTAACTTTACTTAAATGAGTTTCCATCACTTGGAATATCCCACTCCCAAATTAGGATACTGAGAAAAATTAAAGAACTGATTTAGAAGCATGTAAGAAATCTTTGCGGTACTGTGGAACATGAGAAAGGGACTCAAGTGGCACTTTGAAGAGGAAAGTACAGAAAATCATAGATCAGGTAGCTTGGAACTAAAATCCTACACATTCTCCTGTCTTGGCCTCAGTTTTCTCAACTGTAAGTTGAGGGGGCAAAATTAGATGACCTATAAATGGTAATCCCTCTCTCAGCTCCAATAATCCATAAACATCTCTTCATGATGAGGACTCTAAGTCACCAAGAAAATGTTATGATATTGTTCCTATATTTGTAATAAAACAGGCAGCATAGAACACACTTTTGAAATATTGATTAGAAGCAATGGAACTTTATCAGTCAAAGGGATAAGGTGCAGTGCTCGGGAAGATTCCCTTCTGAGGACCACTTCATTCCCTGATGATGCTCATGCAAGGAAACCAACCTGCCTAGTGAATAGTACCACTATAGTAGAGATGCCAAGGAGGCAGGATTGAGGTTGGATGCAAGGTGAGCTGATCCAAGTACAAGCAGAAAGATGAGATTAGAATAAAAAAACCACCTAGATGAAAGTCCACTAGAGCAAAAGAAAGCGTTCCAGCAAGAGACAGGTCAGATTAGAAAAGGCCAGGCATGCCACAGTGGAAACATAATGATAAGTCATCCAAGAAATGTTACTTGGATGATGCATGTTACAACATGTAAAATCTGAGCATGCCATGTGATGGTCCCAAGACGCTGTCTCTGAACTAGGGAGGTCTGTGATGAACCTCTTAATATTGCAATTATCAAAAGACACCACTGACATCCAGTTATTCTGATGGGGAAGAATCACCTCCCAAGTCGTGGTCTGCTCCTTGGCTCCAACCAGAAGAATGGGTATGGGAAGGAAGGAGCAACGAGCCACAGGTCAGGCTCACAGTCCTCCTCACAGGAAGAATTCTATTGGTTGGGTAAATACTGCATATATCTGTGGAGGGTGGTAGTGGAGGTTGCTTCACTAAGAACTCCTCCTTAATACTGAATAGATCACAGGACTGTCCAAGAAAAGTACATGTTTGGTCTGGCTTTCATTAGTATATAGGAGGCTGCAAGTGAGGAAACTCCCTCTACCAGAGCAGGTGCTTTGCAGCTTGAAGTCTTAGAGTTGAGGTCGACCAACTGGGCAAGTGACTTGCCCAAGATCACACAGCGAGGACATGTTAAAGGCAAGAGCTGGACCAAAAGCTTCCTGACTTCAAGACCAGCCCCCTCACTTGGGACAAGTCATTTAGACTTTGAGCCTAGCCTTTCTGAGGATGTCTACCACATCTGGACTGGTCTAGGTGATTTTGAGCCTCAGAACAAGAGTGGCTACAGGAGAATGGCAGCTCTCAAAGACCCTCTCCTCAGTAACAGAGAGAAGGTGTTCCGTGTTGGTGGGAGGGAGTGGGGGTCAAGGGAACACCCTATAAGTGAGCTCCAAGCACCCTGAAGCTTGTCTAGGATTTCACCCAAGCCTTTCCCTTCTTCTTCACCCCTGCTAGCTGGAAGGCTCTCACTGTCTTAAAGCCCAAAAGGCTTGCTTCTCCAAAAGACAGTTCTTGTTTGTACCCCAGAGGGTCTTTCATATGGTAGAGAAGTACTTTTTGTACTTTCAACAGCTTCTTGGTATATAGAGCACTGAAGGCCACATTCTGGGGGAGGCTCCAGAGAGAGGCAAGGGACTCGGTGTTTGGAGGATGAATGCTGCAACCCTCCTACTGTTTGGGCAGTGCTGGCAGAAAGGGAGTTGGAGCTGAGAGAAACTCAAAAGTCAGAAAATCTTCAGACTGCCTGCTCCTGCTCAGTTTTCCTGGCAGAATGTGTATGTATGTGCATGTGTGTATGTGTGTGTGCATGTGTATATATGTGCATATATGTATGTGCAAGTATGTATTATGTGTGCATATGTGTTGAGTATGTATATGCGTGTATGTATATGTTGGCATATATGTGTGAGTGTATGTAGGTGTAAAATGACAGCAATCAATTATTAATTACTTGTTATGTACCAGACATCCAGACACCATGCTGGACTCTGCCCTGTTTCCTACCCAGGATTCTATAGAACATTTGCAAAGTCATTTCAATTTCTTTCTTTGATCCTCTATATCTTACCTTCCAATGAGCGTCATAACTAAAAATTGACCGATCATCTGATCGTTGTTCTAATAATAACTTGTGAGAGAAAGGAGGGTCTGAAGGATGGGGAGGAAAACTCCAATCCAATTCCAGCTTTGCTTCCCTGCCAGGAACTGAGCCAGTGAGTCTGTCTGTGCAAGATGGTGAGGTTTCTCCCAGTTTACGGCTGAGATGGGGGGACCCAAGAAAGGGTGACACATGAGTTGCCCAAGGAGACATGCCCCTTTCCACAGTGGGAATGTTGTTTTGATATTCAGGTGAAGAGAGAAAGCCTCCTCTCTGCCATGTGGTAGAAGCAGAGGGCTTCTGAGTGGTCTGGAGCCTCCTCTCTCTCTGGGAGCTGGCCTCCTGATCAGGGGCAGTCTGGGGATGGATGGTGGGCTCCACTTCTCCCAGGAGAGGTACACCAGGTACTCCCAGAGCTGGTGTGCAGGGCACTGCAGAATGTTCAGTGCCTTGCACCATATGCTGCTGATGCCAAGTTGAGAATACTTCCTGTTTACTGTAAACATCCATGACTGGTAATGGTTGCTGCTGGTGGATTGGCCAATAGGAAGAACATTTCCCTGGATTCTGGGGACCTTCCAGGCAAATGGGCTGTGGGCCAAAGCATGGTGGCATTGTCCTCTGAGTCTGCTGAGGGTTGGAAAATGGAGGAATTCTCATACCTTGTATGTCCCCTGGAGGGTAGTCAGCTAAACTTGAAGAACTCCATGGGGTAGTCTCATGGATTCCAAGTGTGTTTGGCTGAACTCTCTGGGTTTGGAATTGTGGTTCCACCTCCAAAGGCTCTCCTAGGGTCAGAGAGTCCACATTGTATCTGCAATTGTTACCCTGGGAAGGACCCTGATGACCACCAGAGACTGAGATCCCTGCAGGCTCTGGATCCTGCCACTGAATATTGTGCACATGTGTCTGCATGTTATGTGCATGTGCCTGGAACTGAACTGCCTGGGCAGAAGCATCGCACCCACAATTGTGTTGTGTCTCCTTCTCAAAACTACCTTTTTCCAAAGAAAGGGAGGCTATGACTTCTGGTGGAAATACTGTTGTAGAATTGTCTAAAATTGGTTCCAAAGGGTGCCAACCGGTGTGATATGAGGAAATGGTCATGGGGTTTGGTTGGTCAGATGCTGCTTGTATCTTAGGGGTGGGCATGGAATTTGGGTACATCCCAAAAATCCAAGAACTCTCATGATTCTGTCTATCTATCTCCTGGGGCAAGTCTGGAAAGATTTCCTGCAATACAGGTGGTAAATGGACAACTGCATCAGGGTCCAGAGAATGCCAGTAGTCTTCCTGAGGATGGCCTGCATCCTTTTCTTTAAATAAGTGCTGAAGTGGCTTCATTGGAGTGGTTTGATGGGATGGTCCCATCAGTGGAGCCTGCTGCCTTAGTGACTGTAAAGGTCTTGTGTTGTCTAGTGGTAGAAAGTCCATGTGTTTGCTGTTCTCTTGTGTGAGTACCACCTCATCCATGAAGGGGGTCACTCCCTGCTGGAGTCTTCCCTGGAAGTTTGGGGACCCCACTTGGTTCGCCAGGAACATGTTTTCCTCCCACTTCTGTAATTCGAGGTCATCAACATCCAGGCTCTGAATGGTTCTGCAGATGTCGCTCTCAGTCTTATTTTCCTCAAATAACATCTCAGTGATGCTTAAAAGGCAATCATTCTCATCCTTGATGATGTTCTCATTCTTGTCATTGAGACACCATTCCCTGGGGGCTGGCATAACATCTGTAAAGGAGAACGAGGATGCAGGGACTGTCTGCGAAATGTACGTAGATTCATCTTGCTGCATCGTGGTTTCTAGGAGGAAATCGAGGCTGGCTGAGTCCTGGTCAAAAAAAACTTTTTTCTTTGCCTTGAACCCCTGCCTGGGAGGGAGAGAGCTGGGGAGGCCTGGATGGTGGTTGTCATTTAGGACAGCTTCCCCCGTGACAAAGTGAAAGGGCAGCTGTGAGGCGGCCCGTGTGTGCAGGTGGTCTTCACCTTCTTCATTCCTGAAATGTGCAAAGGCAGACAAAAATACAGGGTGAGAAGTCATGTCCTCCCAAGACACATCTAAAGAATGTCCCTTCTCCTCCTCACTTTTACTTGCAGTCGCCATCTCAACAGTCCATCCGGCCAGACTCTTTTGACAAAATGGACATGTTTGTTTTGTTTTGCCATTTTTAATGGACATTTAGCTAACCCTGGCAAGTGCCAAGTTTTATAGTTGAGCTCTGAAAGCAAACAGAAACATCCATTTCAGTCACTGGGAAAAATAATGTTTGCTTTGAGGGAAAAAGAGATGTAATGATCTTATGCCACCCTCCTGCTGCCCACCTTCCCTGCCTTTCCCCTCCCTCCCTTCCCTGCCTACACTTGACAGATTATATGAATTCAAACTAGGGGCTCTCATTCTGCTTTCTCATGGCTACACAAGCTCCTCTGCTTTTCAGAGAGGTATACAGCATGCAAGCTTCTAGCAGTCCTCTGAATATCAGGGTAGTTCCATCCACTGAAGAAGAGTAGCCATGACACAAGAGGGAAACAAGGGAAGGAAAGGGTGCTGGGCCTTCTGCTAATGGTTAAGGAGATAAAACCACAATTTACTTGATCCTGGCATTTTTCTCCTGACGGAAAACTGCTGCTTCTCTTTGAGATTCTGGACTTTTTGCCTTTGTCTTCTAAGCCCCCAACATATAGAAAGTCTTCGTCAAGGCTTGTTGAAGGATTTATTAGTTGCCTGTCCAGACTATCCAGAATGGAAGCTCCTTGAAGGCAAACAGTATGCCATTTTTATCTCTATGTCTCCATGCTTAGCACAATTAGCACACCCATAACCGGTGACTAATGGACACTTGTTTGGAATGGTCCCAAATTAGAATAACCTTCAAGGACATCAGTGAAGTTGGAAAAAGTGTTTTTTTCCAACTTCAAGGGCTGCATGACACACAATATTGAAGGCATTTAACAAATGCTTCTTGGCTAATTGTTCTGTGATTTCATCACTGTGATTATTCCCTCCACCAATGCAGGTCTTAACCCTTGTGCACCTTATGAAATGGTTTTCATGAGTCACTATGGCCAAAAAAGACCAGCACTTAGTAGCAGCCTTCTAGTGGCAAGCCTCTCTGAACTTGGTCTGTCTGGTTCCCAGACAGCACACATCCCTGAGTTTTCAACCTTTATAGACTTGTTGGACCTTGTTCCCTATTAAAATGAAATTTTGAGAACCCAAAGTCCTAGGCTATGATGAGACACCAATCACCTGGCTAAGAGTAGGCACTTTGCGAGGCAATGTGAAGATAAAGATGGAGCAGTGGACTTAAATTCTATTAGGAAGATAATGTGTATATACTTAGGGATATAAAATAGACTATGAGGATAAGGAATGCGCCTCAGATTTCATTGGTATAGAGAACTCCCAGGAAAGGAAATGCCTTTACTAGTCCAGGCAGGCACATTCTTTGTAACTTAAGGTCTTAGAAAACTGCCTGGAACAATGAGAAGTTAAGTATTTAGCCCGGGGTCACATAGTAGCATGTGTCAAAGATGGAACTTAACCGCACATCTTCTTGGCACGGAGCCTGACTCTCTGCCGTGCCGCCCCATATATATTACAGAGAAAATCAATTGGAAATCATTTGAGGGAGGAAGGCAGTAGCAGCTAGGGAGATCAGGAAAGGTTGTAAGTATAGTCCAGAGCATAATATCAGTGAAGTTTTACAAACTTATTCCTGTTTAAAAAAAAAACAAGATCCAGTGATTGATTCAAGTACCTGCCTTCAGTACCTGACTGAGCAATGTCACTAAGGATCAACAACTTTTCACTTGAAGAGATCAATGATTCACTTCCTTAAAGTAAAGATCTATGGGGAAGGAAGGGATTGAAGTGCTACAACAGTTTGGGGGATTGTTGTGTATGTGAGCAAGTATCTGTACTCTGACAGTAACTGACAGTGGCTGCCTCTTGTGATCACATGGCTTAGCCTTGACAATGTACAAGGTCAATCTTGATTGACTCTATAGAGGCATCCATTCAGGAAGAGCTAGCACATTGAGGCTACAGTGATTTGGAACCATTTCTGAATCTGAAATGGAAAAAAATAATAATTGGGGGTTTAGAAATAGGAACCAGAAACATCAGATTAGGAATTAGAAGACTTAGGTCTGAATCCCAACCCTGTCCTTTATTAACTGTCTGGCCTTGGACAAGTCATGGTCCCTTTCTGATCCTCAGTTTCCTCCCCTGTAAAATGGGCTGGGGAAACAAAATGCATATAAGTTCTTATCCATTCCTACTCCCCCATTCCTTTGTGATAAAGCTAGGATTGGCACTATTCCCTTACCCTGTTGCATGCCCTTGGAGCTGGACTTGATTGCCACCATCTAGCTTGAGTTAGAGATTCCAAAGGTTTGAGAAGCATGAAGCTCCCAGTTCAGTGTGTTTGGAATCTTCAAGATCTCAGAATGGTGTAAACCAGGATCAATGAAAGCAAAGTGTGCCATATATAAACCTACATACATATGTTTCCAGTCTTCAGGTTCACTTGATCAAAACATGGCCCTAACGGGTTCCATATCATGCGATTCATTTCCCTTTGTGCCAGTTCCAGAGCACCAAAGAATAGGGAATAAAGGGCTGGACTTCAGTTTCAAACCTGTCTTTGATATAAACTAGCCTTGTGAGCAGGGAAAATCACTTAACGATGAGCCTCAGGCAACTATCTAAGACTTAGCTGCTATGTTACTGACAGGCTATTATCTACTATCACACATCCACACATGTACCTAGTAATTCTTTTTGGTTCTCTAAGCACAAACTCCATTCCTAACCATTCACTTCATCCATGTGAAAGGGGACTGGGAGAGGAGCTGTGCAAAACTCAGACAAAAGACAGTCTAAAGCCCATGATCCCACTGACGGTGGCTTCAGTTACATCAAGTCTGCTGACAGGTGAGAGGAGTTTTCCTTTATAATGAAAATCACAGGTTCTCAGTAGAAAGAATAGTGACCCTAGAAAATGGAAGTCCTACGTCTTAGGAATCAGAACCTTCCCTACTTAATTATTGGGCAATTGGAGCCTCAGTCTCATCCTGTCTGTAATGCAGAGACATGAGACTCATGACACCTTTGGGCTTTGGTGGGCAGGTGCTGTTTGGACTGTTATCTCAGGAAAGCATCACTCACGAGAGTACCCTCAGCCTTGAAATGATGCAGTCTGGCTGGCCTCCTTTGTACACGATTTTGGCATTGGACTGGACCCAGAGCCAGCCAGCCTTCTTAGTGAGAAGCCGGAAGATGGCCATTCCACTTTCACCCACCTTCATCACTGTGGGAGGAAGGGAGATGAAGAAAGCTTAGTAAGCTCTGCAAATCAGCAGGTCAAGCCAATTCAGTAAACCTCGATCAAGCAAATGCTATGTACCAGGCACACAGTGCTATGCACCAGGGATGCAAGGAAAGGCAAAAACCCAGACCCTGCCCTCTAAGATCTCACATTCTGATTGGGATAAAGTGTATTCACACAAGCAACTGCATACAAAATACATACAGGGTTAATTGAGGTAACCTAGAGAGAGCACACCTTTCCTGGGACTCACTGGGGATTGAAGGTGACCTCTGGAAACTAGAAACATTTTACAAGAGATTCTGACTTGTTATTATGCTCTCACACTCCACTCTCAGTCAAAAAGACAAAAAAAAATTTAAAATGTAGCACTTATATAAATATACATACACATTCACATGTGATGTATGTATAGATGTGTGTATACATATATACATACACATGTGTGTGTATATATATATATACATATATGAATTCTATTATCTGCTGACTTGTATAAGAATTTTCCTCCAGTGGGGGCACCTGTGTTCAAGTTCTAAGCATGATTTACTGCCTCAATAACCTTGGGAAAGTTACTTCACCTTTCAGTTTTCTCATCTCTAAAATGAGGGGGTTGGAGCAGATAACTTCTGAAGCCCCTTTCAGCTCAAAGTCAAGGAGATTATGAAATAGAAAGATTTCATCATGGTATGGAAGTAACCCTTGAAATCTGTGTCAGCAGAATGGAAGTTCTGGTAGTTTCCACAAAGCTGGTGTCACAGCTAGATCAGGCAGTCAATCAGCAAGCACTTACTAAGCACCTGCTATGTGCCAGATACTATGATATGTGCTAGGAATTTTTAAAAAGGCAAATATAGTACTCACTTTTCAGGAGCTCACATTTTAATAAGAGACATAGGTACATACAAGATAAATGCAGACTAGAAAAAGGCAACCTTAGAGAGGAAGGTGCTAGAGGCTAGAGGGGTTTGGAACGGTTGCTATCAAAGGTGGTGCTTGGACTGAAGTCTAGAAAGAAACCAGGATTCTGATACATAGAGGTAAGTGGATGGAACATCTCAAGCATGGGAGAGAGCTAGTCTAAAGGCATGGTGATGAGTTGTTTCTTCAGAAGTAAGAAAGAGGAAACAGGCAAGTGGGGCTGACCTAGTGACTATATTGAGAGATATTAAAGTGCAAGAAAAGTGGAAAGCTAGTTCAAGGGGGTGTGGGTTATGGAGAGCTTTAAATGTGAGACACAGGAGTGTCTGTCTGATCCTAGAGGTAACAGGGAATCATTGGAGTTGATTGAATAGGAGAGGTTGGCATGGTCAGAGCTGTGCTTTAGAAAAATCACTTTAGCAACTTTAAGGAAAATGGATTATAGCAGAGAAACAATTGAGGCAGTGAGATTGATTAGGCGACTGTAATATTCTAGGCAAGAGGTGGTAAGGTCTTATACTAGGAAGGTGGCTATGGAAGTGAGCACAAAGGAATTTATTTGAAAGTTCTTGAAGAGGTAGATCTTGAATGACCAGGAAGGAGGGTAGCGCTGCTCAAGACAGACACAAGGCAATTTGGAAGAAAGGAAAGGTTTCAAGATAAGATAAGGAGTTCTGTTTTAGATGTGTTGAATCTGAGATGTCTATGAAACATCTAGTCCAATAGGAGGTGGATCTCAGGAAAAAAGACTGGTCTTTACCTAGGGATAGCTTTACCTACACACATAAGTATGGAGATGAATGTATCTATAAATATGTAATATACATTATGATACATATATACAGAGATTTTATATATACATATATGCATAAGTATGTCATGGGCATGTCATATCTCTTGATCAAGTCATTTTGTTCATGTAGGACCTTCTCAGGAGTAAAATACGAGGATTCTGGGATTTATAGTGGCTCAGGACTGTAAAGATAATTCAGTATGATATCCAGGTTTACAGACGAACAAATTGAAGTCCAACTAGGTCAAGTGATTTGCCTATAGTCATAAACCTAGTAAGTAGAACTACTTGAATTTGAATCCAGGACTTCTGATTCCCCACTGTCCACTGTACCACACTGTCATTTTACATGAATATAGACAAATGATTTAAAAGCACAGAATAGTAGCACTACAAGAGATCTAGAAATCTTCCAATTCAACCACCTCAGACTTTATAGATGAGAAAATGCTTCAGTCCAGAAAAGAGAATCCCATTGTGCAAGATCACAAGAGTTATTCATAGCTTAGGTGGGGCTAGAATTCAAGGCTTTTGATTCCCACCCAGTTCACCAATCTTCCCACAACCCCAAGCTTCTTCTTCCCAACTTCATGTCCAGAGGTTTGGGAGACGGAAAGTTCTGAGGACCACCTGGCATCTAGTTTGCTAATGAGGCAGATATGCTAGGAGGGCAGAAGCAAAGTCCTCCTCACATCCAGATGTTACAGCTCTTGATCCAGGTTTGCATGGGCTCTTATGTTCTTCCTTTCCCCTCTCACCCCACCCCTAACTAGGGAGTTACAACTGTCTTTGACATCTAGCCATATTTTATTACACTCAGTTTGTTTGAGTTGTTTGTCTCCCTAATGGCATGTCAGATCCTTGAGAGCACTGGGAGTCTCACTTTTGCCCTCCTATCCCTGTGGCCCAGCAAAATGCTGGGCAATATAGGAGGTATTCAAGAAATGCATGTTGATTTCTCGCTTAGGAAGTTAAAATGCCAAGGTGGAAAGTGAGTTTTTAAAAATCCTGGTCCCATACATTAGGGCATGCCAGGGCCCCTGAACATTAAAATCCCTGTGAAGAAAAGATCAGTGTCTCTGTAGAAAGACCTGAGACCTTGACCTGCAGCTGCTCTCTGGATAGCCCAATGATAAACCCTAAGTCAGACCCAAGCATTCAACTCCTAGATAGATAAAAATGATTCACTATCTCATGGACTGGAACTTGACCTCTCAAGCCTTGTTTAATACCCAGGTGAATCTGAGTAGGCTTGTACTGTCAGGGATAAAGGATCACTCAATCAAAGAAAGGCGCACTTCCCCCAACTCAACCCCCACCCCCACCCCCCACCCCCTACCCCCCCACCCCAAACCAACAGTGAATGGTGCTCTCCATGGTTCTGAGATGAACTATATTTAAATAATAATGAGTTAGACAAGTTTTTGTCAGAGATACCTTTGCTGGTCTAGCAAAGCCTATGGACCCTTTCTCACAATAATGACTTTAACACATAAAATAAAATACATAGGAAAACAAAGAAAATCCATTTTATTGAAATATAGTTTTATACATATATAAGCATTGTAAATATATATGTATATATAAAAGTTCACAGATCTCAGATTAAGAACCTCTTCTTTAGTCTGAGAGTTGGAGTGCTCCCTCAGACCATATTGCCTCTTTCTTGTTACTTGACTTATCTGCTACCTCCTTCTCACTTGCTGGCTTGAACCCTGATGATCTAGTTTGTCTGATTTCACTTTGTACGTTTTCATTCCCTAGATCCCATGTTTGCAATATGCATCACTCTCTCCTACAAGAGATTCCTATAAGGTTCAGCTCAAATCCCAGCTTTGGAAAGAGGCCTTTCCTACTACTTCTTTCACTCCCACCAGTGGCTTTCTGTGAGATTGCCTTCTATCTGCCTTGTATATGGTTGATTACACATCGTCTCCCCATTATAATGTGCTTCTCTTGAGGACAAGGACTGCATTTTTGCCATTCTTTTTTTCCCAAACATACATGATTCCTAACATACAATAGGCACTTAATAAATGCTTGTTGACTAATATCTCCAATTGCAGTTCTGAGTTTTTCTGACCTCCCTAGTCTAACTTTGTCCACTGACCGAGTGCAACTACAGTCTTAAATCTGGTTGTACAGTATTGGCCCTTGTTGACTGAACTCTCCCACCTTTGTAAATCCACTCTACCACATTGTCTTGGGTGATGCCACAATGGAAGAAATGAAAAGAAGTTATTATGTAATTTGGAAGAATGTACAGATGGCCAGAGAACTTACCTCTTACATGCTTTTCAGCACAATACATCATGTCTCCTGCATGGATAAACTGGTATCCAGAGCTCATGAAGAGCTCAGTTTCTGTGTAACCCAGAAGCTCCTTCCCTCTGAGAGAAAGAAAAGAATGTCAGAGTTTTAGATTCAACATGGCTTGTGATCCCAAATGAATAAACCTGCCATATGGGACCATCTTTCACCAATATACCCATGTATTTAAGCATCCTTGTCTGCTACAAAAGCAAAGAATTGTCACTACCACCAATGATCATCCTATAACATATTCAAGAGTCAAGGGACATAAGTGCTCAGGTCATCACATGATGTAGCCTTTCACCAGAGGATGGCAGTGCAAATGAAAGGAGATACCCTCAAATCTATGCATCTGATAAGTGAGAAAGTGAGGAATTGAATAACCAAGTCATACTCCTAGACTTAACTATCTTTAGAAACTTTCTGAAAGACTTGGGGTAATAAGGTAACATTCTTTAACTCTTCAGTGGTATTCTGACCAGAGTCAAATCTGATGCTTTCTCAAGTACTGTGAAGATCACATGTTATTAATGAAGTATCAAGAGAACCCAAGAAAGGTCACAACAACATTGAGTGTGTGGTGTTCTTCTTGGAGGACATGACCAAGAGCAGTGTAGGATGCATAGGCAAAATCTGTATCCAAGAGAACATCTAAATCACTAAGATCTCAGAATCAGGGAATTTGAGAGTATGAAGGGACCTCAAACACCTAAAGGTAAAATAAGAAAAAAAAATCCCACTCTGACATACCTGACAAGGGATTATCTGGCCTTTGCTCAAAGATCTCTGATGAAATGTGCCCACTCCCTTCTGAGGCAGCCTGTTTCACACTGGAGTAACTCAGCTGCTAGGAAATGCTTTCCTCATGCCAAGTCTAAACTAGACCCTTCAATTTCCAGTCATTGCTCTATGATCTGCTTTATCAGGAATTGTAACATCAAGGTTTTGAAAGTTGACATGACACATTGACATTTTTAAGTAGGTGAAATATCTAAAAATTTCACCAAGTAGATACCATGAATTAGCCACTTGATCAGTAGATTTACTTTTAGTTAATTCAGGTTAAGGCTTCCCACCACCCTCTTGGCTGCTCTAAACTAACTCCTGATACCTTCGACTCAGATATCACCATTGATAGGGAGTAAATAGGTAGTGGCAATTTCATCCTTCCAAATCACTGACACATCTTCTACTGCTCACTTTCTCATCGCATAGATGGTTGATCAATTTGCAGTTTAGCTTTGCTCTAACTTGGCTCAGGACAAGTGCAATTGTCCCCAGAAGACACCTCATTACCTAAAGCTTTGACTTTCAGGCACAACACTGGCATCCAGCATACCTAGCATCACAAGCCGTTAGTGTGAAGTCCAGCTTATGTTTGGTCTGAAAAATGCATATCTTCACCCGGAGTTCCAGGATGGAGAGAGGCTGGAGGGGTGTTGCTATAGCAAATAGGGTCAGCTGAGATGGCATGAGGGATCCATCTTTAGTTTTCGTATTCTGCCTATGGAGGAATTTCAGGCAGCCATGGAAATTCAAAGCCTAGGAAGAGGATAATAAACAATAGAGCCAGAAAGAAATTTTTGGAAAGGAGAAATGAATCACTGCCCTTTAGAAGTCTGTTGTCCAGCACATTAGCCTCATTCTTTTACCCCAGAAGAAGCTCTGCAGCCATACAGGACAAGGGGCAATATGAAGCTCCCTCTAATTCTTCCCTGTTCTCTGCATTATTTGGAAATATAAAAGATGCACCAGGTATATCCAGTCCACAGCAGTAGAATGTTAGCTCCTTGGGGGCAGGACTTAACTCACTTTTTTAATAGTATTCTAGGCTGCTAACCCAGCATCTGGTACTTAACAAATGCTTGTTGGGTAGAACAGTTAGCAGTTTTCAACTGTGCTTAGTGAAAATGAATCAGGCTTAGGCAATTCTAAGCATCCTCTCCAGTTTCTAAGATCTTCCATGAAGCAAAGGGAACACTAGGTCATTAGACATCTCCTGGCTACCATTTTGGAATAACCAAACTCATACAGAGGCTGAAATACATTTTTCAAACAGCTGGCATTCCTGAACTCTATTCAACTAGAACAAAACTGCATCAGTTGCATATTAGTAGGAATTTCTGCAGGTAAATGTCGATATCAATTTAATTAATCAACTTTCTACCTCCTATTAATTTCCAGAGAAGCAGAGAATCTACATGTTCAATCATTTTTCAGTCATGTCCCACTCCTCATGAGCCCATTTGGAATTTTTCCTGGCAAAGATACTAGAGTGGATTGTCATTTCCTTCTCCCTCTCAGATGAGAAAACTGAGGCAAACAAGGTTAAGTAAATTGCCCAAAATCAGACAGCTAGTAAATGTCTGAGGGAAGATTTGAATTCGGGAATACAAGACTTCCTGACTCCAAATCCAGTACTCTGTGCACTGCATGCCCCTTCTTCATGATGATGACATAAATGAGCCCATGACACACATAGGAGTGGGCATGCAGTCTAACACAAGAAACAGTCAATTAATCAATCACCAAGTATTTATTAAGTGCTTCATACATGCCAGAGACTGTGGTAATTAATAGGGACACAAAGGTTTAATTAAGATGTTCTTGTGACTCTGTAACAGCAATATTGTAATGATGATCAACTGTGGAAGACTAAGTTTCTCTGGGCAAAACACTGATCAGAGGTAATTCCAAAGAATACATCATGAAAAATACTATCCACCCCTAGAGAAGAAAACTGTTGAAACCAGTGTATATTGAAGTATATTTTATAAAAAATTTCCTGGGTGTGTTTTCTTTTGCAATATAGCTAATATGGAAATAGATTTTTCATGTATAATCAATATTATATCTTCTTAAAGGGGAGAGAATTTAGAACTCAAAAATATTTTAAATGAATGTTAGAATATTTTAAATGGAATTGGGAATTATTTAACAAAATAAATAAAATATATGTGTATCTGTATACATATATGTGTGTATGTTTATTTGTATATATGAGGGTATATACATATATGTGTGCATACACACATACATATATGTGTGGGTATATTCATATATACATATATATGTCTGTATATGTATACATATATACATATATATGATGTTCTTGCCACTGAAAATCTGAACTGATATCTTGGAGTTTGATCCAGCTTTGATACTCATTTTCCTTAACGGCCTCCTCTCTCTGACTGTAGGACCATGGAATGGAATATTAAACTCCTTCCAAAGTCTTGCTTTATCAAGGACATAGATCTTTCCAGCTAAACTCCATCAGCTGCTCTGATTTGTTTGATATCTACAAGCATCATGGTCTTATTCTGGGTCCCCTCCAGCTCATCTACCCACCCACCTTCTTAGTTTCTTTTTGTGTATTTGTCTTCATCCATTAGTTTGTAAATTCCTTGAAGATAGAAAATGTCTTTTTCGTATTCCTAATGTTGAACACAGTGCCTGGAACCTGACAAGTGCTTAATAAATGTTTATTGACTATTAGTGACTACTAATTCACTTCTAAAATGAGACAGACCTTGATGTTAAGGAGTTTACATTTTATCGGACAATAAATGTCCCTTATGGAAACAGATAACCATTGTATCTAGAGCTGACCAGGAACCCCTTCTCCTAATCTGATTTGAGATCAATGATTAGATATGTTCTCAGTTTCCTTAAAGTGGATATATCATGAGATTATTCAATTTCTGATGGGTTGCCATGATTCAATAAAGAACAGAGAAATGGGGCATGGCGAAAAGACATCCCTTTCCCCCAGCCACTGCCCATGGGATGAGATGCCCAGGCTGGGCAATGCAGAGACTCTACAGGGCCACAGGTCTATGTGGATCATCAGGGTCATTGCCTAGGAGTGGAGGGGGAAATTACCATGAACCCTGGGGAACTGTCCAGCAAACAGCGGAATCGGCAGACAAAGCTTCTCAGGAAGGAAGAATTCTGTGGGTACAGGTGCTGAGGGTCATTAGTGGTGGTACCACTGTTCAGATGGCACTCATTCACAGGCAGAGCTAGAATGTGAAATGAAGACTGGTGAGGCAGCTGTGAGGATGATGACTCTCACAGACAGATTGAATTTGCTTTTAACCCTTTTAACCTTCCCTTCTCTGCAGATTGGCTTTTGACCTTATCATTCAACTGAAACTCCTCTACCAATGGTCTCTTCATTGCTCATTCTACCAATGGTCTCTTCATTGTCCACTCTAATGGCCCCTTTGCAGTCTTCATCCTTCTTGACTTCTTTGTAGCACTTGATACTGTCAATCACCATCTTTTTGAAACTCTCTTCTCTCTAGATTCTGTGACCTGGAGTAGGATCCCTAATGTCTCCTGGTTCCCCACCTATCTGACTGCTCCTTCATAGTTTTCTTTGTTGTATCTTTTTCTAGGTCAACCATAATACTGGTTGTTCCCCAAGGCTCTGTCCTTAGTCTTCTTCTCTTTCTATAACATTTTATTTGTGGAACACATCAGCACCCATGCACTCCATTATCATCACTATGCAGGTGATTTTCAAATCTATTTGCCCAATCCTATCCTCCTGACTTTCACTCTAGAATCTCCAACCGCCATTTATCGTTGTTCAGTAGTTTCAGTCATATCTGACCCCAGTTGAGTTCTTCTCAGCAAAGATCCTGGAGTGGTTTGCCATTTCCTTTTCCAGTTCATTTCACAGATGAGGAAACTGAGGCAAACGGTGAAGTGACTTTGCCCAGGGTCATACAGCTAGTAAGTGTCTGAGGCCAGATTTAAACTCAGGTCTTATGGTCTACTGTACCACCTAGCTCCTCCGTCCAACTGCCTACTGGATATCCTAAACTTAAAATGTCTAAAACCAAACTCATCCTATCCCTAGATCAATTCTTCCTCTCTTCCTACTTTTCCTTCTGGTGTGGTTGCCACCATATTATGTTTCCTTTTATCTGCTGGCACTGCCATCACCCTGGTTTATTCCCTGCTAACCACATCCCTGAACTATTGCAGTAGTTGCATCATTGGTCTGCCAGCCTCTAGTCTCTCCCCACTTCTCTCTATCCTCTATTTACCTGTCAAACTGATCTTCATAAAGTCCAAATCTGTCCGTGCTTCCCCCACTCAATCAATGCCAGATCCTTTGTATTGTTTCCAGGATCAAATATGAAAGCCTGCTTACTTATAAAGCACTCTAGCACCTGCCCCTTTCTGCCTTTCCAATCTCCTTGCCCTTTCCACACTGCTCCCCTCTACACAGAGACATTTTATTCCAGTGAGACAGGCCCTTTGGTTGGTATTTAAACAAGACCCTCCATCTTCTCACTGAGAATTTTCACTGGCTGTCTCCATACCTGCAACTCTCTTGTCATCTTTGCTGGTCTTTCCCAGGCCCCTACAATCTTAATGCCTTCTTTCTAAGAGTATCACTATCTTACTCTGCACGTATTCTGTTTATATCTAGGTGTTTATAGATTGTCTCTGTCTCAGTTGTGAGTTCCTTGAGAGCAGAGACTCTAATGCTTGTGTCAGTCTTTTAGAAAAAAAAGGTATTTAGTATTTTCCCAGTACATTTAAAAACAATTTTAACATTCTTTTTTGAAACTTTAAGTTTCAGATTCTTTCCCTTCCTCCCTCCCCATCCCTTTTATTAAAAAGGATATCAGTTCAATATAGGTTATACATATGTAGGCATGCAAAACAATTCCATAATAGTCATGGAAACTCAAGAAAAATAAATAAAATGAAAGTCTGCTTCAACATGTATTCAGACACCCTCAGTTCTTTCTCTCGGGAAGGATAGCATTTTCCATCACCCTTTTTTCTAATCAAAGCATATCACAGTGCCCAGAACCTATTAGGTGCTTAAGATATGCTTGTTGACCATGAATGATTTAGCTGTTCTCAGCAATACAATGACATAAGAGAATCCCAAAGGATTCATGATGAAAAATGCAATCTACCTCCCAAGAAAGAATCAATGGAATCTGAATGCAAATTGAAGCAGACTGCTTTTTAACTTTATTTTTCTTAGGTTTTTTTTCCTTTTTTGGTCTATGTTTTCTTTCACAAGATGACAAGTATGGAACTATGTTTTATATGACTGTATATACATAACCTGCATCAAACTGATTGCCTTCTCTAGAGGGAAGGGTAAACAGGGAGAGAATTTAGAACTCAATTTTTTTAATGTAAAATCTGTTTTTACATAAAATTAGAACATACACACATATACATGTACATATACATATATATATATATATATATATATATATATATATATATATATTTCAATAGTTGTTGACTGACTGTAGTTTGCTGGGCATTCTAAATTTAACTAGTAGAGAATCCCCATAATCTGTGTGGTTGAACCTGTGACCCAAAAAGCTGAATTTATTGTCTCGATATGCAGCAGCATTTGGCTCCATTACAATGGTTTTGCTTCTCTTTTCTTTGGGAAGGGGAGAAGAGAAGGAGGAAGGGAGAGAAAGTAAATGCTGTTTTTAAGTAAAACATTTTAAGATAATGTGATTGGCTTAAAAGAACAAAACCATTTTGGGGGCTCTTCTCAGACAAAGCATCTCACATGCAGACATCAGATCATGTAGGACTCTATTATAGTTGGAAATAATTTTATTCACAGGTCTGCTGAGTACAGACCTCTGATAAGATGAGTTAAGGGGACACATTTACCCAAAGTGTCTGTGCCTCAGTGTCTGGGAAGGAGTCTGAGAAAACCTCAGATAAAAAGAAGGTTTTCTGTTGATGACAGGAGTCATCATTTTGCGGAGAAATATGCCATAGAAATACGTCTCATACATAGAAAAAAGATCAGTTTTGCTGATCAAACTGACCAGCTTGAACAAATAAGTAGTTGAAAAATGCCAACTTTCAAGATTGTTCATACCCTTGGATTAACTTAATGAATAACTCCACACTGAAGTAAACTGGGTCAGAACTGAACATCAGGGTGTGTATTGGTGGGATCATATCTGGGAAGGTCATCAGTTCTGTCAATGATCCTCAGCTGATACTCTATGAAGATATTCTGTGGAGTTAGGTGGTACCATAAATAATGCACTGAATCTGGAGTTAGCAAAACCTGAGTTCAAATCTGCTGTCAGACACATAGCTGTGTAATTCTGGACAGGTCACTTAACCTCTGTTTGCCTCTATTTCCTCAACTATAAAACATATATAACACTAGCACCTCCCTCCCTCTTAGGGCTGTTGTGAGAGTCAAATGTGAAAATATTTGTAGAGCATTTAGCCCAGTGCCTGGTACAGAGTAGGTGCTTAATAAATGCTTTTTTTCCTCCCTCCCTTCCTTCCTTCCATGTCTTAAAATCACAAAAAAAAATGAATACCATGATATCAAGAGAATCAAAATTATAAGCAAGTCAAATGGCAATCAAAATAGAGCTATCAAGGCCAGAACACAGAAGCCAGGATGACATATGTGAGAAGTAATATGCAAGGAATTCTCAAGGACATGTGCACCAGGGAAAAGGGGTGATCCAGTCAAATTGTGAGGAGAGACAATAAAGGAGCAGAAGGGCACATGTGTTGTACTGAGAGCTTAACAGCACCAGAGTAATACAACCTCTGTTGTGTAGATTCACTGAGGAGTATTTGTGTAGAGACATGAAGAATACTTGCATAAAATTAGAGAAAGCATACATCAGTGAAGGAAGGGTCCCCATTAATAAGATCATGGCTCCATACAAAGGGAATTCCAGAGTCAAATGGGGCCTCCAAGGCTATCTAGTCCAACTCATATTGGAACAAGAATCCCTTTTTCAAGATACCTGAAAAGTGACTATGTAGCCTGGCCTTGGGGCTCTCCAATGAGAGGGAACCTACCAACTCCACAGCCTTTCACTGTAGGGAGGTTCTCATAACAGGAAACCTACTCTGACCTCTAACTGCTACCCATCCCTTGGAGTTCTCCCCTCTGGGACAATGGAGAGCTTGTTTAATCCCTCCTTTCAGGTGACAGGCCTTTGAATATCTGAAGGAAGCTTTCATGTCTTCCAAATTTCTTCTTCTACAGAGGAAGCCTGTCCAGGTCCTTCAACCAACCCTCATTCAGCATGAACTTAAAGAGCTTTTCCCATCCTGGTCTCCTTCCTCTGGACATTCTTCAGCATATCAATGTTCTTCCTCTAATGTGGCAACCAGAATGAAACAATACTCCAGATGTGATGAAAACAGGTGGAATAAAAGGGAACTATCACCTCTTGCCTTCCTTTGGCAAATCTTATAATGCTTTCTGAATATTAGCAACTAGTAGTATTTTAATGTGAGCAAAAACTCCTAGAACTAGCTTTTGGGGCTCTCATAACACAGAGTTGATTCATATTGAATTCCTAATCCAGAAAACCCCAAGATCTTTTCTCAGAAACAAATATAATTTGGCCCCATTTTCTACGCCATGAACTTTGGAAGTTGATGATTTGAACTCAGGTGGGGGACTTTACATTTATCCTCATTAAATTTAAGTTTGCTGTTTACAGTGTCCTAGCCTACCACTTTTGGCTACAAATTCTATAATCCAATGCATTAGCTGTGCTTCCTCAATTCATGTAACCTGCAAATACGAAAAGCATTTTATCTATGCCCAAGTCATTGATGAAAAAAAAAACCTGTAATGTGATAAGGACCAAGAGTCAATCCCTGAGGCAGTCCAGGATCTCCTTCCAAGTTGATATCAAGCCAGTAACCATTAGGCTTTCAGATTCACCCATTAAAGTATTTCAGACTACATTGTGCAGGGGTTAAGTATACATTGACTAGGAAGTGTGTGGTCCAAAAACCAGTCCACTAGACTGATTTATAGTTCCACCATAAGAAAGCAAGAACATTTCATGTTTCCCCACAATCACAAAGTAACTTCTAGATAAGCTTGATAGCTCAAATACTCACAGCTGGAGTCTTGCTTCGATTCCCTGAATGATGGGGGGGTCAGGGACCATTGCAGCTGGTCACGGAACATGGCCCTGTCATCGATGTGGATCAGCTCAAACACGCTCTGGTAAATGATGTCTGACTGCAAGAATCAAGGCAAAAGTGCTGGCCTCTTGGAGGGACTTCTTATGCTCCCTGAAGCCAGCCCAAGGGACAACTAAGGAAAAAGACTATCAAAGCAACTTTGACTTATTTTTAAATGTTTTACTGATGTCTTTTTTCTTTATTTAAAAATTATTTCAATTCACTAGTAACAAAAGGAATTAAGGAAAGATATTTAATATAGTGACCACTCTGACCATGGACTTTGCTGCCCCCAGTAGTCCCTATCTCCTTGTTGTGAGGAAGGAGGTAGGTTTCAGTAGCTCTTCTCCGGGAACTGAAGGGAAGTATTGTTCCCTGAAATAGATGTAAGATTTACTCTTCCCTGACTTATAAATCAATATCAAAGAGTGCAGGGATCCATATCTATGTTCTTCTCATGTGGCTCTATATAACTAATCTCCTCTGGACTCTATGGATGAAAATGAGTCATGAAGACTGCAAGAAATGAAAAGGATAGTGCATAGCAGTCCCCACTCCCAGGACCCAATGTTACAACAAGTAATTTGACAGCTTTTGGTGGCTCAGACTAGATTTCCCCATAGAGTCAAAACCAGTAACCACCTATCCTCCTAACAAATAACTGCAGAAGAAATAGAATGAGAAGAGAGATAGAGAGCAGGAATTCAAAGAGGGCAGTGCCCTGGACAAGGAGTCAGAAAATAACAATAATAACAATAGCTCTTACTATGTGCCCAGCACTGTGCTAAGAGCTTTACAATTATTATCTTATTTGACCATCACTATAAACCTGGGAGGTAGATATTATTATTTTCCCCATTTTACAAATAAAGAAACTGAGACAAATCTAGTGTCACACAAATAGTAAATATCTGAGGCTGGATTTGAACTCAGTATTCTTGATTCCAGACCCAGCACTCTATTCAGTATGCCACCTAATTGGCTCTTGCTTGAAGCCCATCTCTGACACTTAGTAGGTATGTGATGATGGATAAGTCATGTCACCTCTCTAAGCTTCAATTTCCTCATCTACAAAATGGAAGAATAATGCTTGTTGTGCCTACTTGGAGGCTGGTGGGGCTGATGTGAGGTTCAAATGAGATTATGTAAGTAAAATGATTTGCAAGTATTAAAGGATTATAGGAATATCAGTTATTATAATTTAAGTTATGTGACCTATGAACATTTTCTCCTATCCTCATGACCTCTCCAAAATAAGAATTACATACAAGAGAAAACTCAATTTCAGTGGTCTCCATGATCTAAGGCACAAAGAAATTTACCGAAGTTAAGCTAATCTCTAATTTTTACTGCACTCAGTACCCCTCATGCACTAACCACCATGTTCTAGCAGGGCTTCCTTGTACAAGCTCATTCACTGGATACAATATCACTCAATTCTGTGTCCCCACATACCCCAAACCACGGAAAGCCAAAATCCAGAAGCTTACTCTAGTTGGGTCAGCTTTCTAGCAATGTTGTACTGTGACAGTGCTTAGCTAGAGATGTGAAGAATAGAGGGAACTCTGAAAAGGAGTCAGTGTGTGTGAAACTCCATTAGACTTGAAATAAAGGCACCTGTATATATATATATATATATGTGTGTCCAGTTCTGTTTCCCAGAAGTTACTTGGAGAAGAGACCAAGCCCAGAGACAGTGAATTCCCCATTGTGAGAGGAGGCAGAAACAGCTTTGAGGAACAGTCTCTAGGTCACATCAACAAAGGTGAAAGAGTCAGAAATTGATCAATAGAGGAATAAAAAGCAAAGCACTAAAATGACCAAATGTGTCAAGAGGAAGAAGGGATTGGAATACCAACTAGAGGATTCAGGTAAGTACACCTTACTCCCACCATAGAACCTTGATGCAGTGACACTGGCCTCCTGGCTAATCCACAAACAACACAGCCCATATCTCAGCTCTGGGCATTTTCTCTGGCTGCCTCTCATGCCTGGGGTGCTCTGTCTCATCATCTATCCATTTCTCTGACTTCCTTCAAGATCCAACTAAAATCCTATCTTTTACAGGGAAACTTTTCCCAACCTGTCTTAATTCTAGCGCTTTGTTTCTGTTAATTATTTCCTATTTATCTTGAATATAGTCTATTTCTATATATTTGTTTACATGTTGACTCCCTCATTGGATTATAAACTCCATGAAAGCAGGGACTGTCTTTGGCCCCTTCTAATATCCCCAGTGCTTAACACAGTGCCTGGCACTGTAAGTAGGCACTTAATAATTGATCAATTGATTGATTAATTAATCAGACTGATTCAAATATATTCCCTCTTCATGCCTTCCTTTATACAGCTATGAAATGATTATCCCTAAAGCCTAGATCTGACCATGTCACTCCTCAGTCTAATTGCCTAAGACAAAATACTAAAGACCTTCACAGTCTAGCTCCAACCTACCTTTCCAGAATGATTTCCCACCATTCACTGGCACACACACTACATTCCATCCAAACTACCCTGCTCTCTTTTGTTCCTATACATGCTATTCTAGCTCTGTACTTCCTCTTCATTTCTAACTCGTGGAATCTGCAGTTCTCTTCAATCTTCACCTAAAGCACCCCCCCCCTCAATTTCCCCACTCATCAGTGGTCCTCTCAAGTTATTTTGTTTATATTTTGTGCACATGTTGTATCTCTCAGTAGATTTTAAGTTTCTTGAGGGCAGGGAATGCCTTGAATTTTATCTTTTTACCCCCAGCTCCTAGCACAATGTGCGGCATATCATAAGTACTTATTCAATATTTGTTGAATTAAACTGAAAAAGTCCTGCTACTAAACTCAATTGATGCCATGTCCAAAAAGCACTTTGTATACCTTACTTTAGATACAGATGTTTAGTTGCTGTTATTAACAATATTATGATTATAGTTTCCATTTTTATTTTGTTCTAATCATTTTAAATGAAGTTCAGATAGAAATGGTCAAAAATCAAATCACTGTCCTGCTATTATTTTCTTTTAAATATTTAATCTTCCATGGACCACCGCTAGGAGAACGAAATGACTGCTTTTCATACCAGAAGAAGAAGATTAGGATGTAAGGTCAATCTCAGTAAAGTCACAGAAAAGTCACAGATTCTCAGTACAACTCTCGGAGCACAAAAATGGTGGGCATAACCCACATCTCATCCTGTGCAATCTTGGTTTAGATTTCCTCTTCTGGTTATCTACACTTCAAAAGCTTCTCATCTTAAAGCGTTTGGAAGTTTTAAATGCTTGATATGGCAATATCTGCTAAAATGTTGCTCATGAAGTTTTAGGAATGGTTGTTATGTTCAAGCAGATGTGAATATGTTCTGTCTGCCATGATGTTCCACTTCTACTATGGCTTATTACCTGAATTCACAAGAATAATGGAAGTTTGTATTTATGGGAACTAGTCACTCACTAGTATATAAAGGATAGTGACCTTCTGGTGTAGAATTCTGAACACTCAACCATGACCTTCTAATTAGATGCTCAATATATCCTCATTTCATGGTTTTCCAACTGATGACTGCATTGTCTGCATTGATGACTCAGTCAGGGACTACCTAAGGACAAACTTCTGCATTTTCTTATGGAAATGATTAGATCCTGAATTGTTCTCATAAACCTCCCCATGTCTATAAACAAGTTTTCAAGATATAGTAATTTATTCTATGCTTCTGTATTCATATTTTTTGGCTGAGTTGGGGTCATTCCATTCCATAGGCTCCATTTGGACTTCAACCACCTTCAATTACATTTCACAAATACAATAGTGTAAAAACGTGGTGTTATCCTTTACTATCATAGCTTTGTGAAGTGAGGCCTATTTGTTTCCAAAATTTCTAACTGGTTTATTCCATTTTCTGTAGAAGTGCTAATGTACCTGTCTTAAGGTGATGAAAATGTTTGGTCAACACTGTTTAAGTTTGTATTTGAATGCCTTCTGGATTCTCTATTATCTATTTTTGAATGTGCCAAAGGTATGTGTAAAGACTTAATGATACCACCACCATCATCATTATTTCATTCTCATCTTTCTGTTTGATAAAATTCAGATGAAAACAGTGCTGAGACAAATTCCAATACACCTCTATTTTTGTAATGTTTAGTGGTTGGCATGGGGTGAATGAGATGATTGATGGTGGTGTCGTGATTTAGGTGACTCTTCTGTAGATTTCCTGAAACCATCTTCAGGACAGTTACAGCAGCAAACAGAATAACATGTGCCCACATGCTGTTTATTTCATCTAATTTTAGAGCATTTCATTCCACAAAGTTTGGAAATTAAGACAATTTGGCATCACAACTTCTTTTAAAACCATCCTTAAAAATGTATTGTTCAATGTTCGATCCATGCAGTCATGAATAATCATTTTATCAGTGATGATACTCTCAATCCAGAACTATATTTTTTTTAAATTCCTGGAGATATTTGGTGGTTTGTATTTATAGTATAATAATCTATCATCTCTTTATTAATGAAGAACTTGGAGCTTCTGTTGTCTAATTCTGATCACAGTGGTGAGGGAGATTCTCAAGTGCAACTGTTTGAAAGCTGCTAGGCAGAAGACGATTCATACTCTTGAAGAGATACCAGCAGAAACCAGCATATTTATAGGACTAAATCACTTTGCTTTTCTGGTAGTAC
Source organism: Bettongia penicillata ogilbyi (assembly GCA_023548195.1). Lineage (NCBI taxonomy): Eukaryota > Metazoa > Chordata > Mammalia > Diprotodontia > Potoroidae > Bettongia > Bettongia penicillata. Next base: position 8,363,157 of record JAJHZJ010000134.1, on the reverse strand, counting down.
TGGAAAGCAAAGAACTAGTGCAAAGGTTGGTATCATTTCCCAATGTGGGATAGTGGTGATGTATGGCTACAAAATATTCACACAGGAAAAAAAATGGACAAAACCCTGGAATTCAAACAGAGGAAGCCAAGATATGAAACTCTATGAAGCACTCAACTGCTCTCAGCATGCTATTTGCATCAGAAGAATCCAATAGTCAGGAAATCTCTGAGGAGTCCCACTCCCACTAGCTATGGTAAGCTACTTTTCAAAATAACGTGATTCAGAGCCAAAAGGGATCTCAGATGCTATTTGGCCAACTCCCTTGTTTTACAGATGAGGAAACTGAAGTCAGTGGTCTAATGAAGTGATTCATCATCATCTAGAGTTGGAATGGGCCTCAGAGATCATCTAATCCAAGCCCCTCATAAAGTGAGGCCAAGAGAGGTGAAATGACTTATTTAAGGTCACACAAGTAAATAGTAGAGTCAGAATTTGAACCTAGGTCATCCAACTCCAAATCCCAGTACCCTGTAGAAATGCAACCAAGTATCCACTCCTGCAGATGCTAGAGCCATAGCTGCTGAAGACCTAGGAAGGGAAGTGTTCACCATCAAAGTCCTTGGCCCTGTCCAATGGTTCAACATCAAAGGCCCATCAGATTTTCTCGGTGGAAATGATGTTAAAGAAGAGGCCTCTATCATCTGCTGTGCTGCTGCCTCCTAAAAACTAGGAGGCTTTTTCATCTGACTTGCAACAGAAGCCTTCATGTGTATCATCTTCCTTATTACAATGGGAGTACCTGAAGAGCAAGCATACTCTTGTTCTTTTTTCTTTATATCCCAGCATTTAGTGCGGTGCTTTGTCCAGAGGAAGAGGAAGGAAGCATTAATAAATGCTTTTCTCATTGCTTAATTCCATCATTATTGGGGGAGTGTTTGGAGTGAGGGTTGTAAGTGGCAAGGCTGGGTGGGTGGAAGAATGGTGGTGTTCTTGTTGGCAAATAAGGATGTTCAGAAGAGGGAGGGGATGGGGAGAGGAAGAGATCATAAAAGAAGCTTGGGCCATGTTGCTTTTAGATTGGAGGCCAAGAGAGAGGTTAGACCTGGATGAATAGAACTGATAATCTTCTGCGTAGACAAAATCATTGAATCCACAGGGGCTAGCAAAATCATCGAGCAAACCAGTCTAGAAGAAGAGAAGAAGGCCCAGGGTTAGTGGGCATGCCTTGGATGAAGATCAAGACAAGAAGACAGAGGAGGAGTGGTCAGACTGTGAGGAGAGAACCAGGAGGCCCCAGTGGTGTGAAAACCTAGAAAGAAAAGAGGGCCGAGAAGAGAGTGATCAATAATGCTAAAGGTCAAGGACGAAGATGGCAAAGAGACCGTTCGATCTTGACATGAAGATATAACTAGGATCTTTGGAAAGACAGTTCAACTGAAGGAGATCAGAAGTCAGCCTGACGAAGGAGGCTCTGATGAGGAAAAGGAAAAGAGATACAGAGTGAGCGCCAGGAAGCATAGACCAAGCAAAACCTTTCTGAGGCAGGGAGAAGCTGGCTTTCCTTCTCTCTCAAGGATTTTACTATCGAGTAGTCACTCGCCCCCATAACGCCCAATATTGCCATCCCAGCGACCAGCTAGTCTTTGTAGTGAATATTAAATCAGGGAATTTCTCTTTATTGGTTTCCGCACATTTTTAAAGATAAAAGTGTCATTAAAGCAAAGAAAGAATCATTTATTAGCTGCTTTACTTTGAAGAGAGAGATGGAAGTAGAGAGAGAGAGAGACAGAGAGATAGAGAGAGAGAGAGACAGAGAGAGAGACACAGACAGAGAGACAGAGAGAGAGAGAGAAGACAGAGAGAGAGACAGAGAGACAGAAAGACAGAGACACAGAGAGAAAGAGAGAGAAGACAGAGAGAGAGACGGAGAGACAGAAAGACAGAGACACAGAGAGAGAGAGAGAGAGAGAGCGCGCATTTAGAGTTAGCATTCAGCACGTTTCGTTAATTGAACTCTCCTACTTAGTGGAAAGAGTTCTAGCTTTTGGTCAGATGTTCTGGATTCAAATCTTAAGTTTTACCAGTCACTAGCTGTGTGACCCTGGGCAAGTTACTTCTTTCTTGGCTCCAGTGTTTTCATCTACAAAATGAGAAGGTTGGAATAGATGACTTCTAGTCAACTCAAAATCTATGCTTTAATTAAGGCCTCATTGTGGGCCTCAATTTCTCCATCTGTAAAATGAAGGAGTTGGAGAAGGTGTCCCTCTGGATCCCTTCCAGCTCAAACCTGTGATTGTCCCAATAAATCTGTTTGTTTCTTTGATAAGATGGTCCCCAATGGGATTGTCCAGAGAATGGTCTAGGTTATGTTGAGTAAGAACAGAATGCCAAAGAGAGCAGTTAAGAAACTTGGGCTAGGTGGAAAGTAGAATCTTTGATGAAGGACAGAAGACAACAGAGGGTGGGCAAAGACCTGGTTGCCTTCCTGTCACAGCTCTACATGAGGTCACCTCCTCCATGAAGCTTCTTCTGACTCCTTGAGTTGTGATCACTGAAGCAGAAAGTTTGAGAGCTGAGGCACCTCCAGGGCTGGCTGGTCTATAAGAGGAATTTCCTTCTCAGTTTCCTCACTTATAAACAATGATTCATAATAAAGATGGTAATAACAATTTGCAAAGTGCTTTACCTGTGTAAATCGTTTACACATTTAATGAGATGTCATAACAAACTATCTTTCAGTTCTTTCCCAGCCCTACTTACAACCTATGGTTCCCTGGGCAAGTAGCATCACTTTCCTAGGCCTCAGTTTCCCCATATGTAAAAGGGAAGTGATCAGTAACACCTATGATCCCTTCTAGCTCTAGATGTGATCCTATGAGCCTCTTCCAATGCTCTTTACACATTAAATTACATTTAAATAAAGATAAAACCTCCAAAGGCAGCCATAACTGACCTGATGAAATCCCAGGTAGTCCTGAACAGTAGGTGAGACATATAAGATAAATCCATCTGCAGTGACTGCAATGAAGAAACCATGGAGAGCCTGGGAGAGGGGGAAGGAGGAGAGGAGAGGAAAAGAAAGAAGATGGGAGGAGAGAAGGAGAGAGGAGGGGAGGGAAGGGGAAGGGAGGGGAGAAGGGGAGGAGGAGAGGGGAGAGGAGAAGGGGAGGAGAGGAAATGTCATTATTATTGTATAATTTTTGTATATTTTTTCTCCTAGTTTTTCTCATTCCACTTTGAATCAGTTCATATCAATCCTGACAAGTTGTTTTTTTTTCTTCCCTGAAACCACTTCCATCATTTCTTATAGCACAAGAGTATTTCATTGCATTCACATAATGTAACTTGTTTAGCCATTTCCCAATTGATGGGCATGCTCCCAGTTTCCAATTCTTTGACAACACAAAAAGAGCTTGTATATACATATATATGTGTGTGTGTGTACGTGCATTCATGTATGTGTATGTATGAATTTACATGTATGTATACATATATGCACACATATATGTGTATATATGTATGCACATGCATGTATATATTAAATACGAATCCTTTTTCTCTCTCTTTGATCTCTTTGGGGCACAGACACAGAAGTAGTTTAGCTGGGTCAAGGGATATTCACAGTTTATCCGTAAAAGATCTGAGGTTTTAATAGATTCCAAACTCCATCTGTCTATAGTATACCAGAGCAGTCAAAAGCACTGATGTGCCCTTTGGGTGCATTAAATGACATGGTGTCCTGGAATCTTTTGGCTGTCCTCCATCCTGGTCCAACCACATGACTACAGCTGTGTTCCATTTTTCTTGGTGCTACATTTTAAGTAGGACAAAGAACATCTGAAAGAGAGTCACCAGAGCCCTATAAATTATTCCCCACGATGATGAGCTGAAGGAATTAGGGATGGCTAGCCTGGAGAAGAGAAGGCCCAGAGAGTCACAGGCCTATGGAGCAGGAGCTGAAAGTGACTATGAAGGCCAGTCTTTGTTGGAAGATGATGGCTGTCTTCAAATATTGGAAGGGCCATCACATGGAAGGTGGATGAGGTTTGTTCCTTTTGGCCCCAGAGGGCACACATTGAACCAAGGAGCAGAAGCTGCAAAGAAACATATATAGGCTCATACAAAAAAAATACCTTCCCCGCAATGAGAGCTGTCCCAGAGTGGAAGGGACTGCTATGAAAGCTGGTTAGTGCCCCTCTTCGGATGACTTTCAGGATAAACGTTCTGCTAGAGAGGGGACTCTTGTTCAGATATGGGTTGGACTAGCTGGTGTTTGAAGCCACCAACACTTCTGAGATATCCTGACCCCTGGATACTGCACTGAGTATTGCCTTCATACCAGCTCTCTAAGGTCATATACTTACCTCGTGAGATGTTAAAGATAAAATATCTTATTGCCATTTCTTGGGACTGCATATTAATTTGGCTGAAATGTTTAAACTACATCTGACGAAGAGTATGTCACAGGTCACATATTTCATTCACTTTCTGATCATTTCTTAGAGAATAAATTGTGGGGAATAAACCAACCCTTGATCTGCAGAGACCTATCCTATGAATAAATTAAAGATCTCAACAGAGGCAGAGCAGGGTACTTGATCAATCTTTGGTGATTATGGTTTTTACATGGGAGTCAGACAAAGGTTAATGGTAGGCTTTTACAGGAGAATTATGAGAGCATTGGCACAGGTCTCCACCAGAGCTCTGTGCACATCCATTGGTTGGGTCCTGGCCCCTACAGCAGGTCCTGCTGATGACAGGAATGGGGAGGCACTCAGCCTTTACGCTCCGACAAGCAACTCTTGGCTTATTACTTTTTAGCTGTCCCACTTGCACAGGCTCTAAGCCACCTTACTCAAGGAGCATGCTAGCACAAAGACAAAAGGGGAAATGCCCAGGAAACTGGTGCTACTGTGGCCACACCCCAGCAGTGAGCCTCTGAGGCACACCTGGCAGCTGCCTGCTCCTGCAGCCACCATAGAGAGGAGGACTTTGAAACCCCGCTCTGCCTGTCACAGATGCAATACAGGAGAGTGAGGAAGGCCATGCCTAGGGCTGGGTTCTACCCCTTGCTCTTCTTGCCCCCATGCCCTTCAGGCCCTGGTCTTACTTTGCCACCTCAAGTTGCCACCATCCAAGCTGTTAAAGATCTACTATGAGCCCACAACCTTCAGGAAGAAACAACATTTACTCAGATAAATATATGGGTAATATATTTTACATTAATAAATTGTAATCACATATATATAATTATAGACATAATTATGATAATATAATGTTTATATAATTTATATATAACATATTTGTAATAATATATAATGTGTTACTAACAAATAATATAGCATCAATATATATGAACAGTTTAAACCTAATACCTTAGGTGATTTTAATAATAATATATACATTTTATTATAATATATACATTTTATTATAATAATAATAATAAACACATATACATGTGCCTTTGAAAGGTAAGCATATGCTCATTGAACAGGTTTTCCAGCACTGTTACTTAAAAAGCGGAACATCTAAAACTCTAGAAACATGGAGATAGCAGCCTTTCCCTCCAAAAACTGACAATCTAGCACAAGGGAAAGGATGGACAAAGCAAGGACATGCTGAAATTGTGGTGACCACACCCCAGAGCTAGTTCAGTGTATCTGCTCTCATCAGAGCTTGCCAACAGCCCAGCAGCAGAAGGTCCCACCAATTTCTTAGAGGCTGCTGAGGCAGGAAGCTGAGCTAGAAGTCCCATGGCCTACCACCTCAAAAGGATGTGGAGCCCAGAAGCATCTTTAACTCACCTCTCCATCTCACCTCCTCTATCCAATTAGTTGCCAAGTCCTGTCCATCGGAGCTTTCCAATATATGCCAACTCTCCTCATGTGTCTCATTCCATTGCACTTACCACCCTGCTACAGAGCCCCATAGCCTCTCTCCTGAACAATTAGAAAAGCCTCTCACTTGGTCTCTACTTTCTGGCTGTCTGCAATCCATCCCCCAAGAGCTTCTGGTATCACTCTTTGCAGCATAGATGTGACCAGGCCACTCTCCTGTTGCATAATCACTAGTGACCATCTACTGATCCCTGGTCAGCTTTGCAGCATGGCATTTAAAGCTCTCACAATTTGGATCCCTTCCCATCTGTCCCACCTTAATTTTCATCAACATGTATATATGTCAGATGCGATCCATGCCCACTCACCAAATTCAACATGACATCTTCCCACCTCCCCACATTTGCGTTGGCTGTGCCCCATGTGTAAGAGATGTTCTCTTCCTCATTTCCATCCATCAAAAGCCTTGTCTGCTGTCCTGGTTCAGTTCTCATGCCATATCTCTACGGAGTCTTCCCTGATTTTCCCAGCACATAGGTTCTCTGCCTCCGGACATTTTCCTGAATTCCTGTCCCTGAATCCCTCCCCTCTGACATACAGGACCTTGTGTGACATTGATCTGTATTCAGGCCACACTCTGTTCCCAGGAAGGTGCTGGCTCTTCTAGGGGAAGAATTGAATTTCCTGTTGTCTTCGTACCCCCAGGCTTAGCCTAGAGTTTGACACAAAGCAGCACCAAATGTGGGTGTGCAACTGAATTGAATCTTGACAAAACCTTTGCCAAAATATACTCTTTAGACTGACTCAGGCCAAAAATGATCAGAGAGTAAGAAGAACGGCAGCTTGCCTGGCTTTCTGCTTATAGATGACAAGCACAAAGGTACTGAGGGCCAGCAGGGTTACACAAGGCGTCTCAACCAACAATGTTCTCCTTTAACCCCCAGAGCTGCCAAAAAAAGAGGGGCCCTTGTGCACCATGGAAGCGCCCATCCATTGGCTGCGCCAGCCCCTGAGACACAACTGCTTCCAGCTGTTTCCTGGCTAATTCTATTTTAAGTGGTCCCAATCTTTTCACATACTATGTAACACCAAGGACAGAATGAAGCATAAGGGGGTGGGTGGGGAAGGAGGAGGGCAGGACAAAGAGCCAAATTTTGGCTGAATGTAAATGCCTTAATTATCAGAGCTGTGCCAGAGTGGAGTGGGATGTCATGGGGTAGGGGCTGGGGGTTCCACCTACTTGAAGGAAGAACTGGATAACTCCTTGTTAGACATGTTACAAAAAGAATCTCTCCCCATGTACAAGTCAGGCTAGATGCTCTGAAGATACCTGGGTGCTGCAGGGCTGGGTCTGGAGTCAGAAAGATCTGAACTCAGATCCAGCCTGACATTTACTAAGTGTGTGACCCTGAACAAGTCACTTCACCTTTTCCTGCCTCAGCTTCCTCAACTGCAAAATGGAGACAACAGCACCTACCTTCCAGGGTTGTTGTGTGCATATAATAAGGCAATATTTGTAAAAAGCACTTTGCAGTGTCTGGCACATAGTAAGCACTATACACGTGCTTGTTGTCTTCATCTCTACTCTCTCCCTCCCAATGCTGAGATGCAGACCCACTCAGGAACTGGAGTCTTCCATGGTGCTTGGGCCACTCCCAGGTTTTGTCTGACTTCTGACTCCCCTTGCCATTCAGCGGGCCCTAAGCTATCCCAGCCATTCATCTCTCCAGTGATGTCTTTTATACCTTTTTGTTGTGGGATAAAAACATCGAGGGCACAAGACTACACTACTTCTAGTACCAGGCTCCCCAGGTATCCTCGATGCAGAGCAAGGGAGAAGACCCGAGCCTATCTTGAGCAGCATAGCTCAGCTATGGCTTCCTACAGAACCTTCCCCTCCCAGCCTGGCCAGACCCAGCTTAGACACACGACTCTACAATTCAGCCATGCTCTAGCTGTGGGGCCAGGGAACCCTGAGACCTGCCACTCTAATTCACAGGCCTCCCTGTCTCCCAATGACACAGGGGCCACATGTTTCCCTCCCTAATGGAGAGCTCCCAAACAGCTGACTTTAGGACCACTTTTAAAGAGTTTCTTACAAGGATGCGACTGGAGCCCTTGCAGTGACGCTCTTGCCAGAATCCAGACATCTGAGGAGGAGTCATGTGTTCCAGCTTTTAAATGGAAGCAAAAATAAACCTGGAGGCTGGACCCCAGAACTGGCAGCACAGGGCAGCATCAGCACCAAGGACAGGGTCCTTTCTCCCTCCAGGACTGAGGTCCTTGAGAAGATTTTCTGAACATCACACCTCTGCTCATGGCCTCAGGCAGTTGTCCATGTAGCAGTTCACCTTTTACTTATTTTTCTATTTTCAAAATTGACTTTCCTTTTACTGAAGCTGTTTCAACATGAGTGAGGGGGAGAGGGGGAAGGATACCAGCCTGTGTGGGAGAGAAGCCATCTTTCCACTATCTCATTTATACACAGAACTGAACAGACAAGAACAATGCCACTATCACACTTAGAAGTGGGCATACTGCATGGGGGGAGAGGGGAGGGAGAGGAGAACTGAGGGTGTCAATGGAAAGGAGGAATCATTCTTAAAAAATACAGCCACCCTCCCCCAACAAGAGGGGACCAGGTAGTCTGATTCAACTCAAGAGGAATGAGATTAAAGGCTGTTTGGCAAAGCCAGAGTCATGGGGGCAAAGTGGAGGAGGTCAAGGGTCAGGGGTTACTTTGGGATCTCCCTTCTCCTTCTAGGATCCCCCACTCACCCCAGCCCCTGTAGTCCATCAAGAACTGCCAATGGCCTTGTGAGAGAATCCACATCTGCCAGGGCAGAGAAAATGGCAGGAGAGGAGGGAAGCATGGATTTGAATCAGAAGTAGTCTTCTGATATTTACCCTTTATGGTAATACCATTAAAATATCACTAAAATTCTTGAAACATTTAAAAGTGAAAAATAAAATAAAATACATGGATTATCAAGAAGCTAAGGGTCCTCCTCAGGGACACAGAGTAAGTGTCTGTCAGAGATAGAACTTGAAGCTGGAGCTCTTCCCTGCATTTCTGAGGCAGGTGAGAAGCTCAAATGAGCCCCACACAGAGCCCATAGAACTCATGAAAATTTCAATATGTATTTATATACATTTATCATATAGAATATATAAATACATCTACATAACTATAGATAGAAAACTTTAGAATGTAACTATATGTATATTCATGCCTATATATGCATGTGTATATGTACAAACATATGCACATATTTACATTTAACATATAAATATGTATGGATATAACGATCTTTTATTTTATGTGTGTGCATATACACACACACATACATGTTTATGTGTGTGTGTATATATATATACATACACACATATATGTCTGTGCGTACGTGTATGTGTGTTATATATGGAAATTTACTTATTTTCCCTGCCTTGGCATCCCCAGGATCAGTTCATAATACTTCAAATTACAAGAACAAATCCAGATCTCATTCAATCCAAACCCCTCATTTTCCAGATAAGGAAACTGAGTCCTATAGAGGGGAAGGGAGGAGGACTGGCCCAAAGTCCCAGGGGAGTTGATGGCACAGCTGGGATTCAAACCCACATCTTCTGACTCCACATTCACCTTCATTTCCACTGTACCACAACCTGGCTGTGAATGAAGGCCAGAGTGTGGAATTTTCGGATTCTCTTTCAAATCTCCTTTGTGTGTGACATCAATTTGAGAAAACTTTCCCAGATCAATGTGGCTAGTTGTGCCCCTGCTTCAAAGAATATCTAGCTAATGAAAATCCCTTAGAGTCCAAAACTAGAGCTACTCAAAAGGCTTGAATTCTTCCTGACTCCTGGTCAAGCAGAAAACCCTGGAGGAACATGGAGCCTTCCAGAAGACCCTGGGTCAGGATCAGGAAGCCTGGGGATCAGCCCAGGGTCTGCTTCTGATTCTCTGTGTAAAATTGGCTAAGGCCTCCTCTGCTCTAGGCCTCAGCTTCTCTCCTAGAACATTAGAAGCTTGTCCCAGATGTGCTCTAAGGTCCTTTTCTTTTTTTTTTTTTTTAATATAAATTTATTTATTTAACTTTTTACATTCATTTTCACAAAATTTTGGGTTCCAAATTTTCTCCTCATTTATCACCTCCCCGCACCCCAATACACCGAGCATTCTAATTTCCCCTATCACCAATCTGCCCTATCTTCTATCCTCCCTCCCTTCTCTTCACCCCATCTTCTCTTTTGTCTTGTAGGGCCAGATGACTTTCTATTCCCCATTAACTGTATTTCTTATTTCCTAGTAGCAACAACAATAGTCAACAGTTGTTCCTAAAACTTTGAGTTCCAAATTCTCCCCATCCCTCCCTCCCCACCCATTCCCTTTGGGAAGGCAGACAATTCAATATAGGCCCTATCTATGTACTTTTGCAAATGACTTCGATAATAGTCATGTTGTGTAAGACTAACTGTATTTCCCTCCATCCTATCCTACCCCCCATTGTTTCTATTCTGTCTTTTGATCCTGTCCCTCCCAAAGAGTGTTGACTTCAAATTGCTCCCTTCTCCCATTTCCCTCCCTTCCATCATCCCCACCTTGCTTATCTCCTTCTCCCCGACTTTCCTGTATTGTAAGATAGGTTTTCATACCAAAATGAGTGTGCATTTTATTCCTTCCTTTAGTCGAATGTGATGAGGGTAAACTTCCTGTTTCTTTTTCCTCAGCTCTCCTCTTTTTCCCTCCACTAAAAAGTCTCCTGCTTGACTCTTAAATGACCTATAATTTACCCTATTCAATTTCACCCTCTTTCCTCCCACTACATTTCTCTCTCACCATTTACCTTAATTTCTTTTAAGATATGGTCCCATCCTGTTCAATTCACTCTGTGCTCTCTGTCTCTCTATGTCCGTGCGTGTGTGTGTGTGTGTGTGTGTGTGTGTGTGTGTGTATGAGTGTGTGTGGTCCCACCAACTACCCAGATACTGAAAAGTCTTTCCATGTAGGAATGTAAATAGTTCACTTTTGGTAAGTCCCTTATGACTTCTCTTTGCTGTTTACTTTTTCATGTTTTTCTCATTCTTGTGTTTGAAATTCAAATTTTATTTTCCGCTTTGGTCTTCTCATCAAGAATGCTTGAAAGTCCTCTGTTTCATTGCAAGACCATATTTTCCCCTGAAGTATTATACTCAGTTTAGCTGGGTAGGTGATTCTTGGTTTGAGTCCTAGTTCCTTTGACTTCTGGAATATCCTATTCCATGCCCTTCGATCCCTTAATGTAGAAGCTGCTAGATCTTGAGTTATCCTGATTGTATTTCCAAATACTGGAATTGTTTCTTTCTAACTGCTTGCAAGATTTTTTCCTTGAGCTGGGAGTTCTGGAATTTGGCCACAATGTTCCTAGGAGTTTCTCTTTTTGGATCTCTTTCAGGTGGTGATCGATGGATTCTTTCAATACTTATTTTGCCCTCTGGTTGTATAATATCAGGGCCGTTTTCCTTGATAATTTCATGGAAGATGATGTCTAGGCTCTTTTTTTGATCATGGCTTTCAGGTAGTCCCATAATTTTTAACCTGTCTCTCCTGGATCTATTTTCCAGATCAGTTGTTTTTCCCATGAGATATTTCACATTCTCTTCCATTTTTTCATTCTTTTGGTTGTGTTTTGTGATTTCTTGGTTTCTCAGAAAGTCATTAGACTCCATCTGTTCCATTCTAATTTTGAGAGAACTATTCTCTTCAGTGAGCTTTTGAACCTCTTTTTCCATTTGGCTAATTCTGCTTTTGAAAGCCTTCTTCTCCTCATTGGCTTTTTGAACCTCTTTTGCCAATTGAGTGAGCCTATTTTTCAAGCTGTTATTTTCTTCAGCATTTTTTTGGGTCTCCTTTAGCAAGGTATTGACCAGTTTTTCATGCTTTTCTTGCATCTCTCTCATTTCTCTTCCCAGTTTTTCCTCCACCTGTCTAACTTGATTTTCAAAATCCTTTTTGAGCTCTTCCATGGCCTGAGCCCACCGGACATCCACCTTTGATGTCTGGGATACAGAGACCCCAACCTCCACGTCTTTCCCTGATGGTAAGAATAGTTCCTCGTCATCAGAATTGAAAGGCAGGAACATCTGCACCCCATCAAAGTAGCTCTCTATGGTCTTATTTTGCTTCCTTTTTCTGGGTATTTTCCCAGCCAGTTACTTGACTTCTGAGATTCCTCTGCACCCCCGCCTAGATCCGCCTAGCTAGTGCTTGGGGTCTGAGATTCAAATGGGCTTTCTGTGGCAGGTGCTATTCAATGTGAGCTTAAGTTCTGGTGCTTGGGTGGGGGCAGGGCTGCCTCCCAGGTTCAGTTCCCTCAGGGACTTTATGCAGAGACCTTCAGTAATGGAGTGGGTGGGGGCAGGGCCACCTCCCAGGCTCAGTTCCCTCAGAGGAGTTATGCAGAGACCTTTGGTAATGGCCCTGAACTTCTGCCTGCTGCTCCAGGAGTCCCAGGCCTCTGCCACTGCCTCTGCCGCTGCCTCTGCTGCTGCCTCCCGAGGGGCCCGACTCACGGAGACACCCCGGTCCCCTCTCGGCCAGCCTAGACGTCTCTCTCACTGACCTGGAGTGCCTGTGGGTGGAGGGACCTTCGCTCCAGAGGTTCTGTCCCTGAAGCCTGCTTGGATCTGCTCCTCTGGGGCCGCATGGCCAGGGCAGCACAGGGGTGGGCTCTGCTGTCCGGAGCATGACGGACCCCTGGGGATGGCTCTCCAGGGTACTCTGGAATGGAAATCTTTTCCACTGTGTTTCATGCCTTGCAGTGCTCCAGAATTCGTGGGGAGTTCTTCTTGCAGGAAATATATGGGCTGTGGGTTCGGAGCTAGCATACGTGAGTCTTTCTACTCCACCATCTTGACTTCTCCCCTAAGGTCCTTTTCTGATGTGAATGTGTATACATTGGGAGCCATGGATAAAGTCTATGGCATCTTTCCAACCTCAGCTCAAGCTCTACCTTCCCTATGAGGTCCTTCCTGATCCCAGCCCCCATCTACTGCCTCCTCCCCTTATTACTTTGTATTAATGTTTTAATTAATTAAACAAATAATTGATTAATGTTTATGGATTATGAATGTATACACATATATATACATACATATATATACATACATACATATATACACATATATACATATACATATATATATACACATATATACATATATATACATACATATATATATATATATATATATATATATATATATATATATATATATATATATATATATATATGAAGAGAAAGAGTTTCCCACGTGAGAATGTAAGCCCCTTGAGGGGAGGAACTATTTTGTTTTGGGCACATAGTAGATGTTTAATAAGTGTTTGTTGATTGATAAATTATTTTAGAGAACAGTAAGAAAAATACTGGATGTCACAAGTTTGTATAACATCCCCAAATCCACAAACCCAAATGCAAAGTGCTTGTTAGGAAAATTGTGCCTGGGGGACCTGATTCATCCTTATTTTTCCAGTCTGTCATTATCTTATTTGCTCACAACCCACATGGAAAATGACAACCCTCCTCATGTCCTAAATAAAAGTGGCTCAACCTCCATGCCTTGACCATAGCTGAAGTTGGGGAAAAGTCTACAGGATCCAGGGCTCACTCAAATGTGCAGTGACTATGGGGGAAATTTTAGTGGGATGAAAATAGTGGTGGTGACATTAGTTTGCAAACATGAAAAAAAATAGATATAATCTCTTTTCTCATCTAAGTGGACCAGGTAACTGCTAAGGTTCATTCCAGATCAAATAATCTTTCATTTCATATTGCAAATCAAATTGGCCTCATTTTCAAAGTAACCACTGCTGGGAGACCATTCCAGTTGGGAAGAGCCATTTGCATCTAACTGAAATGCTAAGCTGAAAGTAGCTTTTAAATAAGAAAGCCTGTCCCTCAGAGGCAGCCAAAGACTCAGGAAGACCAACTCGGAAAACAGAGTCAATAAGTTAAGACACCAAAGTCCAGGAGGAGAGGCAACTGGCAGCCCTCAGATGAGAAAGTTCTTGAGCCAGGGCAGGTCTGAGAGATAAAAACTGCCCAGATGGAATAAGTGGAGTTTGGAAAGTCCCAAACGTGAAGGGCAAAAAGAAGAAGACAGATTTTTGTAACTACTTCATCAAAAGCTTAATGGGATCCAGGTGATTTCATTAGGGAATTAGAGGCACAAGAAGGATGCCCCTCACCCCCAGGACAGGCTCTGGCCACATACCAACTGGGAGCAAAAGAGGAACACAAGCTTCAGAGGATGCAGCAGTAGTCAAAGACAGTTCTCCAATTCTTAGCCAGTCATTAGAGACTGGTAAACAATGGGTACTGGAAAAATGGAGCCAATAGGGTCGACAGTCCAAAGGAGCAGAGAGCTAACTCTCAGGTTTTCTCTTTTCAGTTTACATTTAGTCACCTGCTGACTTTAACCTGGTAGAATACAGGGAGAATCCAGTGTCAGAACTTCGACCTAAAATGGCCTTCTTTCATTTTACAGAAGAGGAAACTGAGGACTATGGAGGGGATGTGATTGGACAAAGGTTCACAGTGGTGATAAGAGGCAGATTTGGGATACAAACCCAAGTCATCTGCCTCAAAATCCTCCAAGTTTTCTTCTGCACCACATAGTCCAAGTAGCACCAATTCATTCTTGTTTGAGTCAAAACCTTCCACAAAGGAATTTCAATAAGGTGATATATAAATCTCCCAGTCTTTGAAGGGGCTTGAGGAAGTTGCTTTCAAAGTGGAGTCAGGAGCTGTGATAAGGACATTCAGGACTCCCAAATGCTGTAGAGTATATTCTATGTACTTCAATCTCACTGATGTTGGGAAGGACAGGTTCTAGATGTTTCCAGAAATCAAAGTCAGGCTCACGAGTATAAAGTCTAGACCCTCTTCTCTTCCCATTTATGAACATTGGATCATTTGCCTTCTGCGGGTGTGCTGGACCTCTCCTAGTCTCCACCTTCTTTCTAAGAAGCCTAAGCACATTTTACAGAACATTCGGTCCCAGAAAGATCAAGAGACTTACCCACCATCACCCAGAGGCAGCATCCAAGTCAAGAGATCTTCATCTTCTAAGTGTCCTCCTTGCCCTTCTTAAGAGACAGGGGAAGCATCTTGTCCAAGGTTGCCCCAACTTGGGCACTTTGGGATTGCAATCACTGTGAGGAAGTATCTCCCAATATCAAGCCTAAATCTGGTACTCTACAATTTCCTTCCATTTCTTTATTTCTGTCCTCTGGGGCCAAAGAAAACAAAGTGAATTCCCTTTCCCATGTGGCAGTTCTTCTGACAGCTGAAACTGTGGGATGTCTCCCCTGGAGTCTTCTGTTCTCCAGGCTAAACCTCCCTCCTTCCTTCAAATGAAGGAAAAGAAATTTGGCATAAATTTGAGGCCTCTCAAACTCTCTCTCTCTCTCAAAAAAAAAAAAGTAATCCTTAAACCTGATGTGAGCTTATTCCCTAAAGCAAATCTATTCTCTTCCATCCTCTCTCCATCTATCCTCATACAAACATACATGCACACACATACACACACCTCCACAGCTCACAGTGGGAACTAGACTTTGAGAGGACAGTTCCTCTTTTATTTGTGGGGTTTCTTTGAAGCCCACAGGAGGTCTTCAGCCTTTAGGTGCAGTGTGTGTGTGTGTGTGTGTGTGTGTGTGTGTGTGTCTTCACCAAAATCACTTTGACAAGCACCAGTGTGAGAGCCAGTCAATCCCATGGAGCAACCCACAGAAAGTGCTTGGTCAGCTTGGTATATTCTAGGACATAAGATTCCCTTATAATTTATAACAGGTGACTTAAAGAGCACTTTGAAGCTGGCAATGCACTTTATAGATATTATGTCACTTGAGCTTCATGATATTTCTGTGAAGAAGGTAGCATAGGCATTGCTAAATCCATCTTATAGGTTCAGAGGTTCAGAGATCAAGTGTCTTGCTCATAGTTACACAACTTGGAAATTTCAGAAGCAAGATTGGAACCCAAGGTTTCATGACCCTGTGTCCAACATTCAAACCAATCACTCTTACCCTGAGAGGAGATAAGAAGGAGCAGTTTGCAGGAGGGTAGGATGTGTCCCACAGAAGCCACCACTCCCAGCATTTGTAAAATAGCACGAGTAGACATTGAAACTAAAATTATAGTTTTTTCTTAAAATCCAACTTGCTGAGTGAAATAAGTTATAAATAAGGCAGAGATCTATGAGAAAGGCTAATTGCAGTTCATCCTGAAGTATTTTCTAATATTAAAGCAGTTTGTCAACAAAAGAATTGTTGATTGATTGAGCATCACTTAGAATATGAAAGTAGAAGCTGCAGTACTGTTGCCTCTAAAGTCCTTTCCAGCTCTGAAGGTTTGCACTCTATAAATCACCGAATCTTAGGAGCTTTGATTCCATGAAATAAGGACCTGGTCACATCTCACTTGAGTAATATGGTCATGAACAAAGTAAGTCTTTCATAGACTAACATAAGCTACCATGGGCTTATACATCCATTCTTACTCTCTCCATCACATCTCCATTGGGATGGACTGCATGCTAAGTTTTGTCCACATCTTGAATATCGCATCTCTGCTTCTTCTCCCTGCAAATAACTCATGGACTTCACAATCGAGCCAAAAGGTGCCTCTTGACGTCCCCTGACCTTGGCATCCCATTGCCTGCCTCAGTACCTTTGAAGAGGCTGCCTCCTATGCCCAAGATGAAGCCCCTCTTCTGCAAGACTCATCCAAACTAGCCTTTCTAAGGGAAGTCTTCCCTAATCCTTTCAGATGTCTCTTTCTTATCAAATTATGTAATATTTACTTATCTGCTAGCAAATGTGCTGGGTACCCAGTAAAATGAAATCTCTTTGTAAGAGGCATTTTCTATCAGCCTTCTTATCACTGGCACCTCAAGCACGGTACCTTACACATAACGTGTGTGTTCATCCTTCGTTGCCAAAGAAGACCATGCCATCAGAGAGATGATGACATGACTTGCACTTGACTTTGTTTTAAATGAGGGAGGGCTGTGCAGGTCACCAGCCTCACTTCTCCTCCAGAGCCATCTGAATCCAGTGATAAGATATTCATCAGGATGACTGGAGATGACCCAGAATGAAGCAACTGGGGGTAAGTGAATTGTCCAAGGTCACACAGCTAGTGAGTGCCAAGGGGCAGATAGGTGGTACAGTGGCTAGAGGCCAGTGCAGGAGTCAGGAGGACCTGAGTTCTTATACATAATAGGCCTTTAACGAATATCCATTGGATTAGAGCATTGGACTTAAGAGCCAAGAAGACCTAGGTTTGAATCAATCATGTCTTCCCAATTACTTAGCTTCATGCCTTTAGCAAATTATTAAATTCCTTAGTGACTCAGTTTCCTCTTCTGTATATTGGAGATAATAATAGCACTTACCTGGGTTGTTAGAAGGAAAACATAAATTAATATGTACAAATCACTCTATAATTCTTAAAGCATTATAGAAATATAAGCTATCATGTTGCCGCTGCTGCTGTGTTGCTGTTAGCCAACATTGTCAGGTAAATATTTGTGTCATATATCATACACCCAGGTCCCCTGGCTTCATCCAAAAAATCCTCATTTTTGATGCCAAGCAAGATCCTAAATTGTCAAAGAAAAAGGGTCTGGGCTCTATATATTGTAATTACTATGGCAAGAAGGTGAAATAACATTTGAAAAAAATCTCAAGACAGAGAACTTTTGGATGAACTATCTGCTGACACTAATGTGCCATGAGTCAGATCCCAGGGGATTTCCCTCCTCATAATTCTTGTCTAGGAAAAAGACAGATATCGTCCACCTACCTGAAGAAGCAAGTCTCCTTCAGAAAAAAACACCTGGTTAATTTGAGGAGGCATCTTGACATTTCCTCCTGAATTTGCAGATTGGGCATCTGGTCGACCTTTACTAGGATTCTTCAAAATGGCTGAGAAAGAGAAAGGGGTTTTGTTATAATTTAACTGAGGGAATGTACAAACTCCAGCTTATCTTTCCAGGTTTCTTGGACATGACCCCATGTTCTAAATAAATGGAATTCTAATCTGGTCACTGAATTTGGCATGTCACTTACCAACTCCAATGCATTTGCCTGAGCCTTTCCTCATGTTAAGAATCTCCCCTTCATCTATCTCTAACCATTGAGAATCTCTTTTCCTTCACATCTTATCTCAGATGCTCCCCTTCTGTGCAGTCTTCTCTAGCCATTTCTCTCACCCCATTCCTCACGCATTCACTGTGCTGAAAGTCTTTTCTCTCCTTCTCCACTTCCCTACAGCTCATTATCTGGAATTGTCCTTTATCTTTATCATACTTTATCTTATATTTATGAGCAGGTCATTCAATTTAGCAAATATTTATCAAAATCAAATACCCTCTCACCTCAAGGGGCTTACATTTTAGAGGAACCCTCAACAAAATTTCCTTGTATTGATTTTATATATATATATATTTTTATCTACTTATATGTGCATATTCTGGTTTCCATTACCAGCTGGCAAACCTCTTGAGACCAGGGTCTGATTTGTTTTGATTTTATCACTCAAATACCTTTACCTAGAACAGTGTGTGAAACAAATTGGGTGTTTAATAAGATTGTTAACTAAACAATTGGTTCATTGTCACACTCATAATGTCAGATGATAAATTTGGCAATAAATCCGGATTATTTCTTAGTTACATACCCAGTGTCTAGCCCAGAGGAGACACTTAATAAATGGTCCTTGTCTCATATTCAAACCTGTGGTTGGGACACAGCAGAGTTCCAGAGAGTCATACAAATAAAAATTGGCACACAACTGGCATGGCAGAGAACCACAGTGGGCAGGATTTGGGGAATTTCTTCCATTCTAAGCTTATCATTAAACAGATTTTTGTTGTATTATTATCATATTTCATTTCCAAAGCAATCATAGTTCATACTTTATTATCCTAAAGTTTTCATGAATCCAAAGCCAGAAGAAAATTCAAAAGTTATTTGTTGTTTCCTAAGCAAACTTTCTCCCCAAAGACTATCTTCCATGTTTATTTAAGCCTTCTGTAGGCACAGCTTCTGGGGTCAACATTTCAAATGTGAATACTTATGCTAAGTTGAACCCTGAATCCCAGAGACCCAGTAACTAAACCAAGACCAGCAGGAACATCCCTTGGGTTTTACCTAAGTGGTAAAATTTGAGCCCCTTATCAGATTGAGGCTGTGAGACTCAGCCATAGTTCAAAGTTCACCCTTTCTGTGGTGGTGGTGGAGGTTGGGGGGAGGTCATAGAGGGATCACAAGAGTGATATTCTTGCTGCCTACAAAGTAAGTGGTACTAGAATGGCTCCTATCCCCCAAATCTAAGTAATAATCATCAGAAAGCCATGACCAATGTCCAAAGGAAAAGAACAACGTTTTAGATCCAAAATATACTCAAAGAACTAGCCTGCTATTTGTATGTATACTATTTGGGAAGATGGCAAGAGGATTGAGCAGCATCTCTTCTGTCTGACCAGGGAAGCAAAGAATGCATAGTAAGCTGCTATTGGACACTCTAGGATACTGAGGGACAACTCCACTAACTTCTGCTGACTAATTCCAACCAAGAATTGCACTTAGGAAGTCATCCACAAGCATGCAGTTAGCACCCAGCCCACTGCTTGGTCTGTGTTTACTGTTATGGGGATACAAAAGAAGACTCAGACATGGCGAGCTCACCAAGTATATGTGAAGACACCAGGCATGCGTCACTCTAAGTGCCCTTTGGGGTTCAGCTCTGAAGCACTTCCTGCACAGTCTCAGCTGTTCCCTTCTCTAATCCAAGTGATCTGTCTAAATGATCTTGCTTTACTACAGATCTGACCATCACGAGCTCCTGCTCAATAACCTTTAGGAGGTCCAAGGTGAAGTACAACCTCCTCAGTTTGGCATTTGAAGTCCCAAGTGACAGCACTTCTGCCCCAAACCACCTTTCCATTGTCATGATGCACCATCCCACATCACGCACACATGACTAGTCAAACTGGACAGCTTGCTATACCTTTTCTGTGACTTTTAGAATCTTTAATTTCCTTCAGACATCAGTCCTAAGACCACCTCTTAAAAGAAGTCTTTTCCCCAGCTGCTGGTATCTTCTCCCACTCCCACCAAAATTACTTGACATATATTTTGCATGCATTATTGCTACTTTCTCCATTGGGATGTAAGCTATGAGGATAAATACGGTTTCATTTTGGGCTTCATATTCCCACTCCTATCACAGTATTCAGCATACAGTAAGCACTTAATAAGTTCTTGTTGAATTATCAAACAGTTAAGAACAAGACAATGCATATAATAACTGCACACTATTAGAACTGCAAGGAACTTTCAATATTATCAAATCAAACTCTTGTTTTAATGATGAGGAAACTGAGGTTTGGAGAGTGAAAGGTCCCAAAGGCAGTAAGTGGGAGAATAAGGATTCAAACCCTACTTTTTGATTCCCAGCTCAGGGCTCTGATCACCTGGCTTTTTCAAAGAGTACTGGACTTGCATTCTCCCATGGAAAAATGGTCAAAAGATATGAATAGGTAGTTTTAAGATGAAATAAGCAAAGCTATTCTCATATGAAAAAAAAAATGCTCTAAATCACTATTGATTAGAAAAATGCAAATTAAAACAACTTTGAGGTACCACCTCACCCCTATCAGAGTGGCTAACTTAACAAAAAGGGAATATGTTGGATTTCCAAGGGATATGGAAAAAACTGGTGTACTAATGCACTGTTGGTGGAGTTGTGAAATGATTCA
This sequence comes from Bettongia penicillata ogilbyi, assembly GCA_023548195.1. Taxonomy (NCBI): domain Eukaryota; kingdom Metazoa; phylum Chordata; class Mammalia; order Diprotodontia; family Potoroidae; genus Bettongia; species Bettongia penicillata. The sequence continues at coordinate 8,342,530 of JAJHZJ010000134.1, read as the reverse complement.
AAAATTCTGGAGAACAGAATGGAATTATATCTAAAGGGCTATAAAATGGTACATACCCTTTGATCCAATAATACCACAGCTACATCTACATCCCAATGACATCCATAAAAAGGGAAAAGAACCTATATGTACAAAAATATTTATAGCAGCTCTTTTTTGTGGTGGCTAAGATCTGGAAATCAAATGGATGCCCATCAATTGGGGAGCAGCCAAACAAGTTATAGTATATGTTTGTGATGGAATAGTATTGTGCTATAAGAAATAACAAGCAGGATGATTTCAGAAAAACCTGGAAAGACTTGCATGAAGAGATGCAAAGTGAAGCAAGCAAAACCTGGAGAATGTTGTATACAGTAGCAGGAATATTGTATGAGATGATCAGCTGTGAATGACTTAGTCACTCTCAACAATTCAATGATGCAAGACAATCCCAAAGTACTAATGAGGAAGCATACTATCTGCTTCCAGAAAAAGAACTGATATTGTCTGAGTACAGACAAAAGTAGACTATTTTTCAGTTTCATTCTTTTTTTGTCATTGGCTTATTAAAATCTTCTTGTACAAAATGACTAATGGAAATGTTTTACATGATTGTACGTACATAACCTATATCTGTTTGCTTACTCTCTCAGGGAAGGAGGAGGGGAAAGAAAGGATAGAATTCAGAACTCACAACTTTTAAAAAATGCTAAAAATTGTTTTAACATAATTGGGGAAAATATTACGTATCAATTTTAACAATCTCTTTGACTCATAAAAAAATCAAAATAGTAAAAAAAAAATTTATAGTACTGACTTGTCTGGTGAATAAAGTTTGAGAATCAGCCTACAATATGAGGTTCTAACTGTATACAGCAGACAGTACATTAAATTAAATTCCAGAAAACTAGCAGGGACCTTAGAAATTGTTGAGTCCAACCCTTTCATTTTACAGAGGAGGCAACTGAGGCTCAGAGGGCAAGCAACTTTCTCAAGGCCATACAAGTAAGAAGTAGCTGAGACAGGATTCCATCCTGGTTCTTCAAACTCCAAATCCAGTGTTCTTTCTATTGCTCCATTTTACCTTTCACATGATATGGACTTGAGGCCCTTCATCATCCTAGGTGCAGTCCTTTGGATACTCTCCAGTTTACTAATCTTTCCTAAAGTCTGGTGCCCAGATTGGAACATAACATCTCAGATCAGTGGATAGTCTGACCGGGACAGGAGAAAAAGGAGCTATTGGCTCCCCATTCCTGGAAGCAAGGGCACTTCTAAAGTAGCCCAAGGTCAAATTAACTTCCTTGACTGCTATTTCACAATACTCTAATACTCATTTGACAGATAAAGAAACTGAGACCCAGAGAAGATAATGACTTTCTCACTGTCTCACATATTTGTTGTTGCCATTGGGTTATTTTCATTTCAGTTGTGTCTGACTCTTTATGACCCCTTTGGGGATTTTCTTAGCAAAGATACCAAAATGGTTCCTTCTCCAACCCATTATAGAGATGAGTAAACTGAGGCACACAGTGTTAAAGGACTTGCCAGCAGCAAGTAAGTGGCCAGGTTCCAACTCAGGTTGTCCTGACTCCAGGCCTGGCACTCTATCCACTAAGCCCCCTAGTTGCCCTACATTCTTACTGTGTTGCACATTCACCCGTTTCTGAAGAGCGTCAGTGATATCACATGCCTAGACTTGTGTATGAATTAGATTGAAGTGAGGCAGAGTTGCACAAAGTCATCAGCCTCCCTGTCTCTTCCTGAGTCATCCAAGTCTGGCAGGGCAGAGTCAAGATGGCAGATGATGGCCCAGGGTGCAGTGGATACCTGGGAAATGCTTAATAAATGCTTGCTAATTGACTGCCTCTCAATTTCAGCCCGTTCTATTTTACCTCCCCAGCCTATTATCAAGGGCCAGCTCAACAGCGAATGATCATTCCTCTCAATTTCTGTCCCCCTGTACCCCCAATTACTGAACACCCAGAGAAGAAGGTATTCAGCCATCATGGGAATTGTGAAATAGTTCTAGGAGAAAACAAAAGTGACCTGAGAAGGGGCTTGGATGTCTAGAAGCCTGGACCAGGTCGGGGAAGGGTATGAAGAAGAGCCTGGGCTCCTCTACAAAAGGGAGAACCTAAGAGGGGCTACTAGTGGGAACGGGGGTAGGCAGCAGAGAGATATTCAGGGGGACAGAGGCATGTTCCAGGATAAGGGATTCCTTCAGGGACTGGATAAGACACCGTCAGAGGTGAAGTCTAAAACTTGCATATCCCATCGGACGCCAGCTCTGGTCATTTCTCTATCGCCCGCCTCGCTCATCTTGCTCCTCTCCACTCACACCACTACCAGAGTAGCACCTGCCCTCCTCACCTCTAACCTAGATTACTGCAGCAGGCTCCAGATGGTTCCGCCTGTCTCAGATCTCCCCACCCTAATCCATTCTGTGTACTGCTAAAAGGAGTTTCTCTTAAGTGCAGATTTGATGACGTGACTCCCTTACTCAACCAGCTCGATCTGTGTCCTATTGCCTCCAGGAGAAAATATCAACCCCCATCTCTGACTTCAAAAGCCTTACACGATGCAGTCCCAACCTACCTTTCCACCCCAAACACTGCACTCCATCTAAATTGACCTTTTTACAGTTCTTCATTCACAACACGCCATCTCCCTTCTCTGTGACTCTGCATTGGTCATCCTCTATACCTAGAAAGTCGTCCCTCCTTCCCTCCACCTCCTAGAGTCCCTCTCTTTCTTTAGCATCCATCTCAAAAGCTACATTCTGCATGCAGCCTTTCCGGAGCTCCCCAACCGCTAGTGCCCTCCCTCTTGAGCTACTCCATATATATCTGTACTTATTAACTTTATGTTTCTTATATATGTATTATTTGTGTGACATAGCTATATGGATGGATGGATAGATAGATAGATAGATAGATAGATAGATAGATAGATAGAAACATGTATTTTCTGTCTCCCCCATTAGATTATGTTCTTTCGATTAGAATTGATTTAACCTTTTTCCTTATATCCTCAGCACCTTGAACGATGCCAAATAAATAGTAGGTACTTAATAAATACTTAATAGGGCAGCTAAGTGACATAGTACATAGACTCTCAGTTCTGGAGTAAGGAAGAATCACCTTCTTGAGTTCAAATCTGAACTCAGATACTGATAAGCTGCATGACCCTGGGCAAGTCACTTAACCCTGGTTGTCTCAGTTTCCTCATCTATAAAATGAGCTAGAGAAGGAAATGGCAAACCATCCCATTATCTTGGCCAAGAAAACCCCCAAAAAGGGTCACAAAGAGTAAGATATGACCGAAAAAGACAAAAATAATACAATTAGTGATAGACTAAGTCATTCATTCATCTATCTATCCATTCAAGAAGCTGAGCCCAACCAGCCCATATCTCTTCAAGTAAATCCTTCCTTCTAGTCTACTCACTGTTCTCCATTCCCTTCATGAACGTGAATACACTTTCTGTCTCCCTGTATGTTTCCTCCTCCTGACACATTCCTTCTCAGTCTTAATATCATAGATTGGGATCTGGAAATGACCTTAGAGATTTCTTAGTGCAACTAACTTATTTTTCAGATGGGAAAACCAAGGTCATTTAGATAAGGTGTATAGGGGACTTCAGGGGAATTCTATGATCAATTGAATGAGTTCAGAAGATAGTGAAAGCCCTTTCAAATGAATTGCCCACTGTCCCACAATAGGAAATTAGCAGAGCTGGCTTTTGCATAGATCTTCCTCAGTGACCCATGACCATAGTCCTTTACACCTTCAAAATCCTACCTATCTTTTAAAGGCCAGACCAAGTCCCGTCTTCTCTCTAAAGCTTTCCTTAACCACCTCCAACTTAGTGATCTCTGCCAGTACATAATATATGCTTCATTCAGTGATCTCCCATTCCCTTCCTACTCCCTGAATGTGGGTTTATCCCTTAGTCTCCCCTTTCTTCTTCCTCTACATTCTCTCCTTTGGTGATTTCATTAGCTTCTGTGGGTTCAGTTACCTTCTCTACATATATTGCTCTCTGATCTAAACCCTAGTCTAATCTTTCACCAAAATTCCAGTCTCCCATCTTCATTTGCCTGTGGGACAACTCCACTGGGATGTCTCTGAAGCACATCAAACAATAGTATAACAAAGCAAACTGAGCATTCTCCCCTACTCCACCCCAAACCTCTACCTTTACATCTTCCCCCTTCTTTATTTCCATCAATGGCACCACCCTACTCCAATGACCCAGGCTCAGAAATCTAGGAATAAGACTTTACTCTTCCCTCTCACAGATACCTCTTTCCTCATATCAATTAGCTTTTAGGTCTTATTTATTCTACACTGAGGAGCTCCCTCACATCAGTCACTTTTTGCTCAAAAGAATTATCATTATTTTTGTGGTTAAGAACCCCTCCCAATGCTCACCACCAATAGATTTCACTCTATTTGCTGAACATGAACTGATCTGGACTCTAGCGGGTCTATACATAGTCACAGAAAAAAAACTCCATCCTCTCCTAAAATATTTAGCCTGGAAATGAGAAGATTTAGAATATGAGAGTAAGGATAGAATTATCAGTCTTCAAAATTTTTAAAGATCCAAAATCTAGAATTGGAAGACTCCTCTCATGTGGAAGCGGGATCTGACTTGTTCACCTTGGTCCTAGAAGTCAGAACTAAGACCTAGGGGTAATAGGGATTGTGCGAGGCAGATCTGGTTCAATACATGGAAGAATCTCCTAGCAAACCAGGCTATGGCCACCATAGTAATGTGTGGGGTCCCATTCACTGGAGATCTATAAGAAGAGACTGGATGACAATCTAGTCTGTATGATGCAGCAGGATTCCTGATGCAGGTGTGCAGTTGACCAGCTCACCCTAATTCCCTTTCTAACACTAGGGAGTATGAGAATATTGATCAGTAGGTAAAAGATAATGACAATTACTGAACATCTCATAACAACTAAGAATTAACTGCATTGAGAGTAACAAAAAAAAAATATTGGGGGGAAAAAAGTAAAGAAAAACATTCCACACAGGATTGTGTCTTTTTCTGTTGAACCCTCCACTTTCCATTCCACTCACTACAGATCCATGCAGATTAACCTGGAGGGACCTAGTCAGGCATTGGAGGAAAAAACAACCCATTTAGTCTTCACGATTTCACATTTCTAAACATTATCTTTCTGTACAGATAAGCCTATACATGCCCAGTGTGTGTTTAGCTATGTAAATATGTAATGAAATTTCTAGTGCTGGTAAAGAAAGATATCCATTTTTGCTTTCGCAGAAAATGGTTGCCTTGTTCAGGAAAATCCCCGACTGGCTTTTAGGTGCAATTACTATCATAGGGTGGGAAAATAATGGGAAGGCCACCTGGTCCAAAATCCTCCTATATGCAGTAAGGGAATCCCCTCCTCTACATCTACAACATTCTCATCTTGTGGCTAGCCAGGCCTTTCTTGAAGTGATGGGTTAGATTCCACTGATCCCCAAGGCAAGCCAGTTCATTGCTAAACAGCTCTCGTGGTTATGAGTATCTTCTTCATATTGAAGGATCTTATTAAAGGAGCTGGGTAGGGGGGTGGGGATTAGAGTTGCTTTTGATAGAATTCTAGGGTAAAGAAAGACCAAATAAGGAGATCACTGGGTCAAAGAACAGATTCAGTTTTATGCTTTGTATTCTCTAACTACGTAAAGCACCAGATGATATTTACATTGTGTATCCAGGGGGGTTGTTCAACACTAGAATCAACCATGTATACTGTTCCTCTAGCTGCAGCTATTCCCACCCCTTATCTTCTGAGAAAAGCAGAAAAGTTGTCTTCATTCATATGTATTTAGTGTAAATCATCCTCTCCTCTGGTGTTCTACCCATCCCAAAAGCTGCCTTTTTTCCTCTGGGTTTACTGGCTATATTTCTTGCTCAAAGATCAAGCCTTAAACCCAATTCACTCTGGAGCTCATCGACTGGACAAGTCCCCATCCACCTAGCCCAGAGTGAATGTAATTACTAAATAGTAATTGTTTCTCTTTTACCCAGGAACCCTGAGGGTCTTCCCCTCTCAGTTTGATTTTTTTTATTAAAGGGGTCATCCCTTGAGTAACTACATAAAGAAGCCTATTCATTGAATGGGTGTATCTCACTCAAAATGAGAATGTGATAAGACATTAACCCCAAAGGGTCAAGGTCTCACAATGCATCCTGGGCTATCTCCAGTTGTCCTGATGAAGATCAGGCCACTGGACCCTGGCTTAGGAGGAGAAAGTGAAGTTGGTGATCTTCCACAGTCTTGCTTCACTCAAATCAAAGTCAACTGCAAGTCATGTCATCATCTTGATGTCATGGTCCTCTTCGAGAATGAAGGACAAACGCACAACATGTGTAGATTACATTTGTTAAGCACATGCTGTTTGCCAGGCCCTGTAATAATTGTTGGTGATACAAAAAGAAAAGAAAACCAGAGGCTTCTTCCTCTCAAGGATCGTATATTCTAATGGAGGAAGACCAAATGTAAAGAGAAGCTAGAGAGGAGGGAGGAAAGAAGGATCCATGTATTAGAGCAAAATACAGCCCACTTGTGTGTAAGTTGGACAGGAGGAAGTGAGCAGTGTGGAGATGGGGCTCATCAAGATGATGGCATAATTGCTTTTTAATGGTGTTGGTCTTTAAAAAAATAGTTCACTCTCATTTTATTTATTTTTATTTGTTTATTTTTATTCAATTTTCTGCGATCCTTGAATATTTTATTTAAAATTATTTAAATTTTTCTTCCTTTGTCCCTGTAATTAGTGTATTAATTTGTTCATTTTCTAATTCCTTGTCACTATCTCTAATGTGATCTGCTATTGTTTCTAATTTTTTGTGGTGCCAATTTTAAACAGATTTTATTCTCCAGGACAAGAATTACTTTTCCATTTGTTTACAGAAGAGATTAAATGCAATGTTGTTCACTTCTCTCACTCTGCAGGCAGAATGCCCTGATTTACACAGTATCTGCTATCGTTTCTATTTTTTTCTTTAACTCATGAATTATTCAATCAGTCATTTTGTGTTTCCACGCTGGAGTGTATCCTTTAAACATGTCTGTAGCTGTTTCTGTTGTTCAGTCATTTCACTCCCACTCTTCAGGACTCCATCTGGGATTTTCTTGGCAAAGATTCTAGAATGGGTTCTTTCCCCAGTTCGAAACTGAGGCAAACAAATTTAGATGACTTGGACAGATTCCATAGCTAGTAAATGTCTGAGGCCAGATTTGAACCCAGGTCTTTCTGCCTTCCAGTTTAGTATTCTATCCATTATACCACCTAGGTGTCCTTTTGATCATTTATCCAACATTAATTACTTTTATAAAATTACATTTTGATACTTAAATCTCTTGGTTAAATGTTCCCCCTCTCTAAATTTATATACAAATTATTTGTAGCCTATAGCATGATTTATTATCATGAAATTGTGAACATTCATGGGGGGGGGTGGAGAGCCCCTAAAATATGTTTACTGCTTGGAAATGCCCAATAAACCTTCCTTAGTACTCCATTCAAACCAATAGATTTTTCCTTATTGATGTTGTTAATATGACACGTTATATTATCTTACTAGGGTATTGACATCTCCCATTACCGTAGATTTCCCATCTAAATCTTTTAGAAATTTAGTTACTTTTCCTGCATGCATTTAGTTTCTATTTCATCATGTTTCACATAATGTTGCACACTGATATGTTGCAGTTTTCAATAGCATATTTGTATGTGATGTAATTTCTTTAGAAAAATAAATTTTTAGTAATGCTTTCTAATTTGACTTTAGTGTTGCCAAGCATGATTTTGGCAAGACTGAATCTTCTGGAAATTATAGAAATGTGGTGCATTTTAGTCCAGCCTATCCATGTAAATCTAGATACACCTGGGCATGTTCTCTGAAGGCAATACACGATTGGGTTGGGTTTTTTAGTTTGTTTCAATAATTCATTTAATAGGGTAATTCAATTAATTTAGATTCAATGTCATGATTCTTTAACTATAGAAATTGCTAAATATTATTTATCCTCTAATGTTTTTTGGCTAAAGTATTTGTTTCTGAGAAAGATATCGTGCCTAGAACATGAGACAAAATAGTGTAGTACATGCACTCAGTCAGAATGCTATGTTCAGCTCAACACAGCACATTTCAACAGGATATAAACAAGCCAGAGTGAATTCAGGGGACAGCAACTGGGATGGTCATCAAAAAGGTGACTACTGAAGAAGCAATGCCCCTTCACATGGCACCTGCTCAGGCCATTGGTGGGGATGACAAGGTCTAAATCTCTTTCCCCCTCCCTCCCCATGGCATGACTTCTAAAGGTTTGGATGTCTGGAGAGAGGAGACAGCTAGTGAATTGAATGGGCTATTGAGTGTTTTATCTTCCCCATATATTTCATGGGATCCTGTGAGTTCTGTGTGTCTAGTACAATTTCTGTTCTAACTCAAATGTCCCATGCATAACTATTTCATACACTAAGTACCATGAATATGTTTAGAGATTTTTTTCCCAGAGAATGAGAAAAATACATTAAAGAGAGAAAAAGTCCTCTTAGTGATGACTCCCCTCTCCAATCTTTACAAAATAAAAGTCCTTTGGGGATTGTTGTGGGGGCAGGTGAAGCCTGGGCCACACTGGTCACTTCTGCACACAGTAGGGAAGGGGCATGTCTTCCAACAAGCATCATTTGATTCTCAGTCATCAATCATTTCAGAGTCATCGATAATCCCTGAAAACTAATCAAAGGAGTTCCCTGTGTCTCTCAGGAAGGTACTAGAGTTCATTCCTACCTTGATAGGAAGTGCTTGGACAAAGGCCTTCATCATGACATATCATCTCATCAAATTGATTGGAGCTCCTGTAATAAAGACACCACCCCCTTTCTTTACAAAAACAAATGTAGAACCCTTTTTAACTCTCCTTCCTAAAAGTAGCTGCCTCCCAGACTCATTATTTGTAATTAACAGTAAATTTGATTCCACAAGCTATATTACAAACCCCAGAAAAACCTTGAGAATTCAATAAAGAAACTGTATTAGAACTAGAACATGATTATGAACACAACTGTTTCCTCCAAGTGCCTACATATGAGGTTGACCCACAAATATTTAAAAGTAATGCTTTGGACAGATATCACCAAAGCAAATATTAAAAACCTACAAACTTTGTGAAATAAAAGTTTTCCAAATGTAAAGGACTAGTGGAAAAAATTAAAACCATTAGGGAAGAGGATGAGATACGTATTATCCCTGTTTTCTTGACAGAAATCAAAGATAGACCAAAGATGCCTGTAGTGAACCAACCAGAGGATGAGTTTAGATAGATAGATAGATAGATAGATAGATAGATAGATAGATAGATAGATAGATAGACAGACAGAGATAAAAATATAGATATCTTACTCAAATACAAAAGGAAACCATTTTGTTCACTTGCACAACAGCCCACCAAACCTTTAATACACAAGCATAAATAATAGCATATTTGCATCTTCCCCAAGACTGTTTTTATGTGAACCATATAAAAAAATTTAGAATAAGATTATCATTACAAAAACGAAGATAATTATCCACAGAACATAAAACAATGGTGATATAACCTGGGGCAGTTTCTATCCAAATGCCATCAAACTATATCACTTCTGGAGAAGACATATACAATATAAAGCTACCAAGGAGAAAGCTGTAACTAGGTACGTTAAGAAACTTGCAAGAATCCTAAAGTCAAAGCTCAACTGGAAGATATGTTTAAGGTAATTAAATGTATTCAATAACACTTTTAACGTATATTTTTGGATCAGTAAGATACAGAACAAATTTGTAAACAAAAACTTAAAAAAAACTCCTATACTATTAATGGAAAACTGATGTCACCATAGTAACTATAGAAAAATTACTATTTTCTCATTGAAAAGGAAAGGAAGAGTTAATAGACTGTTCTCAGAGACCATGATAAACAGGTAAAAAACTTAAACAAAACAGTTTTTTAAAACAGGCATTACTTTGATGAGTAACAGTAAAGTTTAATAATAGGTAAAGAAACACTGAAATTTTCAAATGTGACTAAAAGTGGTTTACTTCTAGAAGGATTCTGTGAAATAGATAAGATACAAAACTAGAATCAAAAGTTCTTCCATGGGTGACCCTCACATAAACTCCATCAGCAATATTTCAGAGAAGTGTCAAACAAATGGTTGAGTCATGAAGATTTCTTTACAGAAACATGTGTTTGTGATGGAAGTTCAGAAACAGAAATTACAGATGGGTTAACTTTAACTTAATAATTGATCAATGCAAATTTTATAAAGAAAAGGTCAAAAACACACCATTATAGTTTGTAGAAAGGTAAAAATCTACATCAGTATAGGTGGCAAAAATTTAGTACCTCCAAAAAAAATAGCAAGACAAAAACCTCATATTTAGAATTGTGTATCCAAAGCTTGCTACCTTTCACAAATTAACTTTCAACAAACCCCCGTACTATAAATACAAATCCAAAAATAACCTAGAGAAGTCAACACTTAAACTGTACTGGAACCAGTACATTATCACAGGGGAAAAATGCTGCCCACAATAAAACTGCTCAATAAAAACTTAAAAATAGTATTTTAAAGCATGTCACCCAATATTCTAAATCTGCAACTTACATAGGAAGAAAAGTTTTCAAGAAACAGAAACTTCCTGGAAGAAAGCAGGACCCTGCAAAAGTGGGTAGAATACATATCACATCACCACTATGATCCTTTTGGTTCCTTTGTTAAACTGAAGATGCTTTCAGTAAACCTGAAGAAGGAAAGCTTATATACCAGTGTTTTTATCTACTGACAAAAGGCAGTTATTTTATCCAGCTGTGAATCAATCCACAAAATATTAAATATGAAAGAAAAATAACAGAAGAGTGACTTGTCCTTCTATTGTTTCTATTTGAACTCCATCAAAAAAGATGAAAACAAGTTAAAAAACAAACAATAAAATAAGAAAATAAAGATGAGAAAAATGAAGTCAACACAATAAAAGTAACATCAATGGAACATAAGCGTGGTACTATCAGTTCTCCAAAGCACTTTCCATCCGTCTCCCCATTTGAGCCATATCACTATCCCATTAGGCTAAGTCCACTACTAGAGATGAAGACACTGAGGTTCAATGACTGCCAACCAAGGTCAAAAATTTTAGAGTAGTAGCTTAATCTAGGTTCTCTGACTGAAGTTCAAAGCTTTTTTGAGTGATGTGCCATAAAATGATACTGAGAACAAACATATCTGCCCCAAAGTTGAAATTCCAGTATCCTTGATAGAACCTAGTCCATGAGTTGAAGTTGGGCCATTAATCAGTTCTCCATAATAATTAACATTTATTTAAAACTTATTAGAAAGATTTTTCTAGGCTAATTATCATTCTTTCTTTCCCCTCTCCAACACACACACACGCACACGCACACACACACCACTCACATGCATACACACACACACCAGCAAAATCCTTTTTTTTTTTTACTATAAATAGTTGAATAGGGCCTTTGAGGTTCTAAATGCCCATTTCACATTTCATGTGATATGTGGTTCTCATGTTGGGCAGAATGAACAACCAGACCATTGTTCTTAGACATGCCTCCCTTTCCATGCAAGTGAAGGCATGTTATACATTTCAGCTTTAGCTTCAAGACTCAAGTTCCTCTGTGACTCCAGGTAAACAACACAAACTTACTACTATTGAGTTTGCTCATATTAAGGAAATTGGATATTCCTGAAAGAAACAAACAAAGCCCCAAACATTCCAGTCTTTGGTTGGGATTGGAATGGGGTGTAGAAGTCTGTTTCTACTGGGAAAAAATAAAGAAAAGATTACACTTAACAAAGTAAGGACTTAAAGGCTATTCATATAAGATGGTCTCATTTTCTCCTAGCACGCAAACACTTATGAAAGGAGAGAAGAATGAAGGAAAGAAAGAAGGGAGGGAGGAGGAAAGGAAGAAACAAAGGAAGGAAGGAAGCCAATCAAGTACTTCTAATTATATTCATTTCACCTTTAACTCATCATACCCCTCTCATCCTACCAGTCAAGGAGTAAACTGATTTTTCCTAATAATTCCTACCCACCAAGGTTCTTTCCAACTCAAATCATTTATAGTGACACAGATTTATATAAGGAAATGAATGGCTTTCAGGTAGAGAAGTTAGACACCACAGAATTGAATAAAAAACCTCTTGTTATAACCAAGCTAGGTTGTAATATGCCCCAAAGGTGGAAAGATGGTGATTCTCCAGTTGAAAGAAATCAAGGCGATTTGACCTATAAGATGCAGAAGGGTAGCCAGGTACCAGATTCAATGTAAATGAACCTTTGCTAAGGAAGGATGTATGTGGGATTTGCAACAATATGCAATCACAGGACAGACAGTAGGATGGGCAAGGGATGAAAAACTATAAAAGTTCTTGATGACTGGAGAGACTTTGTGTCCTTTTCCAGAATAATTGGGTTAAGTTACCTGAAATAGGCTGGGGGCAGGGATAATAGCCTGGTTCTGGGTCTCAAATCTGGCATGAGCACTTCTTAGACCTCAGATGTAACATAAATGCTACACTATCCTAGTTGAAGTCTAAGAAGAGAAAATATTTACCTTGTGCTTAATTATTTGCATGTCTTCAAGTCTTGCTCATACTATATCTTGACTTGTCTGGCAAACAAACAGCAATTAAGGATTGGTTAATAATTTATACTATTATTTTAATAAAGCAGGCACTTGTTCTGTTTAAAGTTGAATTGCGTGCTGAGGGGTGTGGTATGTTCTTCTAATCCATCTAGAGAGGTAGGATGATGTGGTGGAAAAAATGTCAGTCTTAGAGATAGAAAATGTGGGTTCTGATCCTGACTCTCACTTACTACAAGCAAGTACTATAGCCCAACTTCTCCATCTGTGAAATGGAGGTAGTAACGTTTACACGACCAAACCAGCAAAGGGTCTGTGAGACCTTGTAAACTCTCCATATGTAGGATGACTGTCCCACTCATGTCCCTCTGGTCCAAATCTGCCAATTTTGTGGTCCCCTCTTTGTCTCCAAACCTCCACCACTGCTGATAGTGAAGCATTAGCAAGGCAATGACAATCGTACTAAGTGATGGAAAACATTACAGCAATTGATAGAATACGAGTAAGCTGGGGAAATGTGTTACCATGGATAAAATAGCGCCAAAGCATCACCAGGGGCTGCCCAGATCAGGAGATGAAAGGGCTGGATCATAATACAACTATTCTTTGGGAAACACTCTCTCGGGGGATGGGCTGGGAGCTAAAACAGACAAGGCATAAATATATCACTACAAATTTTGATCCTTCAAGAGCACTAGCTGCATCACTTGCCCTATCATTCCCTTCTATTCAGTGTCTGACATAAATGCCAAGTCTCCTCATTCCCCCTTTCTTATCTTTGCCAGTCCCAGGGGACTATGGGTGTGGCTATCATCTGGGGTCCATGTAGAAGCATGTGGAACCCAACTGTCTATTAAAGAACAGTTGCGATGAACAAATTCTCCTGCTGGACAAACTGGGACAATTCATTCATTCATTCATTTGATGAATTGATTCATTCAATAACATGGAAAACACCCCAAACACATCTGCAAACTCAAAGAATAGAAAATGTGTAAAAATCAGTAGGAAATCAAGACATCTCATGGAAAGTCAAAGCCACCACTATAGTGCCCTATTTATCCTTCAGAGTCATTGGTCAGGGAGCCATCACTGCCTTTCTCCCCTCCCCTTCCTGTCCCAACCAGCACTTCTCCAGTTGGGTGCCACCCTCTGGCTCACTTAAACTTTGGGAACAAAAGCTGATGACAGATGGAAGAGAGCTCAGATGCCATCTAGTCCAACCTTCTCATTTTGCAGAGGAGGAAACTGAGGCCCAGAGAGGGGTAATGACTTCTCCAAGGTCACACACAGAGGGTAAATGACAGAGCCAGAACTTGAACCCTGGTCCTCTAACTCCAAGCTCAGTGCTCCACACTGGACAAGGAGCTGGACCAGAAGTCAAGATCTAGTTCTAGATCAGCTCCTCCACTAATGAAGGGATCTAGTGGAGATCTCTGTCTGGGCCTGGTTCCTTCTCTGTCAGAGTAATGGGTAGATTAGGTGATCATTAAGGTTCCTTGAGGTTCTAAGTTTATGATTTAGAATAACTTCTCAGATTCTTCAACTGTAAAATGAGCTTATTGGGCCAGACTAACTCGAAGGTTCTCTCTAGCTCTAGTGTTCTATGAGCCCATGATCTCTGTGGGCCTCAGTTTCTTCCTCTGTAAAATAAGGGGTTTGGACTAGCCATCTTAGGTCTCTCCCAGCTCTAGGTATATGAGCCTGTGAGCTCTGTGGGCCTCAACTTCCTTCGCTGTAAAATAGGGGGTTTGAACCAGCTGACCTGAAAAGTCCTTTCCATCTCTGCTGTCCTATCACTCCAGGACTCATTTTGAAGGTTACTTATCTAAGCTCTTCTTTCCCCTTCCCTCCTGCCCCCAGGGATGTCCATCCCTCTTTTACCAAAGGGTACTGCCATCCTCTTTGTGATCCAGAATCAAAGTTCTGAGGTCAGCCTTGATTTTTCCCTCTCTCACCCACCTCCATCCAAGCAGAGATAATTCTTATCAACCCCCCAGTATCTCTCCCATCTGTTCCCTTCTGTCAACTTTCCTCACAACCCTCTGGTTCAGGTTCTTATCACCTCTCACCTGGACCTCTGCAATGGTCTTCTAACTGATCCCCCTACCTCCAGTCATCCTCCTCTCCAATCCAGTCCTACAATCACCTGCCCAAATCATCTTCCTAAGGCACAGTCTAGTCAGGTCATCTCTCTGCTCAATAACCTTTAGCTCCCCCCTACTGCCTTGAGCAAACACTTCAGATGACTTATAACCAGGCCCTTCACATCTGGCCCCAAAGTACCTTTCCAACCTCAGTCACATTCCTGGCCCCTTCTGTACTCCTTGTTCCAGCAAAAATGGTCCAGAAGCTATCTTCCAAACCCCACGTTCCATCTCCCACTTCTTGGAGGCTACACAAACTGTCCCTGACACCTATACCACCCTCTCTCCTCCTTACTGCCTTTCAGAAACTCTCATCCTTCCAGGCTCAGCTGAGGTACCATCTCTTCCATGAAACCTTCCCTGCTCTGCCTTCCCTCCTCCCATAGCTAACAGTCACATAGTTCCTTAAGATTTGACTACTGAATTAAACTGCAGTTGATTACATTCTTTTAGGGAGGAGCCTGGTAGAATAAGTCCTAGCTTTGAAGCCAAAGGAGTCATGTTCCAATTCCACCTTGCTGCTCTCTGTGGAACCTTCATCAAGTCATTTAACTTTTCAGATCTGGGTTTCTTCATCTACAAAATGAGAAGGCCAGACTAGATGGAATAGGCCTCTTAGGCTCTAGGCAGATAAGCTATTTCATGACATCAGTTTCTTCTTCAGAGAGAATACTGCCTCTGTCAGGCTACAGAACTCAGGTCACTGGGAGAACCTGGCTGGAATGCAGCAAGCATCAGTGCCCAATGCCCAGGCCTCCACCTCAGCCTAATATCATCTCCCTTCTGGAAAATGGCTTTTCTGGTCCTGTATCCTTAGGGATGAAATTGTTGAGAACACAGCAAGGTAAATAATTAGCATGATTAGGAAAGCAGTTCATGTTTCCCATTGCCTGCTGGGAGTGTCCAGGCTCAGGGCCTGTCTAGAGGAATTGAATTCACCAAGCAGCAGGTGGTGATAGACAGGTGGCATTTGTCCCTGCTTCCCCAACGTGCAAACATACACACACACACACACACACACGCACACCCAGCAAGTGGTAAGGTTGACAAAGCCCAAACCCCTGGAATGCATAGACATGACTAGTTAGTGAAGGCAGAAAAAATGGAGGCAGAAAATATTGGCAAAGCATCAAGTCTGGGGAATAGGAAAGAATGCACCTCCTCACCATCTCCCAGGTGCCGTGAGGTTACCCAATACTTTTCAGGGTCTCTCCCAGGAGGTCTTCACAACCACCTTGATGCAACCAGTGTTAGTCATCAGACCTATTTTCACAGGTGGACATTGAGATCTTGAGAAGTCCCATGATAGCCAATGGTCATCCTGCTAGCTGGTGGGAAAGTCAGAGCTAGAACCCATGACAACATATGGCTTCTCATAGGAGCTCACCATCAATATGAGGGATCAGGCCGCAGGTTAACTGGAAACATGATACATCACAATAGTGCCAAAAGAGCCCTGGGCATCAGTAAATGATCCCATAGTATTTGTAAGGAGCATTTGGCACATAGTAGGGGCTGTACATATGCTCACTCCCTTCTCTCCACAAGGAAGAATCCTTTCATCCCAGTCTAACTGCCATCATTTACAAGAATGCTCCCATTGCCAGAGAACAGAGCTACCACACCCACATAGGGATGGAACTTGTCCTCTTTGGCCCAAGTGGGTAGGGAAGTTGAAATAGATTTGGGTTGGACAGCAGGAAGAATTTCAATCAATCAAGAAGTGTTTATAGTGATTATTTGATGTGTGCCTCACCCTGGGGGAGGGGTCAGAGACACAAAGACAATGGTTGAAACAGTCCCTAACAACCTCCTAGTTATTAGAATCATTTGAAAGACTAGGCTGCCTCAAGTGGCAGTGAGTTTCCCATCTTTGGAGGTCTGCAAGAAAAGTCCAGGGATGTTTCAGAGACCCATTTCCATGTCTAGACATCCACTCTGGGAGATGTCCTGAGAAGCTGGAAGGTGTCCAGAGAAGGCTGTCCAGGGAGTTAGATGAGCCCACGTCTGCTATCCCTTCCACTTCCAAATCTATAGCATTCTCCTTTGCTTTGTCAGACTCTGCTCCACACCTGGAGGGAAGCGGGGAAGGGTCAGGGGATGATACTCATTGAATTTATTAATACACTAGGCAAGGGAAGAAGGCCAGGCTCATTCCTCCAGCCTGCTGTGGCCAGGGCCAAGTCAAGCCCTTCCCGCACACGTAGGCTCTCCTTGATGGCAACTGGTCATCAAACAAGGCCAGTTTAAGGGACCCTCTGATCCACTTAGCTTGTGCACTGAGGCATCAAAGGGCTGGCACTGGATCCAGCCCTAAGGAGCAGGCTGAGGCTGGTTGGCAAACACAGAAGAGGGATTTGCTATGAATAAGATCTTGGAGATACTCTGCTGCTTAGTAACTGGGAAAGAAACAAACAAAACTGGCTTCCTCCCCTGACAGTGCCCAAAACAACCCCCAGGGAATGCCCAGCTAAGAACCCTAGTGCTCTTCACTGGGGAGCCACAGGAGGGGAGGGGGCCTTTACTCTACATGTGTCAGGTCAGCTCTAAGCAGGAGGGGCAGCAGGCCCAAGGACAGATCTGGGAGTCCACCTTGATTGGAGAGTCTGGATCCCCATAACCATGCACAGAGCAGTGAAGGGCAGAAGACAGAGAATTGGATTGGGAAGCAGAGGGCTTGGGTTTGAATCTGGTTCCTGAACTCCTTAGAAAGCTTTTCTACCTCTTTTTGCCTCAGTTTCCTCTTCTATAAAATGAGAGAGTTGAACTAGAAGATGCCTGTGGTTCTTTCTGGCTCTAAAGCTCTGACACAGTAATGCCCCTCCATAGCCTAGGAGAAGGACAGAATTGCCCTCCTTAGAATCTTGACCAAGAACCCTGGGACTGACAGTCATTCAGATTTCTAAAGGTCAGCAAGTATCCAGTCCTAGTGGAGCCATGATGAGAACCAGTCCCTGGTTTCTTCTCAGAGGTTTCATCGGTCCTTTTTGGCACCTCTGTTCCTGCTACATGTGGAAGAATGACTTGTTCTCTGGTGCAGAAAAGACCAGGAAATGTAGGCAGGCACCCATCCTCAGGACCAGATGGAGACACTCAGACCTTGGCTTTTGTGGGGATCAAGGGGGATGTTATATGTAAAGTGTTCCCAGGTAATAATAATAAAAGCTAAGCTATGTTTACACATCATCTTAAGGTTTGCAGAGAGGTTTACATATCTCATCAGGTTTTATCCTTGCAAAAACCCTAGAAGAGGGTGCTATTAGAATCCCCAGTTTAAAGTGAGGAAACAGAGGCAGATGGAGGTTCAATGAACTGCCCAGGGTCACACAGCTCGTAAATGTCTGAGCCAGATTTAAACTTGGATCTTTCAGACTCTAGGTTCCCTGCTCTCACCCCCTCCACCATTTCAGGTCCTTCAGCTTGCCACACTGAGTGTAGCCTCAGTGATTGACAGAAACCTCAATGTGCTGAAGAAATGTCAAAATAATGGACTCTTGGAGACAGAAGGACCTTGCCAGCATCCAGTCAACCAGTCCCTGAACAGAAATCCTCCTGCCTCAGTGGTAGTCCTGCTACCCTAAGACCTTCAGGAAGGAGGGGGAGGCCACAACAGCTGCATTAAAACCAGAAAGGACAAGAAAAGCATGTGTTTTGTTGTTTTGATGTGCGTTGTTTGTTGCTTATCGAACTGATAGACCCATCAGCAAAGAATCTGCAGGGAAGCATCTTCCACAGAGGTGTTTATTCCATTGGCAGGATGTTCCCAACCCCTGGCTCTACTTTGGAAAAGAAACATGGCAGATAGCAGCCTAGGCTGCTCCCTTCATGAGTGCTTGCATCCAGGGTCCCTACTTCTGGGGGAGGAGAGGCAGAGAAGCCAGCCTACGTTAACCTCAGTCTATCTGTTTGACTGCCAGCCTAACTGGCGCTTGTATGAATGTTTTCAAGTTGTCCCTGTGCCAGCCTAGACCTGGTATGAGTTACTCTGGACTTACACACAGGTTGGGCCGCAGTTTGTCTGTCTCCTTTCCAGTCTAGTAGAACCTGCCAGAGCTTGGGCCTGACCGGGCAATATTCAACACTCTAATCACCACCATGCCAAAGGGAGCTATACAAGTGAGCACAGGAGTCTGGGAATAACTCAAAGGATTAGAGGAAAAAGTTCATCAAGCATGGAGGAAGGAGAGAGGGAGACAGAGAAAGGGTGAGCAGAGTAGATAAAAAGATAGAAAGAAGAGGAAGAGAACAGTCAACAAATAGGGAGGAAAGAGACAGAAAAAGGAGAGAAAAAAGGAAAGGAGATCAAGAGCTGTTACTTAGGATGTTAATCTTTTGGAGATGGTGGCCTTCCATGACCCCAGACCCATCACTGGAACAACCCTAGGTTCCAGAGATGGGCTTTTACAACAGCAAGTGATTTTGAAGTCATTGAAAGTGCTGGACCATTTCTCAAATGTGACCAAGGCCAGACCAATCTCTACCACACCCAATTTAGGGCCAGCTTACTGGAAAGACCTACAAAACAGACAAAGAAGCTTCCATTTATCCCTATTACATTTCATCTTGTTAGATCTGGTCCAACATTGGAGCCTGACAAGAATGTTGTGTCCTGACTCTAACACCTGACATTTCTGATGCAGCCCTTAAGGTTAATTGTGCCTTTTTTAAAATATCAAGAGCAAAAGACAACTTGTTTTGAATGTGTTAAGAGCCCCTCAGGAATGACAGAAATAAACCAATTGATGGAGAAGAAAAATACTAACCTAGACATGATGTCTTTGTGATCTTGGGCTCATCCACTTCAAGTTAGAATCAAAAATCATCAGTTTCAATCCTGTCATGTTTTTTTCTCAGAAGAAACAGGTCTAGGGAAGAAAAGTGACCTGACCAAGGTCATGCCCCACCCTACTTCCATGGCTCCTGGGTGTCAATGACAACAGATGAATGGGAAGGGGTACAGTCCTGTATCCTATGGCCAAAGGAATTCACTGGGGCTGGACAAAGTCAGTCTTTCCTTCTGGACTGAGGACGAGCATTAGAGAAAGAGTGGAAGTAGCATGATGCAGCTCCAAGAGGGATTCCAAGGCAGACAGGTCATAGTGCTGGGCCACCAGTAAGAATCGTGACTTCCTCTGTTCTGCCCATACTCATGAGGAAAAGCAGTTGGGCAGAAGGGTCTGGCATGGGTGGAGAGTATCTGGCCACACACAGTGACTACCTCAGGATGAGGCTCATCCTGGAAACTAATTACCTAGGAGAGTGCCCAGAATGGCCAATGCTTTGCTATCTATCCATGATGCCAAGGCTCCATGGAGAACAATGCCTTCTATACTAGAGCCCACCTTTGTCCTCCTCCCTTGGGCCTTCCTTCCCTTAGGGCCATCAGGGAAAAGAGAAAAAGTCATCCCGGTCTTGCCTATCCCAGGATTTGTTGGGGGATCTAGGAATTGCTGGGCTAAATATGTTTTGGCTACATCTAACCATTCCCTCATGGGTTGGTGGATACTGAGACCAGGATGTACACAGAGGTCCACTCCTCCTGAAATAGTAGGATCATGGAGAAAGTGTGGCATCTTAGGATGGGGGCTACATCTGGGGATGGACTAGAACCTCACCAGTCTGACTGGCAGAATGGCCCAGGGCAAGAAAGGACCACAGGCCTTAAGCTGGAAAGTTCATTGTTATACCTACTTCCCCCTCTCTCTTTTTGATAGAAAGATAGAAAGAAAGAAAGGGAAGGGAATAGTGCCTACTATGTACCAGGCACTGAGCTAAGCCCCTTTCCAAATTTTGTTTCATCTGATCTTTACAACAACCCTGGGAAGTAGGTGCTACTATTACTGCCATCATATATCCAGTTTATCTCCAATAGAAGAAACTGAGGCAATTGGAGGTTAAGAGACTTGCCCAGGCTCACACAGCTAATTACTGTCTGAAGCTAGATTTAAACTCAGGTCTTCCTGATTTTATTCACTGAACCACTAGTTGTGTTCCTTTGATAGACTCAAAGAATCATTTTATAATTGAGTGGTTAGAGTGATTAGCCCAAGGTCACACAGCTGGTTAGTGTCAGAGGCAGGATTTGAATTCAGGTCTTTCCAACTCCAATTACCTTTGGTTCTGGTCTCCCCCTTCCCTATGGGGTTGAACACAATGACTTGAACCTTCGATACTTGGGTTCTCTACTCCGCCATACACATACTTCTCTATTCACCCTCATTCACAGAGCAGTGTGTGTGGAGGGGCAGGGATGACAGCCAACCCGACCTCATTGTCTCAGAATTTCCAGGGAGCTATTGGGGGACTAAGGCTGAAAGCACATGTTTTGTGCCTTCTGAGGACGCTGTCTCCTCGCCACAGCATGTTCCTACTGGCTTTGGGTCTGTGCCAGTCTCAGCAGAATGTTGCCAATGCTCTGGGCAGTCCACACTGGAGACGAGCATCTCCTTAGGATGGTATCTTTGTCCAATGAGATGCCACCAAAGCTGGAGGTGGAGCTGGGACAGTCAGGGTCTCTCTCTCCCTTCTGGGCTGAAGAGAAGAGAGGGAGGAGAGAAAGAGCTCCGCCTCCAAGTCCAAGTGAGATTGAAGGACAAAGCCCCAGCATTCCTGGGAGCCTCGGTGTCTACCTGTGGCCCACACATCAGACTGCTTGGGAGAGCTCTCCACCTGAAAGGCTGCCTAGCTGCAGATCCATGAGGCACGTGGGCCAGAGGAAAATGTTAAGAACATGGCAAGAGGGCACACGTGCACATCCAAACACAGCTCCCCTACTTGCTTCTTCCTGCCCTGCCCCGCCCGTCCCAGGACAAGCACTCACAAGAAGGTGAATGAGACTGGCCGTGAAAGGGAAATCAGCACCTATTCTATAACATAGTGTCATAGAGAGTGGCCAAGCACAGAGGATAATGACTTGGGCAGAGCCACACCCTCAAGATTGTTGTGTTGCTGTCGAGCCTTCATTTTTGGAGGTGTCTTCGCTTGCATGTGAATTGGACTTAAGGGAGGCAAACCTGCACAAAGTTATCAGCCTCACTCTCTCTTCCTGAGGCACAACCAATATAAGACAGGCCTTGAACCCAAGTTCTCCTGGCTCCTAGACCAGCTTGCTATCTCTGATGCAGTGGTCCCTTCTCTCTTTCTCTATCTCTCTGTCTCTCTCTGTCTGACTCCCTCTCTCTCTCTCTCTCTCTCTCTCTCTCTCTCTCTCTCTCTCTCTCTCTCTCTCTCTCTCCCTTTCTTTCCCTGCTTCTCCCTCTCTGATTCCGGGCCCCATCTCTCTATTGATCTCTGATTGGGGGCATTTCTTTCTCTCTGATGCAGGGGCTACATCTCAGTGCTAAAAAAACTGACATTGTCATAGGGCATCCCTTTTGATGCACACCCTGGGGTAAAACTATAGGAACATTATTATCCCCATTTTACAGAGGAGTGAGATAAGGCTCCAATAAGCTGGAAATGAATCCTCAGAGTCAATGAGTTCAGAGAACAAGCACACAGATCTCTACTGAGCAAATAACTCCACAAACTAAAATGTGTCACAGTCTGTGGAAGTGCCCAACAGAAGAGGAAACAGTCTGGCTCTTTCTGCTTGACACCAGAGGGCAGGAGTGAGAGTCCTAGGGTAAATATACAGAGAGGCCGATTTAAGATTTAAGCTCAGTAAGAGAAAACTTCCTCACACTGAAAGAAGGTTGGGAATGTAAAGGGCTGCTTCGTGCTGAAAGAGGTAGTAAGTTCCTCATCACTAGAAATCTTCAAGCAGAGAATGGGTGACAAGTTATTGCCACTGTCATAGCCAGGATTACTCTTCTTGTGTGACTGCAGGGGGTGGGAGGGGGTAAGATGGGTTCTAAGATTCAGAGATTCTGAGGATTATTTCAAACTGGTTTGAATTCAACCCTGGGGGGCCAGTGTCTAAGAATGGGGGGATGAGTTAGACATGCCACTAACAAGTCCTTTTCCATAAGGCTAGAATTGGGATAAAGAAGAAAGAAGTATTTCCTCTAACTCCTGGATTAGTCTCTTCTTTGTAACAAAAAGAAGCCGGATTTTCCTGTGGATAGAACATTGGAATTGGAATTGGGAAGCCCTGAGTTCAAATCCCTTTTTGCTAATTATTAACAGTTTAATCTGGGAAACAAACATCTTACACATATTTTAAAGAAAGACTATGAGCAGAAACAAGCTGAGACTAACATTATTCTTGATATTTAAAAAATAATAACAACAGCAGTTAATATTTATGGAATACTTTAAGGTTGCCAAGCATTTTATAGAGCTTATCATGTTTGATCCTCCCAACAACCTATAAGGCAGGTGCTATTATAATGATTTTACTCATAAAGAAATTGAACACTGGAGAGGGGAAGTTATTTATCCAAGGACAAACAACTGATAAGTGTCAGAGGCAAGAACTGAACACAGGTCATTTGACTCCTGATCCAATGCCCATTGGGAATCTGTGCTCTGCCAAGCCCCAAGAGCCCAGACAAAGAAGAATAAAGATCCTCTTAGCAATAACTACAGAACCCTCTTTGCCACTTACTGCTGATTCCTCCCTGGCTGGTTCTTGGTTCATTTTCCCCATCCCATTTTCTATTAGGAGACACAACCATATCCCAGACAGTCCTGGTGATTTCTGTCCTGCCGCTGGACTTTGATGACTCAGGAAGAGAGAGTGAAGCTGTTGCCTCTGTGCCACTAAACCCAACTCAAGAGAAAAATCAAGACATCACCCTCTTGTATTGATTGGTCCTTCTTCAATAGAAGGATCAACAGCAACAGTATCCCACTGGTGGCTCAGACTCAAGTCTTTCCTGATCCAATCCATCCTCATTTGGTTGCAAAGGGATTTTTCTAAAGAACTGACCATGTCATTCCCCTGTCCAATAAATTCCAGTGATTCCCTCTTGCTTATAGGAGCAACTGAAGCTCCTTTTGATCATTTGAGGCTGTTACAATCTGGTTCCTTCTGTCTTTCCCAACCATCTTACATCTTTCTCCCTTTTGTATTCCCTAAAGTTCAGTCCAACTGGCCTTTTGTTTTCTACGGCTGCAGCTTTGCACTGGTTTTTCCTCACACTTGGAACCCTCCCTCCTCACTTCTAGCTTCTTGGATTCTCAGCTGTCCTTGAGCTCAGCACCACCACCTTCTACACAGCCTTTTCTGCTCCCTCCAGCTATCTTCCTCCTCCCTCCAAATCTCCCTGACTCTCTTTGAATTTATTTACATATGTACCATAGAATGGAAAGCAGAGGCAAGCTCACTTTGGTCTTTTGGATCTTAGCACCAAACACAATGCCAAGGCACGTGATGGGTATGTGGAAAATCTAGTTGATGGATGGATAGACTGGACCACTGTCCCAGCGAACCCCACCCTGAGGCCCGGATTACTCCAGGAAAGATAGTTTGGTGGGACCGTACCTCTCACAGTCCACCTCCCCCGTCAAGGACCCCCCTAGAGCTCCTCCAAGTTCAGAGGCTGTTCCCCACACTTGTTTATCCAAGATTGGGCTTCAGGGGCCAGCAAGTTCAATGGCAAATAATGGTGTGATGTAGCAGTCAGTATTAGGCTGCCTTCATAACAACAGCTCACATCTGTTTGGAATGCTACGGTTTGCCAGATACTTTACAAATATCATCTCCTTTGGTCTTCGCAATAATCTTAAAAAATTCGTGCTAAGGACACAAGGGGCCCTGCCCTCAAGGGGCTCATGTGGTATTTTAAAAATGTGTGTTCAGTCAAAGTGAATTGCCTGCAGGCCCACAGGAGGGGAATCCATCCAGGAAGGTTTGTTGAACACCTGCTTCATGACAAAACTAGTCCTTGCTCTAAAGGTGACTGCGCTCCTCCAGAGCTCCAGTGTTCCCTCAGGAAGAGACAAAAATGTACCTATATCAGTATCTCTAAAATGTATATGAGGTAAATACAAGGTCATCTATTGGGGGAGGGCAGGAGCACCCAAGAGGATCAAGGAAGGAAGACAGAAGCAGAAAATGACCCTGAAACCACAGACACTAAAGTCCCTCAGTCCAAAAACAAGTCAGGGGCTAGGTCTGGCTCTCTTATCAAAGTTCTCTGAGGGGAGAATGTGACATCTCCTTTGTGTTGTGGTGTATAAAAAATTCAAGAGATAGTTTTTGGGTAATTAATCATTTTATTAATCACACTAGCAAGACTCTTCAGGGAATCTACTCAATGCTTATATACCCTTGGAAGAGTGCATGTTCCTAAGGGTAGCTATCAACTCTAATTAGTTAATAAGTAATGAGAGAATGATAATATAATGAGAGGTGGGCTTATTCTAATGAGGGCCTGTAGCATGTGACTGTGATCATTCAGTCTTGGTCAAAGAGACTTATTTACACCCACATCACCCTGACTAGGAGAATCTGGACAAAAGGGGGAAGTCTACTTTTATTCAGACCGTTCTGACTAAAACACAGTGGGCCAGAATCACAAATTCACCTATACTAGTTTTCCCAGTTGGGTGGGGTCTGAACAAGATTGAGGAGAATGTTAGAGAAAGAGGAAGAGGCCAGGGGAAATCCTGGATCTCCCCAATAGTAAATGGTTACTGATATGAGAAAGTAATAATCATTTCTCTGTGTGCTTTGAACGGCTCCAACAGGAGAGTTTGTTCCACAGGTGGGACGAGACTTGGTGGACTTGTGGCAGATTCAGGGATGAAATTCAGAGCTATTTGGCCTGTGGACCATTCATGATGTTTATGTTGTTATTGTTGTGAGTACAAATATCCTAAAAGACATCCTTAAGGATTTTAGGGATACACTACACACACACACACACACACACACACACACACACACACACACACACACATTGTTTTTGGCAGGGAGAAAAGAAAAGTTCCACCTTCTATCTACTCAGGTAAGAAAGTGTCTCTCCAGGTGCAGGCTGCTTGAGAGTAGGGAGATGGAATCTTTCAGGAGAAGTCCAACTTTGCTGCTTCTCAGCAGAGATGCCTAAGTGAGATTCTCCTGTGCTAGGACAGAGAAAGGTGTTCACTGTCTGGAGGGACAGCAGAAAGT
Source organism: Bettongia penicillata ogilbyi (assembly GCA_023548195.1). NCBI lineage: Eukaryota > Metazoa > Chordata > Mammalia > Diprotodontia > Potoroidae > Bettongia > Bettongia penicillata. The sequence continues at coordinate 8,316,662 of JAJHZJ010000134.1, read as the reverse complement.
GATAAAGAAAAGAGGTCTAGAGTCTGAGTCCTGAATCTGCTATTTACCAGGTGTGTATACTTGTGGGCAGCTGGGTAGGGCAGTGGATAGAGAATCAAGTCTGGAGTCTCAGACTCAGAACTCAGGAAGACCTGAGTTCAAATCCAGCCTAAGAAAATACTTCCTAGCTGTGTAACCCTGGGTAAGTCACTTTACCCTGTTTGCTTTAGTTTCTATTCTGTAAATGAGCTAAGGAAGGAAATGACAAACCACTCCGGTATGTTTGCTAAGAAATCCGCAAATGGGGTCACAGAGAATCAAACATGACTGAAATGCCTCAACAGCCACAACAAAAATCCTTAGGAAAGGCCCTGAACCTCTCTGACTGACCCTGTTTCCTGACAAAATAAAGATGCTAATGACTGCCCTGCCTCCCTCCAAGGGTTTACAGAAAAACACTACAAAGCTCAGATATGGGAACTTCATGGGAAGTACTATCCTGAGGTTGAGCCTTGTTATTCCTTTCTGGAGTCCATGTGTAATAAACTTTGTGACTCACCTACTCAGCTCATCCCTCCTGAATACATCTCCTTCTCTGCTGATGGGAAGGTCCTAAAGAATAAAACAGAAGTGTCTAAAGGATAGAGTAATCAATATTGCTACAACTAGCCTAAATGTTTCTCCTCTGTTCCATTAACCCAGAAGCCTTTGGGCCTTAGGTACTTTTAGGTAACTAATTAATGCACAGATGAACACTGTGAAGTGTTTACTCACATAACAAATGAATGGGTTCTTCTTCAGGGGATAGTGCCCACCCCGAGGACACTGGGGCTCATGGCTGCCAGCCAGGATCCCCTCAGGTTCTCAGACCAGGACACCTCAGGATCTACTCTTGTCTGGACCTTGACTCAGCTCCAAAGGAAGCCAGAGGCTCTTCTGGTGGTGGGTGGGTAAAAACAAGGAGGTTTGAGGCCAAAGGAGATGGATGACTGCAGTCTCAGTAATAACTCCTTCCCAAGAAACCAGCCTGTTGAACTATCTTTCCCAAGGGGGGGTACAATCTAATTCTAGTTCATCCCTGAGGACTTCCAGGACTTTGCATGGCAACACTGCTAGTGAGACAGGCCCATCCTGGTCTCCTAATACCCAATGGTCTGTCCCCTGAACCCCTGAGTGGACTCTCTCTGAGCAAAATGAAACTGCCTGACTTCTTTTAGGGAAGAAGAATTGGAGCAGGAACACCATCCATTTAAGGATTATGAATTCTGGATGCTTCCCAGCCCAAGTTGGGGAGATACCCAGGTTTAGATCTTTGGATGGGGGCTCAGGAAGGAGGATATCTTAGCATCCTTCTATAGGGACTGGACAAGATCACAGATTCTCTGAGTTGGAAAGGGCTTCCGAGACCCTCTTCGCTGACTCATCTAAAGAGAACAGTATTGTGTAATGGAAAGTGATCAAGAATGAAAGTTTTCCAACCACTTCTCTTGAGATTGGTTTCCTCATCTGTAAAATGGGAGATTTGGAGTGGATAGTTTCTAAGGTCTAGTTGTGTAGCTATGATGCTAAGACCCAAAGAATCGCATATTTAAGAGTTTGATGTGACCTCATTGCCTCCCCGTTCTACCATATCTGATAATACTGTATCAGTCTCTACTTGGTGTACCATTCATTCTATGTAATGTAAAGTCTCTCCAGTGTCCAGAATATTGAGAGAACCTGAACCCCATTCAGGGTCTCATAGAGTTAATTCCCAGAATCCTTGTCTTACCTCTGGCTTATCCTTCCCATTGACCCTGAGTCCCTGTCATCAACTGGTGATCCTTCTGCAGACCTACTGAGTGATCCCAAGTCAGTAACTTCAGCCATTTCACACACACGAGGGAGAGGGATGGGCAGATCAGAATTCTTAAGACAAAGGCAATAAAGAGTTGGCTAATGTGGGCTTCCCTCACTGGCCTATTTGGACCCAGGGAACATGTCAAACCTTCATGCTACAATGAAGAGTGGCACATAGTTTGCCAAAAGCAAGAGTGAGGGATAATCAGTGGAGAGTCCAAAGGCTGCTATGGTAAATACTGAAAGGGAGAGTTGTACATCTCATGAGGGTCCATGAACCCTCATGGAGTCAGTAGATCAGTTTTAGAACTCGGATGGGAAAATGTTATATTTTTATTTTCAATCATCTCAAACTTAAATTTAGTATTTTCTTCAATTATTTAAATAAAACTTGATTTTGAGAAAGGGTCCAGATTTACTGGATTGTCAAGGAGTTTTCTAAGACTCAGCAAAGGTGAAGAACCCCTGATGTAGGAGAAAACAAGTCAACAAGCAATTATTTAGTACCTACTATGTTCCAGGCACTGTGATAAGCACTGGGGATGCAAAGCAAAGCAAACACACACACACACACACACACACACACACACACACATATATATATATGTATATATATATATATACATATATATATATATGTATATATATATATACACACCATAAAACAATATGACAAGATACAGGCAGGACAAACTGAAGATCATTTCCAAGGGAAGGCACAAAGGTTTAAGAGGACAAGAAAAGACTTCTGATAGAGGGTAGAATCTTCTTGTAGAACCATAGCTCAGGCCAGGAGCTAAGAGATGAGGAGGGAAAATACTCCAGGAACATGGAACAGCCAGTCAGTGGAAATGCCTGGAGCAGAGAGACAGAGGGTCTTGTGTAAGGAAAATCAAAGAGTCCAAAGTCACTGGATCACAAAGGATGGCAGGAGTGGGTATGCGGTATAAAAAGTCAAGAAATGTGGAAGTCAGGAAGACCTATGCTAGACTGGAAAGATCCTCCTTTGAAGGCTCATGGAAGCTCTCAAACAAGAGACTCACAAGATGAGCAACAGAAGATGTCCCTATAGAGTGAAAGCCCCCATCAGTGAGGTTCATAAGTTACTGTGCTACAAAAGCATATGACCTAGCAAACCTGAAAACAAGACCTCCTGTCAAGTCCTGTCTCTTAAACATCCTAGATGATATTCCAAAAGTCAAAGGAATTAGACCTAAAACCAAGAATCACATACCCAGAAAAACTGAGTAAAATACTTCAGGGGAAAAAAGGTCTTTCAATGAAATAGGGGACTTTCAAGCATTCTTGATGAAAAGACAAGAGCTGAAAAGAAAATTTGACTCTCAAACACAAGAATGAGAAGAAGCATGAAAAAATAAACAGCAAAGAGAAGTCATAAGGGACTTACTAAAATTGAACTGTTTACATTCCTATATAGAAAGACAATATTTGTAACTCTTGAAACTTTTTTTAGTATCTGGGTAGTTGGTGGGATTACACACACACACACACACACACACACACACACACAAAATTCCCAACATCACTAACTCCAAGTGCATCCAAAGCAGGAGAGAATGTTTGGCAGCAAAATACCAGGCTGTTACTGTGCAATTAATTACACCAAGTCTGTAATTAGGCAGATAAGGTATAAGAACTGGAGTCTGACTTTGGCTTCACAGGTGCTCTCTTAATAACAAGTGAGGTTTGCTGGGATGAAAAGAATTGGCTGCTTTCTTTTTCTAGACCTTACCAGCCTTTGACTGCAGAAATAGCACTATGTTTGGAATCAAGAGCCCTGAGTTCAAATTCCGTCTATGCCACTTATGACCTGTGCAAACTTTGACAAGTCAACTAATTTTCTCCCTGAGCCTCAGTTTCTCTCTCTTTAAAATGTGAGGGTGATTGGTCTTTGAAGTCCCTTCCAGCTCTAAGTCTATGGGCCTCTGATTCTAAGTCCTTTTACCTGCCAGACCTCAGTTTTTTTTCTTCTGTAAAATTATCAGACCAGATGGTCTGAGATCACTTCTAGCTCTGGGTTCATGAGTCCATGACTTTCTTTGCCAATGAAAGTTGAGAAAGATTGGGCTATGGAATTGCAGATTCATAACTTAGTCTGAAGTAACACCTGTCCCTAGGAAGACTTCAAGTAAAACCTTCCCAGATGATGCCCTCCTTGACTGCCTCTGTATGGGGTAGAAGTGAGCCTGGGGTTTCTCAGGTGATAGAGGAAGAGGTTCAACAGGTCCTGCAACTGCATGGAGTCTGTGACAGATTGGTATATATAGAGCAGTCTATCTGAATTCAAAAAGGTGGCACTGCCAAGAGCTTGACCCCAAATGAAGAATGACTGGATCCCAGCCAATCATAAAAATAGCTGGTAAGGTTTGGAGAGGGTGAGAGCTGCCATAGAACATCAGCAATAATTGCTAGGCTTTTGACATTTCCTCATCTGTAAAAGGGAGGTCAAAAAAACAACCTCAAAAGGGAGGTAAAAATATCAGCCTCACAGGGCTGTACAGAAGCCCAAATGAGGTTGTCTATAAAATAGGTTTCATAAATCTTAGCACTTGGTATATATTATCATTCTCTGAGTGAATAATATAGCAGGAGACAAGCAGAGACTTTTTTTCACAGTTCAAGTTGAACTAAGGACAATAAACTAGTATTTCATCCCAGATGAATTCTAACGACAATATATTAAATGAAATAATTTGGGTGATGGAGAGGCTGAAATTCCCTATGATTTCATTGCTGTGAGGAACACTCAAAATAAACTCCCTCCATCAATTCAAATTAGCAGCTCATTGGTAACTTTTGGCATTAGGTATGTTCCAGGCATCCTGGGGTTAATTGACTTGCCAGTAGCCACACAGCCAGGGTGTGTCAAAGGAAAGACTGGAACCCAAAGCTTTTTTTTTATTTGAAGGCCATCCCTCTCTCCATTATACCACACTGCCTCTAAATCGATCAAGTAACAAATTAAAATGTAAATGTGAAATTTGGGTTTCTTTTCTCCTCAACAGATACAGAACTCTTAGCCTCTAATATGTTCTGATCATGTCACCTCCCTCCTCAAGAACCTCCAATGTCTCCCTATTGCTTTTAGAATAACATACAAAATCACTTTCTTCACATTCTATCCCTAGACACATTACATATTACTGTCCTTCACACATACTCTCTTATTCTACCGAACTGACCTACTTCCTCTTCTTTCCAAGTAACATTCCATCTCCCCCCTCCATGCCTTTGCCTTTGCACAGACTCCCTCATACTGGGAGTACCTTGCTTCCTCACCTCCACCTCTTGTAACCCTCATTGTTCCTTCAAGACTCAGCTCAAGTAATACCTCCTATGAGAATCCTTTTCTGATCTCCCAACCCCATATTAGTCCCATCGAAACAACTGATTTGCATTTACATTGTATATATTTCATATGTATACATCTATGCCTCTATTGAAACCTCCCCCCAAAAGAACATAAGCTTCCTGAGGGGTGAGAACTGTTGTCCTTTGTCTTTGAACTCCTAGCACTTTGCATAATGTCTGTTACAAAGTAAGTGTCTAATAAATACTTGTTGATCATTGACAGATTGGCAGGAAGAAAACATCCCTCTGATGCCCAACAAGCTCTTTCACTAAGACGATGTGTTCACTGTCACATGGGCCCTTTTCCATAATGAAGAGGAAAATTCTTTTATAGACTCTGGCAACCCCATCATCTCTAATTCCATCAAGCTCCAGAAGATACTGATTATTGACCTCTCAGTTCACCAGGCTGTGTGATGTACCTAGCCTTCCCCATTCCTTAGGTATGATGGATAAAGGACTGACTCTCTCTACTCCACTCCTACCTCCAAAGCCAGATTTGCTGACTTCTCCATCCAGAAGAGCTTCATTTGCTTTTTTCCTCCCACTCAGAGTTATTACCCAGTTCAGACTTATCACCTCTTGCCTGGATCATTTTTTAAACAATAGATTAATCATGTTTTTTTGTTTGTACATCACAGTTATCTTCAAATATGTTCACCCTCTCCAAAGAAAAGTCTTCCCTTGTAGCAAAGGAAACCAGTTAGATAAAAATGGCATTTGCACATCTCAATTTTCTTTCCACTGCAACTATTAGAAGGCATCCCACCCACCACTCCACCAGTGAAATATGTTTCATTTGTAAAAGTCTTTGTATACCTAGCAACTTGAGTAGCCTCATTCTATGCACATCAAAGGCATTTATTAAACATTTGTTCAATGCAAAAGAGTGAAGCAGATTGCTAGAATCACCGGGGAATGATCTACCAAAAGGGGAAAATGAGATAGGCTAGTTTCAATCACTTACACATCTTCCTTGACCACACTATTTTATCTGTGATAAGTGTGGTAGAAACATCTTTGTTATCTGAATGAAAGAAAAAGGATAAGAGCCAGTTACAGGGAGAAAGTGGGAGAGAGAGAAGCATGAAGAAGTGAGGGAGAAAGAGGAAGGGAGAAGAAAAGAGAAGAGAGAGAAAAGGAGAAAGAAGGAAGAGGAAAAGGAAAGGGAGAATGAAGCCAAGAAGATCAAGGTTAAAAATGTTCAAAGGAAACTTGTCCTCATCCAGCTGGCTTTGCCAGAGATGACTAAAGGAAAGTGAGAAGTCAAAGAGCCAGTATCTCCGGCATGGTGACAGCAGCACCAGTCTCTCTGGCCCATGTGAGGATCAATGAGAAACAATGTGTAAAGAGCCCTGGCAGCCTGCAAGCGAGAAGCAATGTCAGCATGCACTACTATCTTCCTTGTCATTATTATCACCTTCTCTTTTGGGCCAAAGACACTTCCTTTCATAGGCTGGGTCATTTCTCTAGCCTGTGGCTTCAGGTGCATCAATGTCATGGATCCATCAAACTTAATTTAGACAGGACCCCAAAGATCAGCTAATCCAAGTCATGGCCTGATGTGCAGCTTCCTGGCAAATAGTTGCAACTTCATTTTGCCATTAAAGTAACAGGAAACTCACTATTACTGATCCTGCCCCCTATCCCCCAATCTTCCAAGGCAGCCTACTCCATTTTTTCCTCTTTTTTTAGCCAGCCCAAAGTGTGGTGATGGTAAGTTCTTTTTCACATCGAGCTTCAGGCTGCCTTCCTGTAATTGCCATTAACTAGAAGGGATGTTCTTTGCTCTCCATCAGTGGGAGGTCCATCCAGAGTGATCACATGCCCTATGTTCATGTAGCTCCATCTATCAAGCAATCAATCCATGAGCATTTATAATGCATTGTGCCAAGAGTTTGTATTACATTGAGAGATATGTCCATGCATAAGTATATTGTTGTTGCATTTGTCCTTAGTTGCTGAAGAAGACTATGCCATCAAAGAAATGATGACATGAGTTGCACTTGACTTTGTACAACAGAAATAAATGGAGCAAACATGCAGCATCAAAACAAAGTTGTTGGGTGGGGTGGGATGCTTGCCAAGAGTATTTGGAGCTCATCATGTGGCTTGCACTGAGCACCTTTGAATTGAAAACACAAACTCCAGCTTGAGAAAACTTAGATCCCTTCCCCATCATCCAGTCTGCTACTTTTGCTGTTCTGAAATTTAGGGCCATCCTGAGGCTAGGACCCATGCTTTTGGGTTTGGATATTTGCATTTTGGGATATTTGGATATTCTCTTTGGGGCTTGTGTTCAGGCCCAAAAATGCAGAAGGCACTACACCTCTCAAGGAAGGCAACCATTTCCTGACTGACTGAGGAGAGACTCCAGTAGGAAAATAGGGTCCACAAGTATCTCCAACAAAAATGGTACCCACTGTCACCCATGCCTAGAATACATTTGCCTCTTCTCTTCAGCCTTTCAGAATCCCTAGTTTCTTTCAAGTCTTTACTAGAGCACTACCTTCTTCATGAATGCAACCTTTCCTGATCCCCCAGACACCAATTCCACATTGCCCCTACCCTCATCACTTTGAATCTATTTTGTATCTATTTTTACATCACATTATATTTATTTATATCCATGTTTACAAAGTGCACACTTTGGATATACCTATATGTGTGCATACTGTTGGAGCAGCTGAATGGTGAAGTGAATACAGTGCCAGACCTGGAATCAGAAAGACTCATCGTTGTGTGTTCAGTTCTGGCCTCAGACACTGGGCAAGTCACTTCAACAACAGCTCCAGTATCTCTGCCAAGAAAATCTCACATGGGATCATGACTGAAACAACTGAAAAATCGTGTTAGAATATAAGTACCTTAAGGGCAAGGACTGTTTATTTCTTTGTATGTTCAGCACCAAGGACAGTGACTTCCATACAGCAGGGATTAATAACCTCTTGTTGATTTATTGCTTACTTGCTATTCAGAGCAGAGCTCACTGGGAGGTGGCATGTGAATCATGAAACTTAGGTAAGATATAGCTCTTTTATCCTCATCATACTTCCAGTCTAATGGTTTCTTCAAGATGCATGAATAGGAATTAAGAATTAGAAGAAGCAGACTAATTTCCCATCTACACAGGACACAAAGACTGACACATGAGGAAGAAGTATTTATGATGCCCACAAAGACTTGATTCATGGGTCATGAGGTCAAAGTAAAATTTTAAAGTCACTGGGATTCTTTGCTATGATGTAGATTTTACAGGTTTTAGAGGAGTCATTGAATTTCTCAGAAAGAGTAACAATCAATCAAAAACCAGAGGGGAGGAGGCTAAGAGAAGAAATTGTACCACTGTAAACCTAAGCTGAGACCTTTATCATCCATATCATATCCAAGAAAGGTGAAAACACACCTGGAATGCCAAACTATATCAGCCACTTGATCTAAGCTTGGTCTTGGATTTACAAGGGAGATACTCAGGTTCATCAAGGTTTAGAACTTGATGTCCTTGTCCAAACTGGAATTTGAACCTCTGCTTCACAATATCCAGGAACACATATCTGCTGCATGACATTGTCCCCCAATAAACCATGAGACCACAACCCATCAACTAGTCAACTAGCATCAGAATTAGGTCTGGATTATAGGGGCTTGACCCAAGGCATTGAATTTAAAAGATGCCAGTGACCCTTGTAGTCCATAGGGGTAATAGAAACAACAAAATTTATCACCACTTAGCCAAGAATGCAAGTTAAAATTGGAAACTCCTAGAGGGTAGTAGGGAGTTATTGTGATTTCTCTCTCTTCCTTCCCTTCACTGTGGCTTCTTTAGAAATGACCTCACAAAGATGTTCCAGGGGTTCTCAGTCTCTAACAATAGAGTGTTCTCCCCATTCCCCAACTGATGGCATCTTTCATGTTGTTTTCCATAGATGCAGCAATTCCTAAGTAGGGCTCTCTTGCTGACCTCCTAAGCATGCTCAAAGTGGGGAATAACTGGATTTGGTGAAAGCCAGTGGGGACCATCTCCACATCTTACCTGTGAAATAGTCTTTTACCTTCAGATAACCCACAGCCAACCTGAGGATGGAAAGTTTGTCCAGTCGGCTCCGGACATCCTCAGGAAAGGGCAACAAGTTGGTCAGTTTGTTGAGCTCATGATTCAGACGGTCCCTGTGTCTTTTTGAAGGGTTGGACTTGATGCCCTCGGGAGGGGGTGGCTTGGGACTATTGAATAGAAAAAAAAAGAAGGAAAGAAGATTATGATCAATTTTTTTAGACAGGCCTGCATCTATTTTTTAGGTTAAATATTACCCAAACCTGGTAAAAACTATCCCAACCCTACTGATCCTCAAAGTCCCAAGTCAAATATAATATCTCCCATGATGCTTCAGGACTGAGCATCCTCTGCTCACAATTTCTATGAGAGTAGCTCTGCTGTGTGGATTTCAAAAACATCTGGAAGAACTTACATGAACTGATGCTAAGTGAAGTGAACAGAACCAGGAGAACACTGTACACAGTAACAGTAACATTGTGTGATGATAAGCTATGATAGACTTAGCTCTTCTCAGCAATACAATGATCCAAGACAGTTCCACAGAACTTAGGATGAAAAATGTTATTTACCTCGAGAAAGATGGAGTCTGAATGCAGATTGAAGCATATTATTTTCACTTTTCAGGTAGAGGGACTTGTTTTTTTTTCTTTTATTGTTTCTTCTCTCACAACATGACTAATGTGGAAATGTTTTACTCGATTTCACATGTATAACCTATACCAGATTGTTTGCTGTCTTGGGGAGGGAAGAAGGGAGAAAAATTTGGAACTCAAAATCTTTCAAAAAATGAATGTTAGAAATTATCTTTACATGTAAAAAATATTATTAAATTTAAAAGAGAATATCTCTGCTCCAAAATTATATTCTATTTTGCAACCTTGGGCAAGGCACTCATCCCCTCTACCTCAGTTTCCCCATCTGTAAAATGGAGACAATATCATCTACTTCACTGAGTTTTTATAATGCTCAAATTAATTTAGAAATAGATAAATGGGTGCACTGATATATGATATAAGCAGATAGAATTTTGCAAACATAAAAAAATGTTATTTTTATCATCTACTCTGTATGTATCTATAAATATACACACCATCTTCCCTAGCTAAACAATAAGTTCCTTGAAGGCAGGAATTGTTTCCCTCTGGACCTATACAATGACTTGTGTCTGATATTCAATTGATAAAAACTCTTTGATGGATTGAGTAATGTCAGCTAGCCTTTATATAGCACTTCTCATTTTACAAATCACTTGACACACATTGTTCTATTTGACTTTTGCAACAATCCAAAGCAGTCAGTGCTGTTATTATTCTTTTGGTCAGATAGAATAACTGAGATGTTAATATTAGCCCCATTTTGCAGATGAGGAAGGGAAAGCTAGATCCATTTGTGTTCTTTATGAAGTCCACAGTTCCTGGACTCTGCAAAGTTTCCCCAGACAGGCAGAAGCTGCCCAAAACTGTTGGCAGAAACTTATGGAGTCAAGGGCCCCTCTGTGCCCCTCAATGGACAACTTTTGATCACTTGTACACTTTGCCCTGTGCTCCAAATCAAACAGTACCCTCTTCTGAAGAGCCTCTCTCAAGTTGTCCTCAGACTGGATGAATCACTCATTCAAAAACCAAAATGAAAAAGTGCATCCCCCCATCTTGCTTTTCTGTGAATCATGTCTCCCCTTCCAAGATTGTGATGTAAAACCAGAAAATCCCTGCCCAGCCGTCAACATTGTTAAACTACTCACCATCCAGTTAAAGAACCATACTTGAGAAATGAATTGTGTCTTTTAAATGCTGAACTCACAATCTAAAGATACTAAGGACAGCTCCTGAGTGGCTCACCACAACTCATCCATTCCTTGGTGGTCATAAGCTTTCAGACAAGGAGACAGCAAAGGGCCTAAAGGCTTTTACTTCAGATGATAAATATGCTTCTCAAGAAAAGGATCCTCCTCCAGTGGGACCCCGAGAGAGTTAGCCCTGGATTGGGAGAATGAATGAGCCTCACTAAGCTCAGAATCACTCACTCATGTTCTCTTCATCATCTTAGCATTCATTCCTTTTGTTTTCTTCATCATAAAAGGAGAGGGTACAGATTTGCACAGACTGAGGAGGGTGAGGCAGGGTGTAAAACTTCACACAGACTGTCAGATTTGTTTGATATAGTGATTGGTTTTGTTTATTTTTTCTTCTTCCTTTTTCTTTCTTTTTTAAATTCTTTGTTATGAGGTATAGCTCTAGGGAAGAAGAAGCAGAAGGCTAGAGAGGGAAATTAATGTAAAAACAAAAGAGGTCAATAAAGATTTATTTAAAAGGGGGAGAACTCAGTTAGGAACAGCTGAAGAGCACCAGTTCATCAGTGCCAAAAACAGCCCAAGGAATCTTGATTTGTTTTTTGAAAGAGAAGAATATTTCTGAATTCCATACGGTGACCAAGCTTAGAAAAGTTCATCCCCAAACCTTCAGAAGTCTATACTCTCAGATTACATGCAGTCACGTTCTTTCAATAACTTCCATGACCAAACTGGAATTGGTGTGCAATAATTCTGCAAATTAAAGTCTCGACTTTCTTATGTATGCAAAGTAAAGCACCTGCCACAGCCTGCATGGGAGTGGTGAACTTCCTCTACTATGTGAACTTGACATTTCTGGTGCAGTAGTATTGATTAGTCTAGCCTCCCAGGTCTCAGGAATGAAAGTCAATGTGGTTTGTGCATTTGTTTGTAAGCTGGTCATGCACAGAAGTGCTTTGGCTCAGATCTGAGACCAGTCACAACTCCCCAGAAGTCATGAAGACAGTCCATCTGGTGGAGGGAGGAACCCTGGCTCTAGAGTCCTTGGATTTCAGGCTGGCAGGGGCCTCTGGAGCCATGGAATCCCACTCCTTCATTTTATAGGGGTCCAGGAAGGTGAAATGTCTTTCCCCAGGTCACATGGGTAGAAAACAGCAGAGGCATGATTTGAACCCAGGTCCTGTGATTTCAAAGACTTCCACTGTATCCCAAGGTTCAGATTCTCATCTCTGCCTCTTCCCTACTGTTCAGCTTTGGGGAAGGCTTCTCCAAAGTCAGTTAACCTTTCAGAGCCCAAGTTTTCTCATTTTCTCAGAGGAGGGGATGGGGCCAGATGGCTTTTGAGAGCCCTTCCCCCTCTGTAGCTAGGATTCTAGGAAAACACAATGGATTAGGACTCAGCAGACCTGGGTTCAAATCCTGACTCTACTCACCTCTCTGGGCCCATTTCCTTATTCATAAAAAGAGGAGGTTTGACTAATAATATTCTCTGGTTAGCCTTCAAAGCCCTTTATAAACTGGCCCCCTCCTCCATTTCCAATCTTCTTCCATCTTATTCTCTGACACATATTCTTCAATCCAATGACATAGGCCTCTTGGCTTTTCCACAGACAAGACCCCCTATCTCTGGGGTCCAGGCATTTTCTCTGATTGTCCCCCATGTTTGGAATGCTCCTGTCCATCCCAAATACATTCCTCCCCAGCTTCCTTTAAGTTCCAGCTAAAGACTTCCTTCCTACAGGAAGCCTCCATGAACCCCTCCTAATTCCAGGGCCTTCCCTTGATTCATGGTCTCCTCTTTCTCCTGCATAGTTTGTTTTGTAGACTTTTTCTGCATATTATCTTCCCCCTTAAATTGTCATTTCCTTGAGGCCAGAGACTGTCTTTTTGTATCTCCATCATTTAATGTAATGTTTGATACATTGTAGGAGATTAATCAAAGATAAGTTAGGATAGGGCTGGCTTTTCTCCTCTACTCTCCATATTCTTGCTCAGACATGAGTTTCCCCAGAGGATACTGGCCCTCTCCAGCTTCCCATCAGTGGCATAGCACATTCTACCTCCCCATCTCTCTTAGGAAAGAGTCCAACCTCCTGTCTTCTATCCCTGTCCTAAACGGTGTCCCCCAAAAAGCTGGAGAACAATACAGACAATAGCAGACTATGTTGATCATAGATCTAGAGTAGAGAGGACCTCAAAGCTCTTCATTTTACACATGAGATGGAACACTGAATCTCAGGGGACTGAGTTGCCCAAGGTCATACCTAAGTCCTCAGTCTTCAAAGCCAATGTTGTTCACAGTATTGGTTAATTCTGCCAAACTGCTCCCCCTTCCCCTCCCCCTTTCTTTTTTATTCTTTACTATAAGGTCTGGTTCTCTGGGAGGAGAGAAAGGCACATCTGCAAAGAAGAGGTAATTGTCTAACACAACTGGCTGAAGTCCTAATTGAGGTGCTTTCCCCTAAGAATTATCAGATGAAAAGGGCAGCTAGGTGGTGCAGTGGATAGAGCACCAGGGCAAGAGTCAGAAGGACCTGAGTTCAAATCTCACCTAAGACATTTGATGCTCACTAGCTGCGTGGCCTTGCGCAAGTCACTTAACCCCAATTGTCTTATCCCAGTCTTCCTGATGAATATCTGGTCACTAGATTCAGATGGCTCTGGAGGAGAAGTTAGGCTGTTGACCTGAACAGCTCTCTCTCACTCAAAACAAAGTCAAGTGCAAGTCATGCCATCATTTCTCTGATGGCATGGTCTTCTTTGGCAACGAAGGACAAACACACACACACACACATCAGATGAAAATAATTTAATCAGTGAACCTCGAATAGCTTTTAAAAGGGAAGAATTCAAAAAGATAGGAAAGAAGGAAGGAAAGAAGGGATGGAGGGAGGAAGGGAGTAGGCAAGAAAGAAGGAAGGGAGGAATGAAGGAAGGGAGGGAGGGATGGATGAAAAAAGGAAGGAAAGGAGGGAGGAAGGAAGGGAGGGAGGAAGGGAGGAAAGAGGGTAGGTAGGTAGGAAGAAAGGATGGTATTTACTAAGATGATACAATAAGGACAATTGGGTATGGAACATGTCCCACAAAATTCTCTCCCTCCCCTTTCTACATACACAGTTCAGAGAAAAGTAGATTCAAGCTTAAAAGTCATGTGAAGCCAAGGAGTGGCTCACCCCTGATGGATGTACGTCCTTTTATCCCATTCATGCTCTCAGGTTTTCCCTAGACATGGTGAAGCAACAGGTACAAGACTCCAGAAATAACTTTGGAGCCTCTAGAAAGATTTTGTGATGTAAAGGCTCACTCTAATGTCTCATGAGGTGGAGAGGTTACACTAGGGATGTGAGGTTCTGGTCACTGAACAATAATCTCTGGCAGGTTTTACCAACCTGGGGCAGCCACCAGGATAAGTCATAATAGTTGTGTTTTTTGTTATTTTTCAAAGTAAATATTTCTTTGTAATAACTATTGTAATAATTAATGTTAAGTGATTAAATGGAATTGGATGGATAGTCATTGGTATTAACTACAGTTGTTTTGTCCTTCATTCTTGAAGAGGACTATGACATCAGGGAGGTGATGCCATGACATGCAAGTGAATTGGATTTAAGCGAGAGAAGACCAGGCAAAGTCATCAGCCTCACTTTGTTTTCCAGAGACATCTGGGTCCAGTCATCACATACAGATCAGGATAACTGGAGATGATTCCCATTTAGCAGAGAGAGAAAACACACTGGTGAAGGCTTGAGCCGATGACATTACAGAAGAGAAACCCATCAGTCTCTCTAGACACCCATAGATCCCTGCAGAGATCATCCAGCAGCCAGACTTTGGAAAAGACACCAGAGAATACTCACAAATTGTATATCTATTGTCCAAGACTCAACATGTCTCAAAGAAGAGAAACTCAACCACCAGATAAGCCAGAAGATAGATGGACCTTCCAGCCATGGCCACTTTTAAAGTCATTAAAGTTTTCAGATCTACCTTGGTAGAAGAAGTTCCACAATTCAAAGTCACAGATGTTTGCAGTATGAAAGTTTAATGTCAATTAAGTTCTAAAAAATGGACTACACATCCCTTATGCCAAGACCCTGGGATCTTGACAGCATAGGTACTCACTATACTATGAAGGTCTCAAGTCATCTACAAGCTCTTGGTCTCAAGAGTTGCCTAAGGCTCAGAGACATTCAACAACTCATCAAGAGTTATGAAGTTTTTAAGTGCCACACACTGGAGGGAAGCCCACAGGACACAAGCCTGAAGACTTACTATTTTCTCAGTTGCCTGACATATCTGTGCAGCCTCAGGCATGGGAGAAGTGCTGTCTTTACATCAATGGCAGACCAGCAATGATGGGCTACCTGATGGGTCATTGAGAAATACATGACATACATTTCACAAATGAGGAAACTGAGGAAGCCAAGAAACAAATTGACACATTTGAAATCATTCATCAAGAATACCAGGTCAGAGTCAGAGCTGCAAGAGACCTGCAAAATCGACATGTTCATTTTAACAACTTACAGCTAGTATCTCTTTGGATCCTTACAGCAACACTGTGAGGATCCCATTTTGCAGGTGCAGAAATTGAGGTCCAGAGAAAGGAAGAACTTGTGTTGTCCAAAATTCAACAGCTAGGAAGGGATAAAGTCAGGATTTGAACCCTGGTTGTCATATGTCCAATCTCATGCTCCTCTCACACCTGCCCCTAGAAGTAGTAATTCTGACTCCCAAACAAGTGCATTTCAAAGTCTTTGGGAAAATTTGACTGTCTGTCTTCTCTCCTTTTCAAACCTGGGAGAGTTGAATGGACAGATCACAAGGGTCTGAGAGGTTTACCAGTCACTGGGCAGAGCAGGCACACAACTGTACCCTGAACCTTGCGGCATTATCCTCTACACACACACACACACACACACACATGCATGCACACATGCACATATGCATACACACAAGCACACGTGCATGCACACATACATCTCCAGCTTCAGCACCATCATGCTTGACATGGCTACAGGCTTCCCCAGTTTGGAACCCTCTGACAGTCCAATGGGATACATGGAAGACCAACCCATTAGGCTTCCCATGCAATGTATCTGTTCAGATACACCAATATTCAAAATGAACCCTCACTTTCATGGGAGAGAAAAAAGAGTCTCCTTTTTAAATAAAAAGAAAAGCAATAAGTAACAGCCCTTTCTCCAAGCTGAGTGATTAAAGAAAGCCACAAAGCCAGGGAGTGCAGAACAAAGTAATTCTAAAAATCCACCCAAAGAAGGTTAAAGTTTAAAAATAAAAATGTCGTCTTGTAATCATTAATCATTCTCCAGGCAAGCCAAGTCATATGCCAGGTGAAGACCAGGCCAGAAGATTGTGAGGGATGCACTCAATGGCCTCTCCAATTGCTTGTCCCTCTAAGCTCTAAACGCTACAAACTGCCCTTCTAGTCTTGTTCTCTTCAGAATGTAGAAGCTGGGCAGGGACAGTGGCAGCCATTGCTCTCTAGGCTCAAGAAACAGTCCAAACTGTGCAAAGATCACTCTTGGTCTGGGTTCCAGTCCATGTGGCCTATTTGCTATTTCTCCCATTCAACATTCCAACTCTTACCTTCTTGCCTTGGAATCAGCCCTCCATTTTTTGGGGAATCTCAAGGTTTCCTGGTTGAATGGCTAGAGGTTGTGTTGGGGACAGGAAGACCCTGGTTCCGGTTCTGCTTCTGACACATGCTACTGTGACCGTGAACAAGATTCATCACCTCCTTGGTCCTTCAGATGACTTCCTATACATCAGCAGAGGCGGCTTCCACATTAATGTAATGACAAATCGGAACCAAAAACAATTGTTCATCTAAGCCTATATTTCAGGGCATCATGAACTTGAAAAGATCTTCCTTAGGAATTACCTGGGTTACTGGTCCTAGTTCAGACCTATTAAAAGATAAATGACTTCTTTGTTTTTTGGTTTTTGGTTTTTTATCAATGCTTTGTATCAAACATTGCTGTTGCTTCCTGGTCAGTGAATCCCCTACTTCTCTGGTAACTATGAGAGAAAGCAGATCAGCACCAAGGCCCAGCCTGACCCCCTATGCCTTATTCCATGCCTACAGTGCATCTCCTCTGCCCAGTGACAGGAGGCAGATTTCACTGGGTTTCATGATTGGTCCTTTCATGTCACGATTCCCACCCTGCCCCAACTCTTTCTTTAAGAGACAGGAGAACTGAGGAAGGGGAAAGTCCAAGATTCAAGCCAGGTCCTCTGATCCAGGGGCTCTCTTCCTTGATAGCACTGACCCATTCAACAAGGGCAGGACCCCAGGCTGACATTCATGTGCATATATAGCAGGGCTAGAACAAAGCCAAGGTATAAGTATCCCAGACGCCTTCTAGGTATACAATGACAGAACTGGAGACAGTTCAAGAATGACCCTAGGGTGTCACCCATCCCCTTTACATCTCTGCTTAAACACTGGCTGTTTCTATCTCTCCTGCATTTCTGCCTTCCGTCCAGCCCCACCCGGTTCCCCGAAAGGAAATGAATGACCTTACACTTGCTCTCTACACCTGAGCCTGTTCAGAGGAACTGAGAAAGAAAATCTTCCTCTACATAAAAAAAAAATAAAATAAAAATACTTTTCCAGGGAGGGGTGGGGGTAGGGTTCGTTTCATGGAGCTGAGGAGAGCTTGGGGGTAGGGAAAAAGTCTTGGGGGATGGCGAGTCACAAACAGTACAAACTGAAAATCAAAGTTACTTAGCCAGCCCCTAGCCGGGCACCCCATCCTCAGCCCTCCCTCCAGCTGGGCCAGCGCTTACCCAGCCCAGCGTTAGAACCGAGAGGAAGGGGTGGGTCGGGAAAGGTTGCTGTGTCTGGAGACCTCCCTGTGTAAGCTTGGAAGGTCTAGAGAGCTGTGCTGAGCCTATGTTCTAACCAAGACACTGGCTTCTTCAAGGGCTGTGGTGGCTCTTTAAGGCTATTAGGGCCCTGTCCTAGGTCCCCAAGAAGCCCCACTGAGGACACTTTTGGTGGGGCAAGACCTCCTGAGAAAAGGATGCGGGCGAGTGTGGGGGCCTTGCGAGACTGTTCTGGTTGTAGAGTCAGAAGTACTGGCTTCCAATTCAGACCTTCCACTTACTAATTTTGTGGCCCGGTGAAGCCTCGGCTTCCCGGGATCTCCAACCTCCCCCGGGCTCCTAGCCGCTCTGTTGCATAATCTGAGCCCCGCAGGAGGCTGCCAGTCTCTAAAGGCGCCCTGGGCCCAATAACCAGCTAAGCTCTGGTCCTGGGCGAGCCAGGCTGGCCCCAAGTTGGGCAGCAGCGGCGGCGGGCTAGGAAGACGCCCGCTCTCCTGGTCCAAGTACCCACCTCTTCGGCACCGGCTTTTTCCTTTTCTTCTTGGCATAGGCGCCTCCGGCTGGTAACATAGCGAAAGCTACTCGGAGCTCTCACCCTCCTAAGGACCAGAGGACCCTGGCGTCCAGTACCTCTGACCCGGGCCCGGCTAAATGAGAGGAAGGGACTGAGGCTGAGGTGGGAGGGACGGGTTCCCGCGGGCCAGAGAGTACAAGGGGAGGGGACGGGCGCAGCCACCTCAAGTTGGCACGCACGCACCCCAAACCCAACCTACTGCAGCGGGGCAGGAAGAGAGCAGGCTCCTCAGGGGCTCGAGGCGGGAGCTGCTGTTGCAGTCACAATATGGACAGCACAGGGTGGGTGGGGCCCTGGAAAGGTCTCCGCAAGGCACAGCGTTCCCAGCTGAGGGGTGCTGCAACCTCTGCTGCCCGTCGGTCCCACAGATCTTCAGCCTCTGCTATGACCTCCACAGAGACAGAGCTCTGATTGAGGGCTCAGGGTCTGCTTTGCTCCTGCAATTGCTGCCTGACGCAGCCCTGGGGGCGCAATTCCTCCCTCCCGGAGTTTACCAGCCCTGCCGGGAGGGACTGAGCTCTCTGTCTGCCAGGTGGTGGCCTGGCCGCACTTAGAGACATCCAGCGTGCTGGAGGAGGAGGCTGAGGCCAGAGAGAAGAGGAAGAGAAAAGAAAAGGAAGGAGGAGAGAAAAGGGGGGGGGGGAGAAAGGAGGAAGGTGAGGGGTAAGGGGAGTCAGAGAAAGAGGGAGGAGGAAAAGGAAGGAAGAGGGAGGAAAGAAGGAGGGATGATGAGGGAAGAGGGGAGAGGAAGAGGAAGGAAGATAAGAGGGAAGAAAGGGAAGAGGAAAAGGAGAAAGAAGAAGAGGGAGGAGGGGAGGAAGGGGGAACTTTTGTCCCCCTTTTCCAGTACTCTTGGCCTTGGCCATTCACCTCCTAAATGGAGGAGAGCTGAAAAGGGCTGAGTTTCCTACTTCAAGGTGAGAGAAAACTATTTTTCTGCCCTTTGGAGCAAACTGAAATAATAGTCTGGATGCTGTCCCCTCCTGGGAAAGAAAATCCGTGGACTTCCAAGAGGCAGACTGGGGCAGAGGAAATGGAACTGAAAGGCTGGCAATAACCTGAGGGGCTTGCTTCATATCCTGCCTTTACATATTCAAACCTTTACCACCTGTGAGGTCATGGATCAGTCTTGTCCTCTCTTGGCCTCAGTTGCCTCCTGAGTATAGTGACTCCCCCTTGCAGTTTAAATCTATGATCCTCTGAAGCTGGAGGGGCCCTCAGGGACATCATGTGGTCCAGCCTGACACCTAATGCTGGAGTCTTGTCTACAGTATCTAATCCCTTCTTGAACATTTCTAGTGACAAGGAGCTCACTACTAAAAATGCTCTACTCCTCCCCACCTCCCAGTCCCAGGCCCATGCTGGATGGTGCTGCTGGGTAGAAATTCTATCCTTCCATTAAGCCACAGCCTCCCTCCAGACACCGCTACTGAAGGACTCAAGGTCACAGAGATCCCAGGCTCTCACTGTTGGGTCATACATTCACATTCAACTCCCTCTCTTCCACAGGGGCTAAGGAAATCCAAGAAAGTCCAAGTCAAAGGATTTGGCCTGTTAAACGATGGAAAAGCACTCAAAGCCCAAATATGAGCTTCAGTCCAAACTGGTCCTAAGCTCATGTCCCAAACCATGAAGAAAAGCTGAAAGCTAGGTCTACAGTTCCCAGCTCTTTATCTAATGATCAGCCCAATACATGGCAAAAACCATTCTTAAGTAAGAAGACATTGGGAACTATGTTGAATCATTATGCTTTTTTGCAGCAGCTAACAGGAATGCATTTTGGGTAAGTATTAAACAAATTAAAGTTATCTTTTCCCTACAATTCCTGGGTACAAAGCAGCCTATCACTGCCTGAGAGCTGTGTCTAAGGGAAGCCCTAAGCAAATAGCCACATAATAAATGTTTTATTATGTGTTGCATTATTGCTTTATTTTGGTTCTATAAAATAAAGTAAAATACTTCCCCAGTTGATAAATGGTCAAAGGATATGAACAGGCAGTTTTCAGAAGAAGAAATTAAAGATATCTATAATCATAGGAAAAAATACTCTAAATCACTATTGATTAGAGAGATGCAAATCAAAACAACTCTGAGATACCGCATCACACCTATCAGATTGGCTAACAAGACAGAACAGGTAGATGATAAATGTTGGAGAAGATGTGGGAGAGTTGGAACACTAATTCATTGTTGGTGGAGCTGTGAGATGATCCAAACATTCTGGAGAGCAATTTGGAACTATGCCCAAAGGGCTACAAAAATGTGCATACCCTTTGACTCAGTAATACCATTACTAGGACTGTATCCCCAAGAGATCTTAAAAATGCAAAAGGATCCCACATGTACAAAAATATTTATAGCAGCCCTCTTTGTGGTGGCCAAAATCTGGAAATCAAGGGGATGCCCATCAACTGGGGAATGGCTGAATAAATTATGGTATATGGA
Source organism: Bettongia penicillata ogilbyi (assembly GCA_023548195.1). NCBI lineage: Eukaryota > Metazoa > Chordata > Mammalia > Diprotodontia > Potoroidae > Bettongia > Bettongia penicillata. The sequence continues at coordinate 8,295,758 of JAJHZJ010000134.1, read as the reverse complement.
TGTAATGGAATAGTATTTTGCTATAAGAAATGATGAACAAGAAGACTTCAGAGAGGGCTGGCAAGACTTATGCAATCTGATGCTGAGCAAAAGGAGCAGAACCAGGAGAACTTTGTGCATAGCAATGACCACAGTGTGTGAGAGTTTTTTTCTGGTAGACTTGGAACTTCATTGCAATGCGAGGACTTAAAAAAATTCCCAGCAGTTTTTTAAGGCAAAATGCCTTCCTTACCCAGAGAAAGAACTTTGGACTTCAATCGCAGAATGCAGGAGATCATTTTCTTTTGTGTTACGTTTTAGTTTGTTATATAATTTCTCCCATTCATTTTATTCTTCTACATAGCATGACTATAGTGAAAATGTATTTAATAGGAATATATGTATAGAAGCTACATAAAATTGTATGCCATCTTGGGGAGGGAGGGAGTAGGCAAGGGAGAGGGAGAGGAAAAAATATTCTAAGTTATATGGTAGTGATTGTAGAACACTGAAAACAAATAAAATTAATATAAAAAAAGTAAAACACTGGGTACAGTTAAACATGTTGTGTTTACTCCTGTTAGAAGGCTACTCCATTACACCAAGGTTACATGACTAAAGTTTTGTAGAATTAACCAGGTCAGAAAAAGGTCAGTAGGTGGGGGCTCAGAGCTAATGTGATTGGGTAAGTCCAGGGGTGGGAACCTGTAGCCTCAAGGTCACATGTAGCCCTCTAAGTCCTCAAGGGCAGCCTTTTGACTGAGTCCAGTTTTTACAGATCAAATCTTTTATTAAGTCCCTTAATGAAAAGACTTATTCAGTAAAACATCTGTTATGTGGCTGTTTGCAGAGCAGGTTTTGTGGTAGAGGGGGCACTGGAGAGGCTGCTCTGAGGGGTCTAAGCAGTGATGCTGGAATCCCTTTCAGTTCTCCCATTCCAACATTCTTCCATGTGATGAGCTGAGTCTTGAAACAAAAGATAGTGAAAGACAGAGATGGGGAGAGACGGCTGTATTCCCCAGAGGGGGAGTGTGCTGGTTTCCTAACAAGAGCAATCTTGAGTCTTCACAGATAAGTGGGGAGCAAGTCTTGACCTTTGGGTCCAGTCTAATAGGGGTTTCCTTCGGTTGGCTATCTCTGGTTTACCCTGTCTGTAACTTGATTGTACAGAGCTGTTGAAAGATTGTCTTTCCCCTTAGACTGCAACCTCCCTGAGAGGCTTTTGCCTTTCTTAGTAAACCCAGAACTTAGAATACATAATACCTGGCACATAGTAGGTACTTAATAAATATTAATGGTCTGAAACCTGGCTGAAATACCAGGTCCTGGAGGCATCTGTGAGTCACATCTAAACAAATTAGCATCACAGAGAAATGATGTCTTGGAAGCCATGGCTGTGAGTGTCAGGTGAAGATAAAGGTAATTCAAGTGTCTTAAAAAACACAAATAGAGACTTTGGCTCCAATGTGTGTATTTATATTCATTTTCATTTTAGGATCGTGAGGCTAGGAAGTTGACATCTCATCTATCCCTCATGTTTTACAAGGAGGAAACAGAGGCTAAGGAGGCAGCATCGTAGGTAGGAAGTAGCAGAGCCAGAGTTCAAATTTATAACCCCCTCATTACTCTTCTCTCACTTCTGATGAATTGGACAAAAAGTGTTGGCACCATTATGGAGTGGACAAAATTGGTCAATAAATTCCCTTAATAAAATGTGAGCTTCTTGAGGACAGACTATTTCAGTTTTCTCATTGCCTTCTCAGTAGCTTGCTCAATGCCTGGAACACAGTAGGCCCTTTTCCAAAGTTTGATGAATTGACTTGAAGTCCAAGAGAGACAGATGAAAGTTAGATGTCAAGATACATTTTCTTCTAGGGAGAGTTGTCCCCCATGATGTGAGGGCCTCAGGAGAGGCTAGGCCTCCCTTGCTGGAGAGGTCTACAGAAGGAAGTTGAGGCATCAGTCCCTGACCTAGGGTGTTCTGGAGGGAGTTTTTGGTCAGATGTGAGTGGGATTTGATGCCTGTAAGATGTCTTCTAGCTTTGAGGGCCTGAAAGTCTGAGATGGGCAATGGGAGGGCTTTGGGCAATGGGAGGACTTTGGCCTCTGAGTCACTTATGGGGCAGTGACAAGGTCCCTAGGAGTGATCCAGCTACACCAAAGCATGAGCAAGGGAGCCAGGATGAAAGGAGGACCAAGGAGGAAAGTGGCAGATTCCCAGCTGACCTTCAGACCACAGTGTGTTACATCATCATAAGTGAGCAGCTCTGAGCTCTTGGAAAGCATTGTTTTCTATCTGATTCCATTGTTAAAAGTTGTATGGGGCAAAATCTCTTAACCTGGATTGGAGAGGCCTTGGTGAGTGTCAGCCAGACTTTAACCCCTACCATACCATGGAGTTGGATGTTTACCACATTCTGTATTGTTGTAGAACAACATTCCTCAGTACTTTTTCCAGTGATATGACTGTGGCAAATTTGTATTTCCAGTCCTCAAAGCCCCTCTGTGGTCCAGTGTGTAGTAAGAAATATCCACTCAAATCTCAACTCTGTCATGCACTAGCTGTATGACCTTGGACAAATCACTTAGTTTTCTTAGGCCTCAGTTTCCAAACCTGCTAAAAGAGGGGATTGGATTAGGTGGCTTCTGAGGTCCCTATTATCTCTAGATCCATGATCTTATGACCTTGGGCAAGTCATTTAACTTCCCTGGGCCTTGGTTTCTTCCATGTAAAATAAGGTTAGACTAGTAGAAGACATACGGGAAAGACAAATTGTTAAAGAGAGGATTCAGTAAGAGAGGGTTGGACTACTCGACTATTTTAAAGGTTAAAATCAGGCATGGGGAAACCGCAGCCTTGAAGCCACATGTGGCCCTCTAGGTCATCAAATACAGTCATTTGACAGAATCCAAATTTCACAGAACAAATCCCCTTAATAAAAGGATTTATTCTGTAAAACTTGGACTCAGTCAAAAGGCTGCACCCGAGGACCTTGGTTCACCACTCCTGGTTTAAATAGTTTGAATTTAGTAGTTCAAGCATGATATTGGAAGAAAAGGAGACACATTAGGTCATTCACAGCTAACAAAAAGGAGGGTGCTTAGTTGTAGCAGGGTTAGGACATTCTATAAGTACATCGTGGGAGGATGCCAGTTCAATTTAACAGAGACCAGTGTTCCCATGTTCTTCATGCTGTTGACACTTTCTCAGAGGGGTCCAAGGAAGCAGGAATTCTTCCTGGCCTTTTTGACTCAACCTACCAGAAATTAGCCCACCAATTAATCAAGTTTGAAGAAGCATTTCAATACCTCTTATTGAAAAGAATTAGTCTTACTTACGAGGAGTATGAAAAGGTCTAAGGAATACATAGATCCTCTTACATGTCAGGGTTCTAGGAAGACAATTACTCCAGAGAGCAGGGCAAAATGAGAGACAGAAGGAAGGCTCAAGTCTCCCCCTGTTAAAGAAAGAAATTCTTCAATGTGGGTCAAAACAGCCTCTGCTCATATCTCTCCAGTGAGGGGCACCTCCTCCTCACCTCCCAGGAGGTCCCTTCCACTTTGGGAGTCGCTCAAGGTGGGAAGGATTTTCCTGATATTTACTCTCTGTAATTTTCTAGTTCTTCCCTCATAAACCAGACAGAACAAGTGAACTTCCTCTGCTGTGTGACTGCCTTTTCTGGACATAAGGACAGATTTCATGTTCCTCTTCTCCAAGCAAAGAATTTCTAATTTCTTTGAATAGTCCTCCTGTGGCATTAAGTCAGACCCATTTACTACCCTGGTCACTATAATGGTAATTTAAATGGGAAGAACTTTCCCATTTATTAATAGGACTATATGACCTGCCTGGATCACATGAGTGTGTAGAGAAAGGAATTTGCTGAAGAGATAGAGCAGGAAGGATGGAACAAGAAGAGGCAGAGCTAGAGCAGAGCTTGAAAGGAAGTGAGTCATGAGAGCAGTCAGAGCTAGGGTGCAGGCAAGCAGGCAGCTGGCTAGCATGAGTGAAAGAGCTTGTTTGTGATTTTATTTAAAGGAGCTGGTTTGTGGGAAACCTAGCAGGAGGAAGGCTTGGGGATGGTATTGTCCTCTGCATTGTTATTGTGTTTAGATTATGAGGGATTTGGTTTTCTGGTGGCTGAATAAGTGTTTTCGTTCTGTCGTCCATGTGGAGAGTCTGTTGTATTTGGCAATTCAGAATTGTGCTGGGACATTCATGACTACAGTAGTGTTGATGAATATTCCATTGGTGCTACAGTCACCCTCTTCTGGACACCCTAACTTATCAGTTACCCTTTTAAACTGTAGTTTCAAGTGCTGAGCCAAATGCTCCAGAGGCAATCTAACCAGAACACTCCCCTGAGGGACCAGGATGGCCATCTCCCTCATCCTCATCCCCCTGACTCTCTAAATGCACCTAATGAGCATTTTTGACTGTCATAGCTCAATTGTGGCTCCTACCAAACCTACAGTCCAGTTAAAAAAAATCAGATGTTATCTGACCATGTCTCTCTTTATTATTAGCTCCCTGATAAAAACCAAATTTTATCTAGCTGGTACAGTAGATAGAGTCCCAAACCTGCAATCAGAAAGACCTGAGTTCAAATCTGTCTCTTAGCTGTGTAATCCTGAGCAACTCAATTTACCCTCTTTGCCTCAGTTTCTTCATCTGTAAAATGAGCTGGAGAAGGAAATGACAAACTATTCCAGGATCTTTGCCAAGAGAACCTCAAATGGGGTCACAAAGAGTTGGACATGACTAAAAATATCTGAACAATAACAAAACCAAATTATTGCAGTTAGAAAATTTTGAAAGTAACTTAAGTATATTCTTCACAGCAAGGCACTTTATAAAAGTTCATATTTTTATGTATATATGTATATATTGTATATGTGTATATTATATATATGCATGCATATGTATTATATTATATATATGTATGTATGTGTAGCTTAGAAGTCATAAAAAGGATTATAAGATGAATGTGAAACTGATTGGAAATGCGTCAATATTATTGTAATGATTAAAAAGTTTTGAGAGTCATAGTTTCTGGGTAATATAATCATTTCATTAATAAGGTCATAAGGTTAATAATAAAAAGATGCTTATTTAGCCATCTCTCTTAGACCAAAAACTCCCAATGGCAGTGAGGGTCACAGTTTATATATTCTTTGAAAAGTAGGTCTTCCTGAGAGATGCCTAATCAACTCTGATTGATTAGTCCAATGGTAGGTGGACCATCTTGGGGTAATTGACTTAGGTCCCTCAAATATTGGTCAAAGAGACATGGATTTTTCATATCACCTATCTTGGTAATAGAGAGAATCAACATTTTCCCAGGACCTATCTGAGCAATGTACCCTTTAGCCTAAACTTTTAATTTCTTTTACTATCTGATTAGATCTTGACCCAGGAAAATCTTGGTCCCAAATACAATAATTAGTTATTGAATATAAGAGAGTAATGTTCATTTCTCATATTATAAAACTTATAATAAGTGTTTTTTAAAAGAAAATATGATAATGCAAATACTTCAAATATTTCCTGTGCTTATTATTCTGTGCTATTCATATTCAACAAGTGTCATCCGCAAGGCAAAATGACTACCAGAAGAATTAATGTCAACAAATTAGAGCTCTTCTCTGACCAGGAATAGTTTGTTGATAACTTGGAGGAAAAGTTGAGCCGAAACAGTTGACAACAGTGGAGCAGAAAAGGACTGGGCAACTTTCAGAGATTTGGTGTACAGTACTGCATTTGCTCATCTGGGTCTGAACACACAAACACCAAGACTAGTTTGATGAAAATGATGGGGAAATTTAGAAGCTGCTAAATAAAAAACAAGAACTTCACAGGATTTACCAGCAAGATAGTTTATCCATCTCTAAGAAGGCAGCATTTAATTCCACAGGGCAGCTAGGTGGTGCAGTAGATAGAGTACCAGTGCAGGAGTCAGGAGAATCTGAGTTCAAATCTCATTTCAGACACTTGACACTCACTAGCTGTGTGACCTTGGGCAAGTCACTCAACCTCAGTTGCCTCATCCTGGGTCATCTCCAGTCATCCTGATGAATATCTGGTCACTGGATTCAGATGGCTCTGGAGGAGAAGTGAGGCTGGTGACCTGCACAGCCCTCCTTCACTCAAAACAGTCAAGTGCTAGTCATGTCATCATTTCTCTGATGGCATGGTCTTCTTCAGCAATGAAGGATGAACATACAAATTTAATTTCATCAAGAGTAAAATACAAGCAAAACTTAGAAAGATGCAGGATTCCTGGCTCAGTAAGAAAGTGGATGAAATTCAGGTTTATGCTGATAGTAATAATCTAAAGTACTTTGATGATGGACCAAAGACCTATGTCTACACAATGTCAACAACTCAGTGATGATGGAGTCATGTTGATTAGTGATAAGGACATGATCCTAGAGAGATGAGCTAAACACGTCCATGGTGTTCTCAACAGACTATCATCAATCAATGCTGAGGCCATTGACCATTTACCTCAGGTTGAACTCAGTCCCTCCTTAGCTGAACTTTCAACTGAGGAAGAGGTTTTGAGGGCCATTAGTCTCCTTTCATGTGGAAAAGCACTTGGTATTGATCCTATTCTAGCTGAGATTTACAAGGTAGGGGGACCATCACTCATACAAAAACTGACTGAAATTTTCCAGGTCGTAGGGCCAGAGGAGGTTATCCCCCAGGAATTCAAGGATGCCTCCATTGTCCATCTCAATAAAGGTAAATGAAATAGATTGTCCTGTGACAATCACAGGGGGTCTCTCTCTTAGTCATTGTGGCAATATTCTTGCCAGAGTCCTCCTTAATAGGCTGATTCTTCACCTGGAGATAATCATCTACTTGAGAACCACTGTGACTTCAGAAATGACTGAGGAACAGTCAATATAGCGTTTGCTGTCCAACAACTCCAGGAGAAATGTCAGGAGCAGAATAGAGTCCATACACACTGTTCGTAGAACTGACCAAGGCCTTTGATAATGCTAGTCTTGAGAGATTATGGGAAAAAATTAGGTTGCCTGGAGAAGTTCATCAGCATCGTCATCAGTTTCATGATGGCACATATGCTCAGGTTCCAGATAATGGACAATGCTCTCATGCTTTCCCAATCATCATTGGAGTGAAACAAGTCTGTGTGCTTGCTCACATGCTTTTTAGAATTATGTTTTCAGCCATGTTGTCAAATGCTTTTAATAAGGATCAATATGGCACCAAGATCAGCTATCCTACTCATGGTAAATTCTTCAACCTGAAAAGGCTATAAGCCAAGACCAAAATGGATGGAGTATTAATGCATGATTTTTTATTTGCAGATAATTGTGCACTCAATACTGCCTCTGAAGCTGAGATACAACAAAGTATGAATTGATTCTCTGCTGCTTGTGCTAATTTTGGCCTAACAATTAACACCAAGAAAACATATGTGCTCCCTTAGTCACCACCATCCATATATGGAACCATCGGTTACAGCAAATGGAGAAATTTTGAATGCTGTGGATAAGTTCACTTATCTTGGTGGTATGCTTTCCAAGGATGTACACATTGATAATGAAGGTGATGTATTCTTTGCCAGAGCTAGCTCAGTGTTTAGGAGGCTCTGAAGGAAAGTATGAGAAAGAAGAGCTATTAAACTGATTACCAAACTGTACCTCTACAAAGCCATTGTTCTGATCAATGCCTCTCTCCATCTCTTTCTGTCTCTGTCTCTCTGTCTCTGTCTCTGTCTCTGTCTCTGTCTCTCTCTCTCTTTCTCAGAAGAACACAGACAGAATTGGCTCTTGACTTCGCTCTGCTCAGGTGTCAGAGGGATTTCCCCAACTGCTTTGGCAGTTTTAGATTTAGATTTAGAATTGGAGAGCCTCTTGAGACCATAGACATAGTGCTGGAAGGGACCTGGGAAGCTATTTGGCCAGTCTCTTCACTTTACAGTTGTGGAAATGGAGGCTAAGAGAGGTAATGTGATTCACCAAAGGTCACACAGTTAAGAAACACACAGCAGGGTCAGGATTCAAAGCTAGGGGCTCAGACTGGAAATCTAAGGCTTCTTCCCATCATCTCACTTTCCTTTGAGAGAGACGTCAGGATCTAAATTGGAAAAATCATTTCTCCACCTATCATTGACTCTCAATTCATGGTAGCTTGGATAAGCTGTTCCCCTCTGGGTGACCTTTTCCTTAACTGTAAAAGGAGCAAGTTGAATGAACTGGTCTCCAAACTCCCAGCTCTGAATCTAAGATCCTATGATCTGCCCAGGTTCAAACCTTGCCCTCAGAGAGTGACACCCTAAAAGACTGAGCTGGGAAAGCCAGGAGAGCTCAGAGAGATGCAACTGCCAACCCTACCCCCAGCTCCAGAGCACCTCCCTCCCCTCCAGGCTCATCAACGAATGTCAGTTGTATAGAGGGAGAAATGTTGAATTCAGTTACTACTTCTACGAACATTGGCAAGTCCTTTTCCTTGTCTGCTCCTTCATTTTCTCGCCAGGATGCCTTCTTTCTGATTATCACCTCCACCTTCTGCCCTCTGTCTCCTGGTTCCAGTCACTAAACTTTTAACTTATCTTGTCCAGAACCAGGCTGGCTAGACATCAGGTCAAGCACCCCACCCCTAACTCCTCTGTATGTGGAAAATGTAAACTCCCTGAGGCCAGGGCTTGTTACTTGCTTGTGTTGCTACTTAGCACTGTGCTTGGCTTATTTTGTTGTTTAGTCATTTCGCGGTTGTGTCCAACTCTCATGACCTGATTTGTGGTTTTCTTGGCAAAAATATTGGTGTGGTTGGCCATTTCCTTCTCCAGCTCTTTTTATAGATGAGGAAACTGAGGCAAACAGAGTGAAGTGACTTGCCTAGGGTCACAAAGCTAATAAATGTCTGAGACTGGATTTGAAATCATGAAGATGAGTCTTCCTGACTCCAGGCCCAGCACTGTAACTTGCTACTGGCTTATAGTAAATGTTGAATACTTTTATTGCTTTCTCTCACTCTCTTTTCCTTCTTTCCTCTCTCCCTTCCCCTCCCCTTCCTCTTTCCCTTATCTTTCCCCTTCCCCCTTGCTTCCTGTCTTTCTCTCCCTCCTTCTCTCCTTCTCTTTCCATTTCTCTCCATTTCTTCCCTTCCTTCCTTTCTTCCTTCCTTCCTTCCTTCCTTCCTTCCTTCCTTCCTTCCTTCCTTCCTTCCTTCCTTCCTTCCTTCCTTCCTTCCTTCCTTCCTTCCTTCCTTCCTTCCTTCCTTCCTTTATCTTTCTTCCTCCAAACACCATCAACAGAGTTGATGTAAGATTTATGCTTTGCCCAGAATCAAAAGCCCAGTGATCCACGCTCCTAGCAGACCCTCTACAGACCTTCCAAGGACCGTGGGCCCTCCTCCACCTGCTCTGGAACAAGCTCCTGACCCTGATGCTTGGCCTCTTTTGGAACCTCTCCCAGAAAGGGAGCTACTGGCTTTCCTCAATGGAACTTCTCTCAGCTACCAATTGAGCAAAGGAAGCAACTGCCTGAGCTAATTCTCAGTAAATTAAGCATCTTTTTCTTTAGGCCTTAACAGTCAGGGCCTTCTTCAGAGCCACAGTAGGGGCTTTCTCTTTCACATCTCAGCCCTTCTGGATTTATAGTTTTCAATGTGCCTGGAATTGGAGGGGAGGTGAGGAAGGGGTGCCTTAGTTGGGTGAGGTACCCTGGAGCTCCTAGGGATGGGGAGCAGTTGCAGCTCCCTGAGCTCTCCTGGCTTCCCCATCTTAGCTCTGGGATCCTTTACAAAAGCTGCCTTATTCATCTCAATCTTATGGGATGTCCCTCACCAAGGACAAGGTCTGAACCCAGGCAGGTTACAGAATCCTAGATTTCAAGCTAGGAGCTTTAAATTAATTTAATCCAATTTGCTCCTTTTACAGATGAGGAAATGACCAACCAGAGGGGAAACAGCTTGCCCAAGGTCTTTCAAGAAGTACTTGGTGAAGGCAGGATTTGAATTCAGATCCTCTGACTACAGTCCTAGCTCCCTTTCCATTGTCCCATTTTGATTAGGGAAGGTCCATCTACTCAAATAATTATTGTTGTTTTTTAAATTCAAATTTAATTTTGATTTTCATCTCTAAATTCTCTCCTTCCCTCCATGACTCATCCACCATTGACAAGGGAAGGAATGCTATACCATTATATATATATATATATATATATATATATATATATATATATATACATATATATATATATATATGTATATATATATATAGTCATGCGTAACAAAAGCATTGTGTCTTTAGACAAACACATTCCCAAAAGTCTGTCTGGGCTTCCTTGACAACAGGAAATGTTTATTGGTGCTGGGCAAATAAGGTAAGTGTTTTCCCAATCTTTGCTGATGAATACAATAAGGAAAGGCCAGACAAGCAGTCTCAAATACAAGGGCTAAAAATGGAGAACAGTGGGATGAACACAGGACATCTGCCTCATGGACCACTGAGGTGAGTCTGAGCATTAGCTCAATAGACAAGTCATCTACGTAATATCATCACTGTTATTTTTATCACACAGCCAAAGAAATTGTGATGCCAACTGTTTGAAGCTCATCTTGAAACCTCACTGAAGAGATTGTTACCTTCAGTCTACAAAGAGGAAAATGGGTGAGACCACCCACTGAAGAGACCTCTCCTTTCCTGATCGTACCATGGCTGAGATTGGGCACATGCATAGGTTTGCCCTTCAGAGCACAGGAGAGGGTTTTCCTGGGGAGTCAGTGCCCTCTGGTGGTCCACCTGTGGACCACTGGAATTGCTCAATTCTAGTCTACTGTGAACTTGGAGGCCCCCTTGTGTAAGCTAGTGGTTCTCAAACTTGTTGGTCCCAGTAACCCTTTATAATCTTTAAAATTTTCCAAAGAGCTTTTATTTATTTATTTATTATATTAAAACTGAAACTGATAAAATTTTAAAATGTGTTTATTTTAAATAACAATAATAAACCCGTTATATGTTCATGTAAATAACACTTTTTGAAAAAAGCACATTTTCCCAACAAAAAATAAGATTTCATTATTTTTGTAAACAAATCTCTTTAATATCTGTATTAAGAGAAGACATTTTTAGCATCACTGAAATCATATCTGCTTTTGCAGTCAAAATATAATATAATATAATATAATATAATATAATATAATATAATATAATATGATTAATATGATTAATATGTTGTAGTTGAAGTATGTGAAGACATTCTAGGTACACACGGATATGTAATTGGGAAGGGGAAGAGGGTTTTAATAGGCAAATAACATCTCATTACTATTATGAAAATAGCTTTGTTCCCACAGACCTCCAGAAAAATTCTCAAAAACTCCCTTGGTCAAAGGACTACATTTTAAGACCAGCTTGTATAAGCAGCTAGATTCCTCAATGGATAAAGCGCTGGATCTGAAGTCAGGAAGTTCAAATCCAACCTCAGATACTTATTAGCTATGTGACCTTAGGCAAGTCACATAAATTCTGTTTGTCTTAATCCACTGGAGAATGAAATGACAAACCACTTCAGCATCTTTTCCTAGAAAGCCCTGCGGAAAATACTATCCTTGGGGTTAAGAAGAGTGAAACATGTGTAAATGATAACACCAATCACATAAGCAGATCCAAAGTGAAAATTCATGAGACAAACTTCATTAAAAAATTAAATTTAAAAAGATGTGTTTCCTTATTTGTAAAACAAAGAGAACGACTTGGCCAAGGTCACATCTCAGATTGTAACTCAGGAGCTCTAAATTCAAGCCCAGTATATTTTTTCCAGGCATAGATACCTGCAAGGGATCTCAGAGTTCCTCCAATCCAGCTTTCTCATTGTACAAAAGAAAAAGCTGAGGCCCAGAGAGATGACATCACCTCAGGGTCGCTTCTCCTTAGAGAGGAATCTCATCGGCCACATAAATCTTCTATAAAAATCCTTAAACAGCAAGACACAAAAGCACAGCTGAAGAAGTGGGTTGACATGGACTGAATAATTTATATGCATGGACTCAGGGACCAAATTTCAGGAACAGTGTAATAGCAAGGACACCAGCATACACAGGAGGGCCTGCTGTAAAGGTTCTTAGATCTGCTTTTCTAAAAGGAAAACAACTCTTGAGGGGTCAACAATCACTTTAATCCAACACATACATCATTCACTTAGTTCAGGGGGAAAAGCATCCTGAACTTCAGAGAAAATACAGAGGAAATAAAGTCCAACAGACAGGGCTCCCAATTGTCTGACCATAAGCAATACATACATCACAGTTCAACAGACAGATCCAACTGTCTGACTATTACATACGTACATAATTCTATGAGAAAGAAGCACCAACACCTGAGTTTTCAAAGCCAGGGAGCTCCTTTGCGGCTACCCAGAGTCTCCTCTGGCCAAACAAATACTTCCAATGAGTAAGCCCCAAAACAAAATCTCCCCTCAGAATATATGTCTACTTTTCAGAGCCAGAGGGCATCACAACCCTTGAGAACCAGTGTCTCATTAGAAATTAACAAAAGGTGTGGGCCTTCCTACAAAACAAATCTCCCCTAATCAAGCTTCCCTTAATGTTGTTGGCAAATAGCTACAGTTTTATCTTCTCTTTACCTATCTTTCTTTATACCTTGGATTTCTTTATCTTAGGTTATTGCTATTGCTAGCATTTCCAGAACTCTATCAAATAATAGTAAGGTCAAAGCCTTCCTTGTGGTAATTACTCAATCCCAATTACTTGTGTTAGTGAGTTAGTTCATATTTATTGAGAAAGGTTCTATTGTGACCTTATTGCATATGATGTTTGATTTTAGACACTTTTTATGACATTACAAAACATCGCTTTATGCCTGAACTTTACAAGACTTTTAGCAAAAATAAATGTTGTACTTTGTCAAAGACTTTTCCCTTCCATTAATTGGTAAGGAAGCTCTTTAACTCTCATGAATATAATGAACATTGCAAATAGTATTAATAAGATGGATTTCAAGCATAGACAGAGGTCAAACCAATGAAATGATCTTGTATCTGAGGTCCTCATGTCATCTCTTCCACTGCTAAGTGCTTCAAGATAATAGGCCTGGAACTGTCTTCTACAATATAGGGTCAGACCTTGGCTGGAAGAGTACATTCAGTTCTCATTTGGACATGGAGAGCATTCAGAGAAGGGGGACCAGGATGTGGAAGTCTCTCAAGTTTGTGTCATATAAAGTTGGCTAATGGAACTGGGATATTTAATCTGAAGAAGAGAAGACTGGGAGGAGAGGAAGGGTCAGTGATAGCTGTCTCCAAGTTACAGAGGAACTGTTATATAGAGGAGATTTATGATGCTAGGCTCCAGAGGGCAGAGTGTGCTATTGTAAAATCAAAATTGTCATGTTTATGAAGCTTGTCTTCTTGTCTTGTCAATGGCCTCCTTGGGATATAAGCTTAGCTTATGAAATCCTAGGGCCAAGAGTATGCACATTTTAGTCTCTGTTTGAAGAATTTCAAAATACTTTTCAAAACTTCGGTACTGAATGGCAGCTCCACCAACATTGCACCAGTTTTATTATCCTCCCAAACCCCCCTCAACTTGAACTTCTCCCATCTTTTATCATTTCTGCCAGTTGTCAGGGTGTGAGGTGAACCTCTGGGGAAGAGCAGGGGTAATGTTCATTTCACTTGTTATTAGTGATTTGGAACATTCTTTCACAAGGTTGTTCTTCTGAGAATGGTATGTTCATGTCCTTTGCCACATGGGAATAACTTCTGGTTTTCTGTATACACACATTCACACATATAACATATAAATAAATATCATACATCATCATATAATATATAACATATTATGTGTGTTATATATGACACTACATATCATATGCAATATATTATAAAATATGTTACATGTATTATATAACACATATACACAATAAACATGTATTTAAATATACCTGTTTGCATATACGCAATTAAAACTCGTTCCCCAATAGATATTGTATTTTTACCTAGATAGATCTAAATAGATATAGAATTTGGCTAAAATATTCCTAGGAGTTTCTCTTTTCAGACCTCTTTCAGGAGGTGATCAGTAGATTCTTTCAATATTTATTTTGCCTTCTGGTTCTAGAATATCAGGGCAGTTTTCCTTGATAATTTCTTAAAAGGTGATGTCTAGGCTCTTTTTTGGATCATGACTTTCAGGTAGTCTTATAATTTTTAAATTGTCTCTCTTAGATCTATTTTCTAGGTCAGTTGTTTTTCCAATGAGATATTTCACATTGCCTTCTATTTTTTCATTCTTTTGGTTTTGTTTTATAATTTCTTAGTTTCTCATAAAGTCATTAGTTTCCCTCTGCTCATTATAATTTTTAAAGAACTATTTTCTTCAGTGAGCTTCTGAACCTCCTTTTCCATGTGGCTAATTATGCTTTTTAAAGCATTCCTCTCCTCACTGACTTTTTGGACCTCTTTTGCCAATTGAGTTAGCCTATTTTTAAAGTTGTAATTTTCTTCAGCATTTTTTTGGGTCTCCCTTAGCAATCTGTTGACTCACTTTTCATGATTTTCATTCATTGCTCTCATTTCTTTTCCCAATTTTTCCACTACCTCTTTTACTTGATTTTCAAAATCCTTTCTGAGCTCTTCCATGGCCTGAGACCATTGCATATTTATTTTGGAGGTTTTGGATGCAGAAGCCTTGACTTTTAGGTCTTCCTCTGATGGTATGCATTGTTCTTCCTCATCCAGAAGGATGGGAGAGAATACCTGTTCACCAAGAAAGTAGCCTTCTATAGTCTTATTTTTTTCCCCTATTTTCCCACCCAGTTACTTGACTTTTGAGTCCTTTGTTGAGAAGACAGTATACTCTGGGGACCTGTAAGTTCTCAGTTTCTCCAAGGTGGCACAATCAAGGGATAGGAGTTTACTTCTCTCCTGGCCTGCACTCTGGTCTGGGAGTAACCACAAGCTCTCTTTTCTGCCCAGGATCTGTGAACAGAATTCCCTCTCCAGAACCTCCACCAGCTCTACCAGGCCAGCCAGTACTCCTCCTCACTCCAAGGTTTCCACTCAGGGCTGAGATCCAGATCAGCTGTGGAATTCCCCCAGGGGCTTTAGACTGAGGCCTCCTAAAACAGATGCTGGGGCCAGACCGTGTTTCTTTTCATGCAGGTGAAAGAGCTTTCTCACTGACCTTTGACACTGCCTTTGGCATTTGTGGGCTGAGGAATCTGGGAACCACAGATGCTCTATCTATGCTGCATTTCTTATAAGTGACAGATTGTGGGGTTTTGCTTCCTTATTCTGTTACTCTCTTTTTGTTATTGAATTGTCACATCCATTCACATTTAAAGTTATGAGAGTTAAATGTATATTTTTCTTCATTTGTGTCTAATATTTTTTGTTTCCATATTAGGGTCCCCTGCCCCTTCTACAAATAATGTCTTCAATTATATTAATTGAATCTATTTTAATGTAACCTCTCTTCTCCTCACCCTCAAGCCCCCATCCTTCCCATTTGTTTCCCTTTTCCTAGTTTTGAAGTTTTGCCTACTTAGTTCTTTTTCTTAATTTTACACAATTAATTCATTTTTCTTTCTTTCTCTGAACTAAATAAAATTTCCCCTTTCTCCTCTCCCTTTCAATTTTTTTAGCTTTTAAAATTTCATTATTTTGCAGTTTTAAAAGAATTTATTCCCCTCATTCTCTAATTTATTTTTATATTCCTTTTCTGTCCATTCTAGATTTTCCTCTTGGATTCACGGCCTTATTCTTACTTACGTCTTTTTAAATCTCTGTTTTCCATGGGATGAAAACTTATACGAGTTTCTTCTTCTAAATTGCTTTTATGCTAAGTAGGCTTTGGATCTTGCCCTTTCAACATGATTTTACTTGTTTTCTATTCTGTCTTGCTCTTAAAAATTCCATTTTTTATACAAGTGACAGAGTTTGTCCTATGGAAGGAATTTTTTAATGTCTCTGATTGTACTGTTCATTATTGACCTTTGCCCTTCCACTACTCATTTCTTCCCCACTCCATTTCCTTGAAATCTCTTCCCTGAGTCCATGTCCCCCCATTCTTCTGAGTGTTAGTTGTGCCTAGACGTTCTGATTCCATTTCTTTTGAAGTAGGTCTCTTTAAGCATTAAATCCTTGTAGATTAAACTCATTGCAGGTCCCCATCTCCCTTTATAGAATATCAAATTTATCCTATGGAAATATTCATCAGTGGTACCCTGTTACACCACTGAAATAAGATTTCCCTCTTTTGTTAATGTATTTATTTTTAGTTTTCAACATTCATTTCCACAAGATTTTTGACTTCCAAATTTTCTCCCCATCTCTCCTCTCCCCCCCACCCTATATAGTATGCATTCTTATCACCCCTTCCCCCATCTGCCCTCCCTTTTATAACCCCTCTTTATTCCCTTCCCTTTTACTTTGTTGTAAGGCAATATAGATTTCTATAGCCCATTGTCCATATATCTTATTTCCCAGTTTCATTCAAAAATAATTTTTAACATTTGCTTTTAAACTTTGAATTCCAAATTCTCCTCCTTCTTCCCTTCACACCCACCCTCACCGAGAAGGCAAGCAATTCAATATAGGTTATATATGCGTAGCTATGCAAAATACTTCCATAATAGTCATGTTGTGACTATATTTCCCTCCATCCTATCCCACCTACAATTTATTTTCAATTTTGACCCTGTCACTTTTCAAAAGTGCTTACTTCTGACTACCCCCTTCCCCAATCTGCCCTCCTTTCTATTATCCCCCTATTCCCTTTCCCCTTACTTTCCTGTAGGTTATGATACCCAACTGAGTGTGTATGCTATTCTTTCCTTAAGCCAAATCTGATGAGAGTAATGTTCACTCATTCCCTCTCACCTTCCTCCTCTTCCCCTCCATTATGAATCCTTTTTCTGCCTGTTTTATATGAGATAATTTACCCGCTTCTATCTCTCACTTTTTCCTGTCAATATATTCCTCTCTCACCTCTTAATTTTATTTTTAAATATCATCCCTTCATATTCAACTCCTCCTGTGTCCTCTATCTACACACATACACACATGCATACATACATACATACATGTATATATATATATATATATATATATATATATATATATATATATATTTCCTCCAACTACCTTAATAATAAGCAAGATCTCATGAGTTAAAAATATCATCTTTCCATATAGGGATGTAGACAGTTCAACTTTAATAAGTTCCTTATGATTTTGCTTTCCTGTTTAGCTCATGCTTCTCCTGATTCTTGTATCTGAAAGTCAAATTTTCTATTTAGCTCTGGTTTTTACAGCAAGAATGCTTGAAAGTCTTCTATTTCATTGAAATTTCATTTTTTTCCTCTGAAGTATTATACTCAGTTCTGCTAGGTAGATGATTCTTGATTTTAATCCTAGCTCCTCTGACCTCTGGAGCATCATATTCCAATTCCTTCAATCCTTTAATGTAGAAACTGCTAGATCTTGTGTTACCCTGATTGTATTTCCATAATATGTAAATTATTTATTTCTGGTTGCTTGCTGTATTTTCTCAATGACTTCTGAACTCTGGAATTTTACTACAATATTCTTAGGAGTTTTCCTTTGAGGATCTCTTTCAAGAGGTAATCAATGTATTCTTTCAATTGCTATTTTACCCTCTGGTTCTAGAATATCAGGGGAGTTTTCCTTGATAATTTCTTTAAAGATAATGTCTAGGTTCTTCTTTTTTGATCATGACTTTCAGGTAGTCCAGTAATTTATAAACTATCTCTCCTGGATCTATTTTTCAAATCAGTGGTTTTTTCAACGAGATATTTCACATGGTCTTCTATCTTTTTTCATTCTTTTGGCTCTCTTTTAGGGTTTCTTAATTTCTCATAAAGTCATTAGTTTCTATTTACTCCATTCTCATTTTTAAGGAATTATTTTCTTCAGTGAGCTTTTGGTTTCTTTTTCAATTTGGGTAATCTTGCTTTGTAAGGCATTCTTTTCCTCATTAGCTTTTTAGATTTCTTTTGCATTTGGGTTAGTCTATTTTTTAAGGTATTATTTTCTTCAGTTTTTTTTGGGTGGGTGTCTCCTTTAGCAAGATGCTGACTCATGTTTCATAATTTTTCTTGCATCACTCTCATTTCTCTTCCCAGTTTTTCCTCTACTTCTCTTACTTGATTTCAAAATCCTTTTTGAGCTCTTCCATGACCTGAGACCAATTCATATTTTTATTAGAGGCTTTTGATGTAGAAACTTTGACTTTATTGTCTTTTTCTGGTTCTATGTTTTGATCTTGTCACCAAAGATATTCTGAGTTTTTTTTATGCTGTTTGTTCATGTTCCCAGCTAAATACTAGACTTTCTAATTCTTTGTCAAGGTAGGATTCTTCTTCCAGTGTAGGTAGGGGTGGGTAAACACTCCCAGGCTTCAGTCACTCAGTCAGTCACTCAATCCCCCACAATCTGTGGGCCCAGAGCTCCAGAAGCAGCTACAGCTGTCATTGCTGCTACTGGTGGTGCTGTCACCAGCACAGCCTCCTCCTCCTCCTATGCCCCAGGGTTGGGGCCAGACCCCAGCCAGATCAAGTCCCACAGAGTTTTTCCACTGAACTTCTATATAGTCTTTAGCATTTGTGGGTTGAGAAGTCTGAAAACTGCCACAGTTGCCAATGATTCAGTCCCCTGAGGACTTCTCTAACCCTGTCTGTGCAGATATGGCCCATGCTATTCCCAGACTAGTGCAATAGATGCTTCCTGTTGACCTTCTAAGTTGCCTTGTGCTGGAAATTTGTTTCACTCCATCATTTTGTGGGTTCTGCTGCTCAGAATTTATTTAAAATCATTTTTACAGGTATTTGGAAGGGTTTGGTGGAAGAGTTCAAGCAATTCCTTGCTTTTACTCAGTCATCTTGGTTCCCAAGATTTTCCTCTTTTACTCTCTCTTTTTTAATCCCTACTTCTCTCTCCTCATTCATTCTGCTGTAGCCTCTCACCCTCCTGAGAAATGACAAGAGTCATTTTCTCTGATGACTGGACTTTGACTTGCCTGGGATATATCACATATTCCCCTCTATGTTTTTCTTCCCTTCCTCTCTTTTATGTGTCCTCTCATTTTGACATTTAGTCCCATAACAAGCATTGATTCACCTGTACTTGGGATGTTGTGAGGTTCAGTCCATGATGCCTTAAGCCTGTTTCTTCACCATCACTTTGATTTGATTTCTGCTTTCACCTTTTTCTCCTCATGTACATTTAGAAAGAGTCTCAATGATTGTTGACTGGTGTCCTCTTGTTGCTCTTGCCCTTGTTTTCTTGTATTTTTGTTGGGTTGGGCATTTGAAAAGCAAATACTTTCCTCTGGTGTGTTTTTCTTTCTCTGAAAGCTTCTTCTTCATTATTGAACATCCACACTTTTTCCCTAACAGTCAGGCTCAAGCTAGGTCACCTTAGGCTAAGTTTGAGCTCCTTTGCTTATAGGAACATGTTATTTCAATATCTCCTACCGTTTCTGGTCAGTGCTAAAGAGTCTTGTTTTAAAATTTCTTTTGCTTTATACTTGAAGGTTTTTTCCCTTGTTGCTTGGAAAATAGGTTGTCTATGGAATTGTTCAACTGAAACACTGGCGTTTACAGCATAGGAGTTTGGGTTTTTTTTGTTTAATCTGGGGGTG
Organism: Bettongia penicillata ogilbyi; assembly: GCA_023548195.1. Lineage (NCBI taxonomy): Eukaryota > Metazoa > Chordata > Mammalia > Diprotodontia > Potoroidae > Bettongia > Bettongia penicillata. The sequence continues at coordinate 8,276,122 of JAJHZJ010000134.1, read as the reverse complement.
ATCTGTGAAATCTTTTGATAGACACTTTGTTTTCAAAAGTTCTGGGCAGTTTTCTTGTATTATTTCTCACATTATGATTTATTTTAACTTGTGTTCTTCTGAATCACTTGTTTTTTGAGATTAATGTTTTTCATGCATGGAGATCACCTTTTTCTTTCATTTCTTTTTTTGGAGGCAATTGGGGTTAAGTGACTTGCACACGGTCACACAGCTAGCAAGTGTCTGGGACCAGATCTGAACTCGTGTCCTCCTGATATCAAAGCAGATGCTCTATCCACTGCTCCACTTAGGTGCCCCCACATTTTCTTTTAATGTTATTGCTACAGTTTATCTTCTTCCAGTTTGTCTTTCACTTCTGTGTATATGCATTCCCACTAAGTTATTTTCTTTTCCTTTGTTGGTGACACTTGCTACTGTGGGTTCAAAATTTTTATTCTGCCGAATACTTCTGCTATGCAAGCTATAATTCTGCATTCACAATTCTTATTTCTCTTTTAAACCATTTGGATTTGGCCATTTTCACAGAGTGAAAAATGTGACCCATGTCTCAGGGTAGAGTATTTTGTTACTTTCTTTAAAGTTTAGTGGGGCAATGACCAATCTGACCCTCACCCATTTACTTCAAATATGCTAAGTAAGGGAATTTTAAAGTCTTAGTCTTCAGGGAGAAAATAAGAAAGAAAGACAATAGAGAAGAGGGAAGCAGGGGGAGGAGGGGGATGGGAGAGTGAAGGAGGAAAGCAGGGAAGAGAAAGACGGAGAGGGGAGGCAAACAAAAGAGGGAGGGGGAGGAAAAAGGATAGAGAATTCACCGTAGAAAAGACAGAAGAATGAGAGAGAATGGGGCAAGTGGGGAAGGAAGAAGAAGACGAGTAGAGGAAGATTCTCTGAGAGAAGGGACCTCAGTGGCTTTCTTGTCCAGTTCTCTCGTTTTATAGGTGAGGAAACTGAGTCCTAGAGAGGCTGACTTAAGAGGGGGAGCGCTCACCATGTTGGGAGATAGGGAAGGAAGAGGGGGAACGAGAAGGAGGAGGAGAAGAAAGAGGGACTGGGAGGGAGAGGAGAAATGAAGGGAAGAGGAGGGGAGGAGAAGGGAGGAGTCCAGAAGAGCAGTGGGCTCCTCCCCCTTCCCGCCCCGCCTCCTGCAGGCTGGCCTGAGGGCGGGGCCAGGATCCTGGCTGGGGCCATGAGTAGGGAGGTGGGAGAGAAAGGAGGCGGGTCCAGGGGGCTAGAAACGGGGAGGGGATAGGCTAATGAGGAGTGGCCATCGCTAGGGCTTTGAGGCCTGGCCCCTGAGGGTGGGCGGAGCTTGCGGTGGAGGAGCACGCAGAGATGCGACGAGGGGTGGGGCTAGAGTCCTGGTCTTCGGGCCTTGGAAGGTAGTGGGTGGGGCCAGGTCTCTCTCAGGGGGCGGGGCCAAGACTCTGGTGCGGAGGCGTGTTGCCGGGCTGGGGGCGGCCTCTGGAGGCGGGGACATCCGAGACGGCCGGCCGGGATTGGACGGTGAGGGGGCGGGGACGGATGTCGGCGGCGGCGGCGGCGGCGGCTTGTTGCCCGTTGCTAGGGCGGCGCGCGCCTGGCGACAGAACGCCGTGGGTCCGCGCAGGCGCCGTTGTAGAGCGCGGTGTATTGTGGGATGGGCCGGCGAGCTCGGCGGCGACGGCGGCGGTGGAGGCGGGAGCGGCGGGGGCAGGCGGCGGCCTGAGGTGGCCGGGTCGCGGCCGGGACCACCATGAACGCGACGGTGGTGAAGCGCACGCAGGACTCCCTCGGGAAGGTGATCAAGAAGCCGCCGCTGACGGAGAAGCTGCTGAGCAAGCCCCCATTCCGCTACCTGCACGACATTGTCACGGAGGTGCGGGCACAGGCCGGGAGAGCAGGGGAGGCCCCGGGGGGGGGGGGGGTTGGGCCGGGTGTGAGGGGGGGGCGTTCTTCTGTGGAGGGAGGGCCTGCCGCGGAGGGCCCTCCCGGCTCGGCAAGCTCCCTCTACCTGTGCAGATCGCCGCTCACCTCCCCGGCTTGCTGCGGGCGGCCCCTGGGGAGGGGGAGGGGAGTCGGGTCAGAGCCCCAGCTGTGGGGGTGGGGGCGGGGAGCCCCCTCAATGTGCACGCCGCCGAACCAGGGAGTCGGATTCAGTGACCACCTGCGACTGTGAGGTCCAGGCTCCTCCAGCCACTGCCCTCTGGAAAGGGTCAAGTCCAGGCACTGTTTCTGGAATTCTGATTTTTTCACCTTTCTAGTCTCCCACTTCCAAAGAACGTCCGAGCCTGCTGGATTTGAAACTTCCTGGGCTGGGGAGGATGAGGCGCTTGGGTTTGTGCGCGTTGCCATGGGAGGCCGGCGCTGTCCCTGACTGCCGTCTGCCAGGAGGCTGGAGGGGGTGCGGGTCGGGGCGCCCTTAGCCCCCGGGTGAAGGGCATTTCTTTGTTCTTGGATTGCTTGGTTCATACAGACGTTCTCACGCTTGCTGGTATCAACCTTCAACGAAAGGGGGAAATTGATTTTGAAAAATCATGTATTCTGTTTAAGTGCAACTAGGGCACTGAGAAATTGAAGGATGTGTTTGCATCACAAATATTCTACTACTGTGGACTAGCCAGTCTGTAAAGTGAAGATGGAGTTTGTGTTTGCATGAAAGAAAATGGATTTCTGTCCTTGAACATCAGGCCCCAGGAAAGAACTAGTCCTTGGAAGATGAGCAACTTTTGTGCTTTGTGCCGTGCATGGGACGAGATGAACTGAAATATGACCCCATAGACGGGGCTAGTTAATTGATTTGTGGGGTAAAAGCAGTTAAAGAATGAAAGAATGCAAGTTTGATTCTAATAGAGCTTCAGAAGTGCCTGTCACAGCCCTACAAATGTTCCCAGTTCCGTGTCATCTCCATGTTTGATAAATATGCCATCTCTTTCTTCATCTGAGTTATTGATAAAAATGGTCAACAGCCCAGACTATCCACCAGAGACATCCCCCTAAGTTGCCACAGAGCCATCATTTATTTATGCAGACTGTGTTCGCTCTGTCAGTTGAGAATCTAGTTGATTGTACTGTCATGTAGCCTGGGGATTCCCAACCTTTTCAAGTATGAGAGTCCCTTTTTTCTAAAAGAAAAAAAATATATAGACATATCACATAATGAATATCAATTGAAAAGTAAACAATGAAACATTTAATTCACTGATATTTAAAAATGAATTTACATTTTCTTCATAACAACCCCATTTACATATGCTTGAAAAGTAATACTTATGTATGCCTCTGATGGCATTTCCATTAATGCCACTATCACCCAGCCAGGGCCTCCCGTTCAAAACCTTAGAATTAACCTTGATTCTTCTTCATGTCCCTCACCTTCATATTCCAGTGTCTTTCACGCTAAACTAAATCCTGTGAATTGTTTCTGCAAAATCTCCTGCATTCAGCTTGCTCTTTGCTCATTGATTGAGAGCTCTGGATGCTCCTTCTGTCTTGGCCATTAACTCTTCGTGCTGTTGAGCCAGTCATTACTGCTCCCTGAGCCTTGATGTGTGTCCCCATCTCTAAAGTGGGGGTTGTATAAGGGGTTAGCCCCAGCGGGGCAGCACTGGGGACCATTTGGGCATGTGACAAAGAGGAGAATTGAGATTTGATGTGAGGATAAAATTCCTAACAGCTGGAGTTTTCCCCAAATGGAGGGGCTGTGGATGGGGAAGTGGCAGGATCCCTTGAAGGAGAAGAAGTGTCTTCAAGCAAAGGTTGGGTGCCCATTTGGGGTTGGGTTATGCAGTAGGCAGATTCTTGCTTAGGTAACAATTGGCTTCAAGAACTTCACAGGCCTCTTTTGTCCCTGAGAGTCTCTAACCTCTAAGGTCCTCTGAGGTCACCTGCTTCTTTTTGCTCTGGTATTCTTAGGCGCATTGGTTGAGGTAGTAGTAGCAAGACTTAGGGAGAAAAAGAAACAAAAAGAAGGACTTGATTATTCATAAAGAGGCAAGACAGTTCTGTTGTGTGTAAAGAATTGTGGGCCCTAATCTTTTTGCCACTGTAGCCTTTTACTGATATGATGCTAAATTCATCTTATCTGCCTATGTAATAATATTTAACGTTTACCATAATTTGATGGCTGGAGGTCCAGCCTTAGAGTCAGGAAGACCTAGGTTCAAGTCTTATCTTTAACAGCTATTAACTCTTTGACAACTGGCAAATCATTTAACCTTCATCCCCATATCTACTTACCCATTCCCACCCCAACTTTGAGACTATATAAATTCCAGTTGAACTGGTCACCTGCCTCAATGCAGTGAGTCTCCACACAGGAAATTCCCTATAGCCATGAAATCTCAGGTCTGGACCCCTCTAGCATCCCCCAAAAGAAAACACATTTGAAAATTTGCAGGTTCTGTGACCTTGTCTGGTAGGGTGGGTAATCCAAACATCCAAGATTTTATCCTCCATGATTCTTGTCCATGATTTTTCCAGAGGGGCCTTGGAGACATCACAAATTTTGTATCTCATAGGGCCAGTTGATTTGTCCATCAGTTTCTTTAAAATGCTAGGACTTCTGAAGTCTTGAAAAAACTTTTTGATGAAATCAGTGTAAAGCATCAGAGGGAAGTTATTTAAAACTGCTAAAAAAAAATTTGGTGTTTTGTTTTTTTCTTATTTTTATTGATGCTTTTTTTGTCTTGTATCAGTATGGTATGGTGGATAGAAAGCTGGCCTTGAAGCCAGGAGTGTCCTGCTTATCAAGTGGTAATCACTGCTTTGGGCAGCCTTGAGATTCTCCATATGTAGAGAAGGTGCAGATTTGGATTGATGAGGGGCATGTCCTTAACTAGGAGTTTATTATACCAATGATCCAAACCTTTACTCTTTTCTTGTTTTGTTTTTACATCACATTTTTCCTGATTATATCTTTCTCTCCTCTATTGAACTAACCTTTGTGACAAAGATTAAAAAAGAAAGAGGGAGAAAAAACAGTTTAGTAAAACTGACCAGTGTATTAATGGTATCTGATAGTGTAGACAGTATTCAGTTCCTATTATTCCCACCTCTACTGTGAATGACCAAGTATGGTTGTTATAATTATAGTTATTATTTTATATTATATTTAATGTTATATAAATATATAATTATATGTAATATTATTATAATTATAGTGTTCAGTTTCTCTTTTCTCCCTCCCTTCTTCCCTTCCTTCCTGCCTACCTTCTCCACTTCCTCCTTCCTTCCTTCCACCCTTTTTCCCCTTTTGGTTCTTTTAGTTTATAGTATAGTCATTGTTTATATTATTTTTCTGATTTTGCTTACTTCATTCTGCATCTGTTCATACAAGTCTTCTGTACATTGCATTAATGAATCTAACGCTGCCTTTTTTTTGCTTCAAACTGACTGTTGATCCACTAGTAATTCGGCTTTGATTGAAGAGTTTCTTGTGTGTATAATCCAGTGGCAAATAGACCTGGAAAGATCTAAAACTTAGGGGGTTTCCATTTACACCTGTTACTGAATCTAGGCTGATGCTGCTTTTTGGTGTGGTGTTAATAATTGACATTTTCTTTATTTTTGAAGGTAATTAGAATGACTGGTTTTTTGAAGGGCCTCTACTCAGATTCTGAGCTGAAATCTGATAATGTTAAGGTAGGTCTGAATTCGTCTCCCTGCCCTGGTCAATGTTTTTAAATTAATAGTTTTTCTTCTTCCTCCCTTAACCATTTTCTGAAGGAAATTCTTGAGAACTTCTCACATTCTCACAACTTTCAGATAAAACGGTCCATCTTTGACTTAATAGCCTGGGCGAAAACACTTCGGTTCTGCCACCAGCCTCCTTTTTGGAGGGAAAAATGGTAATTGAGTAGCAAAGTGAGGTGGTGAAAATAGCTTATTACAAACTTCATTTTACCTTTGGTTAAGAAATTGGTAAGATAGCATCAGTAAAAGAGATGGTTTATTTTACTTTTCTTTTGGATGCAAGGAACTCTCTAAGGCCATATTTATTCTTTTCTTTGAAAGCATTTGATGTGCATTACTTTCCCTGATATCTTCTTTATACATTTTATGTCCCTAGGTCCTTTACTAGTTAGCCCTAGGCATTAATTATTCCTGGGTATTAATAAAGTCTCACAGGTTCATCCTGTAAATGTAGAACAGTGTTTTATAAAACTTGAGAATATTTTTCTTTAGAGAAAGGCAGTTGGAGATTTTTTTTTCTAAATTATTTGGAACTCTATCCATGTTTCATTTGCAAACTTGTTTATTGTAAGGGGATGGATTTCTGATTTGGTACCATATGTGATCACTTGGGACCTGGAAAACAGAGTTCTGCATGTGGAGTCAAGAGGACCTCTCTTTTAAAACCCACTTCACTAGCTATGTGACTGGTCAAATCTCTTCTTTAGTTTCCTTGAGTCTCACGCAACTTCCAAAGATTTACCTACTAATTTTTAACTGAGTTGTCAGTTTTGTATTGGTAGAGAGTCCCCACTCTGGCCATTCCCATTTGCATATGATCCTGTATCTGTACATTGTAATGAAATCAGGCTACTTCCTGTGCTTACTTGAAACTATTTTTCTGGTAGACCATATGAAAACTACTATATTAGTCTTTTATGAAACACATATGCCTCAATATGTATTTATTATTGATTGAGGGAAAAAGACGTGGTAAATCAGAATGCTGCCTTAAAGACTCTCCTTCTGCTGGGTGTCTCCAATGAGCCTGCCTACCTTCAGTGCCAGCATGGCAGAGCAGGAAGCTCACTGTTGTCTTTTGTATCACAAACAACTTTGATTTGGGGGGAGATCTTGGAACCCCAAGATTTGCAACTCAGTGGTAACCTCAGGAGGGTATTAATTATTGGGTTCACACAATAGGCTTGAGGGGCAAGGAACAGCTTGGGACTCTCCCCAGAACTGAGCTCAGCTGGGTCTCATGCTATCCAGTGCTGGCCTTGACTCTTGGGCTGTTTCCAGGATTTGTCTAAAGACTATGTACTGATGTCTTAACTAACTCATGGTGACCTTGGTGATCTGAGAAGGGTGTCATGTTAATGTTCCCATAGGGATGAGATTTGTGATTCAAAGGTTTATGTTAGGAGATCAGTTCAGTCCTGGAATGTACTGAATAGGGTCAGTTTTATTTACTTACACAGATCTAGAATTTCTAAATGTGAAGTGCTTTTCAAATTAACCATGTTTATTAGTGATAAGAACTTTATCAGTACAACATGTTTAATGCTCTCCATCTCTAAAGAAAGAACTTGTGTCTGAATACAGATTGAAGCAACTTTTGTTTTGTTTTGTTTTTAAAAAGAATATGTTAGAGATGATATAAATTATGACTAAATATTCTCTTTTAAATTTCAATTTATTAGGATAAAGATGCAAAAATTAGCTTCCTTCAGAAGGCCATAGATGTTGTGATAATGGTTTCAGGAGAACCATTATCTGTGAAGCCAGCAAGAATTGTGGCAGGACATGAACCAGAAAGGACGAATGAGCTGCTCCAAGCCATTGGGAAATGCTGCCTCAATAAGGTAATGTTTCAGGACCAAGTTAAAACAGAGTCCTCAAGGAAAGGAGCCCATCACACAAAGAAGAATGTCATGACCTTATGTGTTTTCTGTGAAACCAGAGGCTTTTTCACTCTGCCATTCTGGCTTCCATGGTGCTCCCCAAGGGTCCTTCTGTTTCTGTTGCATCATTTGCAAAGCCGGGAATGGAGGTGGGGCTGGGGCAGGCTGTAGCCCTGATTTCCCGGCTTTCATTCCTGTTAGATGAGGGAAGGGGATGGATAACAGTAGCCCAGCCTAGAAGCTCTTGTCTAGAAACCTCTCCTGAAATTCCAATTAGAGATTCATTTCCTTTACTGAAAGTGTTACATAAATGTCTATTATTTTAAAATGCCTGACTAAGTCTCCTATCTTGGTGTGTTACATTTTTATTCTTAATGGGTAGTTTATTTACATGCCACCTTCCTTGCTGAATATATCCTGCCCCTCTTCACTAAAGGTAAAATACCTCTAATTCTCACTTTCTGAAAATAGTAGAGAGGAAAGAAGAAGCTGCCTTTCTTTCCTCTGGGACCAAGCTTGGCCGTTGTAATTGGTGTCACTTACTTTAATCAGATGATCTGACTAAAGCCTTCCTGATAGCAACACTCTGGAAATGGAAGTTTTCTGTATTTAGCAAAGGCAAGGACTGGAGAGTCAGGAAGACTTTGGGGCAGGGTGGGTGGACCGTGGACAGTGGGCAGAAGGTAAGGGAGAAGAAATGGGGTCAGAGGGTCAATGATAAGAGACTTCTATAACTTCCCAGTTTTGCCTGAGGCTGCTTGTGTGTGTTACCATACCAGACCAAGTGGAAAGAGTGTTCACCTCAGCTTTCTCAAGCTGAGCCAGGCCTCCCTCATCTTGGTTAGTTCAGGCAAGACAGGTAGTTGCTATTTAGGTCTCTCTGTTGATCTGTGAAGAGGAAGAGGAGGAGAGAAATCAGAAATGGAACAGAAATTGGATGAGGAGGAGAAACTGAAAGATCTGCCACCTTCTCCTGCTGCTATTCTGGAACCTCCCCTTTCAAAAGCACAAGGAAACAAGCAGTAGTCAGAGCCTGCTCTGTGCTGGGCACTTCACAGGTCAGCCAAGCAGAAGCATTAAAGTGAAGTTCATGACCTCACATGTATTATGGGTATTTGCTTATTTGGTCCTCACAGCAACCCTCAGAGGGATAATCCTCCTTTTTGCAAAATACTTGCAGAGGTAGGGAAATGTTTCTCTGTCCTGAGTGGCTTCAGTGCATTTTTTCTGGAGGCAGGCAGAATCCTGATGAAGGGACATTGTGACCAGGAAGCCTGATAAGTGTGTGCCCATATATCTTCCCTAGTCTTTCTCCCACTTTCGATCCTGTATCATTTCAAAGGCTGTGGCTGAGCTGACCCATGGGTCAGAGGGGACTCCAGATGTCTTAAAGCCCTTGGGAAATAGAGAGAGAAGAAGCCTACTTAGCACTCTCACCTTCTTAAGAACCCAGCCAAGAGCTACTGGAACTTGAATGTCCTCTCTCCTCTTCACTGGCCTTGAGGAGTGGCACCTGGAGAGCTTTTCACTTTTGTCTGATACCTCTTCTCCTAGCCCCACTGGTGTCTGAATTGCCTTGATGAACGTGGTTATGTCCTTCATCCAAGGAGGAGGGAGAAAAGGAAGCCCGGTGCCCCCTGGAACAGTTCTGCTACTGAGATGTTGTTAGAATGGCAGCACCTTGAGGTCAGGGACCATTTCCTTGCCTCCCCAGTGCCAAGCACAGGATCTGACATAGAGCAAGGACCGAATCAATTCCAGGCTTGTTTCCTGAGTGATTGAGCACAGTGTTTCCTGGTTGTGTGCTTCAGGCCTCCCCAAGCTTCTTATAGCTTTAGGATGGGGCTCAATACCATCCTTATAATCTTGTTTTGGGGCCAGCCTTCTCAGCTTTCCACAGCTATGACCCTCAGAGGTAATCTTGTGGTTGGCATGGTATCCACAGATCTAATAGATAAAGCAGTCTCGAGAGCATTAGGAGGTGTGAGGGGGGACAGACAGAGGAGACAAACATCCAAGGCCACAACTGGCATGGAACTAACCAGATTGGCTCTGGGTGTTTCTTTACTTCAGGGGAATGAGAAAGAAAAAGTAAATGTTTGCTAGAAAGTGTGATGGAATACAATGTCATATGTGAATGGGAGTATTAGTAAAGGAGGCCTCGGCTATTTGCTGTCTGGTGTGCTAAGTAGGATTTGTGGAGTAATAGTCACTTTCTGAAAAGCTTACTTTCAACAGTCTTTTGGTTCTTCCCTGTAACACCATGAGTTATGTGGTAGGGACACAATTCTGAAAGTTACTGAGACACTTCATGCTTTCAGCTAAGGAAGTCCAAAGTATATATACCAAGCAGAGACATCATTCGGTGTCAGCTTTCCCCTGTGCTTCTGTAACCTGCTTCCCTTGGGCCTTGGTTTCTTTACTTGGAAAATGAAGGTGTGGGATGGCCTTGGCTCCATCCTCTGTGATTCTAGTGAAAGTGCAAATTCAGAAGTCAGCAGCCAGCAGCCTCTGAGTGCTGTGGGAGAGCTTCAGGGGAGGGAAAGGTTTATGGGAAGACCCAGACAGGCCTGCACGGAGGAAGGCCCCTTGGGCATTTATGTCTCTTGCATTTATCTCATGCAGCTGAGCTCCTGTGGCAGCCTCCCCAGGGCTACACAGCTGTCATGGTGGCAGCTGCCCTCTTGGTCTCTGATGCCTCGCCTCCTGCTTGTCCTGCCTGCTTCCTTTCTTTCCCTTTTCCAATTTCTACCTCACAAAACCTCTCTAAGGATCTTCCTAAAGTCCAAATGGACTGTGCCACTCAGCGGATCCCAATTGTTCTTGGGCCCCCCCTTGCCTCTAGTCTCAACAGCATCCTTTTTGATCTCAGACCTTTGCATGTTACTTCTCCTAAGGCATTCTGTGCCGTGGCTTCCTGGCTGTACCTAGAATGTTAGCTTCTTTCAAGGCTCAGCTCAGGGGACATTTCCTCCAGGAAGTCTTTCTGTCCTTCTCTTTTCTTAAATGACTTCATTGCCCTAGTAGAGGTGCTTGGGAGGCTGACATGGGTTTGTCTTGTCTTTGTTCTCCCAAGGTCTGGCATAGCACCTGGCACATTAAAGGGTTTCATGGAGGCTGCCTTGCTACCCAGGCTCAGTTCATGCAAGTGTGGGTGTAGTGATGAGACCTTGAAGCCTCATCTCTTGCTGGCCACAGGCCTGAGTCACTTGGGCTGTTTCATGTGGATACAAAATAAGACAAGGCATCTTTTTCTTTTAGATTCACCTCAATGTTTAGATGAGTGTAAGATATATAGTAGGCACTCTGAAAGCATTTGCTTGCTGGAGAGCAGCCTCCCCTCTCACCTTAAACAGATGATTATCTGTTTTTCCTTAGAGCCTCCTTTTTTCCATAGAGAAGCTCTTTAGTCTCTTGATTGACAGGCTTTGATGCTTAGTGCATGCTTTGGGGCCAGCTGTGTAGTCACTAAGGCCAACAGACTTGAGAGGTCAATTGTATTAAATAGTGTCATGCTCATTTTACTACCAAGGATACTGAGACTCACAGATGAATCGGCTTGCCTTCCGTGGTCATGCTGCTAGCTACGGTGTGGGAACACAGGAGGCCAAAGTCAGGGCTCCTAACACCAAGTCAGCATCATTCTTCTCTTCCAAGTAAGTTTTGATCAGCATGGGGCACATGCAGCTTGAGTTCAGGGCAGTGTTGGTACAAGCATCACTTCTTTGGCCTCTCCAGCTGCCACTTGTACGGTCTGTGAAACTATGGTTAATGGAATGTAGGGCCATTTGTTGGAGCTTTAAGATTCCAAGGTAGCCTTTGGCTGTTAGAACTACTTTGTAAGGGTAGCCTGTCTAGGCTGGATTAGCACTCAGATGGTTCATCTTTATGATTTTGTTTCTGTTTTCCAACCCCATGATCATATCATATCAGTTTATGGAACACATGCTTTCTTTTCATCTAAATCAGTGGACATTTCTCCCCCCACCTTCGCCTGCCCCTGCCCCTGCCCCGGAAACTGAGCAGTTTCCCCTTTGATTTCACTGATGGTTTGGGTGATCCAGGATGGCTTCTCAGCCACCGTGAGTTGGGCCTTTGACCTTTCACCAGTTTTCCTCAGAACTTTTCTCAATTTCTCTTGGTGTTGAAAGGATTTCTCTTCACCGTAGGAAAGACCTTTATAACAACTGAAATTTTCTAACCATGGCCTGGCTTGCTTTGTGAGGTAGTGAACTTTCTGACCTTGTGAGTATTCAGGTAGAGGCTGGATGACTATTGGCCGTGTTGCAGAAGGGATTCTTGTTTTGTAAGTCCATGTATGTAGGAGAGAGAAGACTCCTTTTAAGTACCCCAGAGCAAGATCGGTACAGAGAGCCACACAGAGCCTCAGTGATATCTCTAGCACGCTCTATCTGTCAGGCACTGTTCTTTCTTTGATAAGTGTTTCACAGCAAAAATCAAAGCAAGCCAAACCAAAGGCATTTAATGTCAGGGATCTGGGCCTTGGGCTCTCAAGCTTGTATTTTCTTTGGTGATTTTATCATTTGATTTTACTGAAAGGTCTACAGGATCTTGTGCTTTGGTAGAAAGATCCCCACACTGGGGGCCATACTCCTGTCTCTGCTTCCTGACTGTGTGGTCCTGGGGGCATCAGATCACCAGCCTCTAAGCTCAAGTGCCTCATTTGGAAAATGGGTACCATCACACCCTCTGCTATTTCCCAGGATCATTGTGAGGGTCACATAAGACATAGGGATAAGGACTGCTCCCTTTCTCAGTGCAGGTCAGTCCGGAGTACTAGAAGGTGAAATCATAGATTAGCTGGGGCTTGAACTGGTCTTTGTCCACAATGCCACATGACTCTTCAGGGAGATAAGGAGCTGGGCAGGGGCTAAGCTCACCAGCTGTGATGAATGCTCACTTGAATACCTGTCAGATTTGCTAATGCTGTCATTTTAACTTTTCCTTTGACTTCATTCCCTTTTGGATCTGAAGCTCTCAAGCGATGATGCTGTGAAAAGAGTTCTCGCCGGAGAGAAAGGGGATACAAAGGGCAAAGCTCCCCTCGCCTCCAAAGTCCAAGACCAAGATAATAAGGATCTTAAGGAAGAAGAACCACGGATTCATAAAGACAAAGAGGTAAATGGGAGTTCCCATTCTATCCAAAGAGAACCTGTGGTCTTGGGGGAGCTCAGGACAGAATTGCACTTAGACTTTATTAACTTTTATTTGCTTACTTGTTTAGGATAGGAGGAACTCTGAAATCAAAGACAGAAGCACCAGCCGAGAACGCAAACAAAGAGAAGAGTCTAAAGATGAAGAAAGCAAACAAAGAGAAAAGGACAGAGACAGAGAACGAGAGAAGAGCAAGGAAAATGACAGGGAGAGGCACAAAGATTCTGACCGGGACAAAGTGAGAGATGGGGACAGAGACCGAAATAAGAACAGAACCAAGCAGGAACGAGAGAGAGAGAAAAGTAGAGACAAAGACAGAGGCAACAGAGACCGAGAGTTAGAACGAGACAGGGACAAGGACAGGAAGAATGATGGAGTGAAAGAAAAGGAGCGCTTGAAAGAAAGGGACAGAGAGAGAGAGAGAGATCGAGACAAGGGGAGAGAAAAGGACAGGGAAAAACGGAGAGAGAGGGTGAAAGAAGGGGAGCACTCAAGGGAACATGAAAGGGAGAAAATCAAGGAGCAAGAAAAACTAGAAAAAAAGGTAAGAACCTTCACAGGGCCAGCCACCTTTGGGCCCTAGCTTTGGAGGAGTGAGGTGGGCAAAGCCTGTACATAGTGAAGTGTCTGTGAAGTCAGCTTTTCTGCCTCTGCTCTGGCCTAGGAGCACAATACAGGAGTCCACATGGACTTGTTAAATGCCTGGTCCTATGTTAGGCATGCTTTAATGGTGGACTTCTTAGGCTTGTTGAGGCTAGGGCTTGAGCCAGGTTAGTCTGATGTGCTTCACAGCCCATGGCATTGTCAGTGTAAGGTGTGTGTCTAGGGTCCATAGACCTCCATCTCTGTCTCATCTTTGACTTAAAGTTAGAAGACCCAAATGCTGCTGGTGCCAGTTCCAGTGCTGCTTGTTATCTTGGGCAATGTCATTGAATGTCCCTGGACTTCAGGAAGGCCTTGGACCAAGTCATCTGTGAAGGTTCTTCTGCCTCAGAATATCAGAAGAGATCATACTGGACTTGGTAGCAAAGGTTTAGTGTGATACTTTAGTGGGATCTTTTGTAGACTTCAGTAAGGAATTAAGAAGATACTTAACGTTGAGTTTTAAGGAAGATTTTAAGGCAGCTGGCAAATAATAATTAGATATCATTTAACTAGAGGTCTTGGGGATTGAAGTCATTTGACTTATTAATCTAGCTCAAATGTGCTTACACAGAAAACAGAAGAGATAAAAAAAATAAATCTATGTTGATTTCATTATGCTGGGAGGTATGAAGCAAAGAACATTATGGATTTTGATGTTTCATATATTGTCTCAAGATTCTCTTTCTGTATATCATTTCCTCCTGTCAGGCTGTAATTTAATTTTAACTGGAAGAGAACTTTGAGATCACCTCAAACAATCATTTCTTTTCATAGATGGAGAAACTTCCTAAGCTCACCCAGGACACGGGGCCAGGATCACCACAGAACCTAAGTGTTCTGGTCCCCTGGCCCTGTGTTACTTGTACCATTCTGTACTGTGGAACCTCCAGTGTAGATATCAGAGGCAGAAGGGCTTCGATGAGTTTATACTAACTGTGGGACAGAACCTTGGTTGATTTATTTCTGTTTTTTAGTTCTCAGTAATGCTTTTATAATTTTTTCCCTTTCTGTGTGATTTTCCTTTTTCCTTCTAAATTGGAGTGTTTTTTTTAACTTTTAGGGCAATTATTAGTTAAATTCTTGTTTATTAAGGTTTTAAATTTCCTTTCATATACCCCCTTGAAAAAAGGTCCTAGTGTTATGTTTTATAAAAACCTGAGGTCCATTATGACTTTTAGAATTTATAATTACTTTCACTTGTTCTTCATCCTTTAACCTCTCCCTAGGAGATTGCCTCACATCTGGCTAAAAAGTGCCTACCCTGTAATGGATGACATTTTTCTGAACGTCGTTAGTGAAAAGAGACATTTTTCTTTGGCTCTTTGAAGTAGAAACTCAGATAAAGGCCTTCTGGAGTTCCTTTAGAGGATTGACTCCCCTATAACCAAAAGGTTCCCTGCATTTCTGTAAAATAAACTTGGTCCGGTTGGATCTAGGCTGTGCTCCTGCATAGTCCTTGGGGCACGTACCCATCAGTGGGATCTCGGGGTCAGTGGATGCAGGCATGTTAGTCACTCTCTTTGCTTCATTACAATTGCTTTCCAGAACAGTGGGACTGAAGAAATATTTTAGAATAACTACAGATAAAGGACCTCTGTTCACTTGTGAAAAATTCCAGGAAAGAAAGGGTTGGAGTTTTTAAGCCATCTCCATTAACTGCTTTGCTACCTTCAAACAAACCTTGGGACTCCCTTGGCCAGCCTTGATGGTAAAAAGGAACCAGTGGCGTCCAGTAGAAAAAGCAAGAAACTAGAGTTTTTAACAAACTTCAGCCTTATTCACCCAAGCCACTTGACTGGTGCCTTGATTTCCTTGCAGGCAAAATACTTTGCCTGCCACAGGTTTTTTTGTGAAGGTTACATGAAATATCTTTTATCCTCCAACTTATGAAGAATTCCTTTACTCACATTTCAGAGAAACACATAACTTTGCCAGGTTTGTCTTATTTGATCAAAACATTGCTTAATGTATTAAAATACTTCGAGTCTTATCTGCGTCAGAGTATTCTGAAGAGTTATGAGCACAATCCAGCTGTTAGGTATGTACCTCAAGGAAGTCATAGGCAAAGAGTATATACCCAATACCATAGGAGTTCATGTTAGAAAATTTTTAAAGGTCATATTAAGCTCTCACCTACATTGCCCACTATTTATGAGGGAAATTGACAGACCCCATTGGGTTTTTGAGATTCTGGTGTTAGTATTTAAAATAACACCACCAAACCCGGACATTAACATTGTGTGAACTCAGTCACTGAGAAAATGATTAACTTACTGTGCATGGAAGCTATGTCACATATTTTGATGCCTTCTTAGATGTTACGTTACTTAAATATTCTGAGGTAAAGAAAAAAGGTTTTAATCCTTTTATAGGCGACAAGCACAGTGGAGAACTTGTCAAAAAAATTCTCAGAATCGTCTGTGAAAGACACCAGACTGGAAATGAACAAAGAGGTAAGCGTGGCCAAAATGAACTTAAGCGCTTTAATATGTTAGGGAAAACGTTGACACGCTGCAACTGTAGTAGGGGCTGTTAGGAAAATTGCCTTTGTTAACACAGAGTGAAATTGCCTGTTCATGCATGTGTGTGTATGTGCTTATGGGTGTGTGTGTGTGTGTGTGTGTGTGTGTGTGTGTGTGTGTATGAGAGAGACAGAGACAGAGAGAGGAGAAAACAGGTGCACACACCTTCAGCTGAGGTCATGAGGCAAAGGAGAAATAAAAGATGTTTAAAGGAAACTTTAAACATTCAAACATCACAAACTTTTATTCTGAATTCCTTTGCCAAGTTTTATTACTTTTGTTAAATGCTCAGGATCACAGAGATTTTCCTCAGCAGCAGAGCTTGAATTTGATGTCATTCAGATTTGAACCTAAGGGCTATTGATATTAATGTATAGTCCTTAATGTAGACAAATAAACCAGCTTCCATTCTGACCAGACCTTGTTCCAGCCTTAGGTCCATGCTTTCTGGTGTTTCACCCTACACACTTAGGTTACATGGCTCCAAACAGCTTCTCTGTCCTCTTCACTCTAGAAACTTTCTCTAAACCTTCCATTCCCTCCCCTAGTTTCCCCCATAATCCCATTCCTTCACCTCATACTTTACTGAGAAGATACAAATCATTTGCCACAAGCTCCTTGTTCTCTTCTATCTAAACTCTCCCATTTCATCCCCCAATTTCTCTTCATTTATTTATCTCTAATAAAGAGGTGACCCATCTCCCCAAAGCCAGCCCTTCTTTGACCTCATCCCTTCTTATCTTCACCAGCAGATCTCTCCCCAGCAGTCATCCCTTCTCTCTAATCTTTACCATCTCCCTGTCTGCTGGTTGCTTGTCTCTCCCACCCATAAATCATCCCTAGGTCCCACCACCTCTTCATGCTGTCATCCTGGGCCTTTTGCTCCATTCTCCTCTTCACACTTGTTGCCTCCTCTTTTTCTCCCTTTTTTAAAACTTCTGCAGTCTGACCAGTGACTTTACTGTCCGAAGTGTTCAGTGATCCTTGCTTGCCATCTCTCATGTTCCTTTTAGTGTCATCTTGATGTAGATGCCCTTGGAGGCTTTATCCAGAGCTTTCTTATCTGCTTTCTGGGACTCAGCCATCAGATCTCATTATCCAGCCTAGCATCTCATTTCCCATCGCCAGGCCCACATCCCCAGGTGCCTGTTGGACATTTCCAATGGTTACCTATCCTACAGACATCCCAAACTGAATATGTCCATAGTAGATTTCATTTCCCCTACCTCCACCCCGCCCCCCCAATTCGTCTTTCAAACTGTACTCTTTCTGTTGAGGACAGCACTGTTCTTCCAGTTACAGCTTTGCAAACTCAGGACAATTCTCAATTTTTCCCTCACCTATACCCCACAAGTCAAATTAGTTGCCAATCTTACTTGGTTTCAGTTTCACAGTTTCATTAGTAACTGCCCCATTCTGTCCACTCACACAATCACCATTTTAGTCTGGACCCCCATCCTTTTTTTTTTCTGGACTACTGAAATAATCTCCTTTTCTTCTCCAGCGCATCCTCCATAAAGTTCCCAGGATGACTTTGCTGAGCCACAAGCCTAACTATGTCTCTCCCACCCCCACTTCCCCCCACTACACACTAAGTCAACTTTACTTGATCTACTTTTCCTCTGGGATGAAATGCAGTGGGTTCCAAAAGTCTTACTAGATTTTAGCACTAATAAAGCTTGCAACTACACTTAGACTTTTGGGACCTCAGGTATAAATTCTTCCATTTGGCATTTCAACCTCTACAGTCTTGTACCAACCTACCTTTCCAGACTGATTTCATTTCATTTTGATTTTATGCACACCTGTGTTCCATCCAAAGACACCTGTCTTTCTCCCTTCATCACTGTTTCTGTTCCCTGGGATGTTCATCATCTTCACTGCCTCCTCTTGGAATCCCCAGTTTGCTTGAAGTCTCAACCCCAGTGTCTACTAAGAAGTTTTTTCCAACTTTTCCCAGTTGTGCTCCTTTCCCCCTAATTACTCTGCATTTATCTTGTATTTTTTGCACGTTGTTTCTTACATTAGGATGTCAACTCCTTGAGATCAGGGGTTGTTTCCCTTTTTTATCTTTGTAGCCCCAAAGTACCTGACAAATAGTAGTTGTTTAAAAAGTGCTTGTTAATTTGAACTGAATTGAATCAGAATCTCTCTGTAACTTGGTGGGTAGCACCACCTGGAGGTTAGCCTCTCTGTATTTAGCTAGGCTGGTCCTCAGATGACAGAAATGCTCTCTGTCATTGTCCCGTCATTCCGAGCTTTTCCAGCCTGATGGGAGTTGCTGGAGCTTGCGCTCCTCTGCCATACTTCAAGAAGCCAGGGTCACCTCCATGCCATGATGAGGTGGGAGGACTTCACTGGACTGTTTATTTTAAAAAGGGGAAACAATAGGTTCATTTGTCTAAGGAACATTATAATAGGCTCATTGATATCAGTGGTAGAATTTCTACTTTAGCAAGAGTCACACCTCATAGTTTCATTGAAATTAAATGTGTTTTAAGGGTTTATCACTTATCTATATGCATATTAATATTGGTCCGTGTTAGATTTAGCACTTTAAAAATTCTGTTGAGTAGAATTTATGTACTAAAGAAATATACAAGTATGCTCACTCATTATTTGTTTTCTTTTATCTTTTCTTTGTCTTACAGATAACAATTTAGATCTTTAACTTAGTTTAGTTCAGTGTTTTTGGAGGGAAAGTAGACTAAATTTGTTAAATTCCTCTGGTTTCTTTTTATTTGAGTCTCGCTAATTTGGAAATTCATTAGTTCTTACTCTACCACCAGATATTTTTACTTTAGATTTGTTTTCCTTCCTTCATGTGAGTTAATAACAGTCTGTCATTTTTATGGCCAAGAGAATCTTTTGTGAAAAAGTCCCCAGTACAAAAAGTCCTTTTAATGTTGATGTTCTCCCAGGGATGCTCTAGGATTGCTAATCATGAATACCATATTCTTCAGAGAATCAAGGCCATTGGATAGACAGACTACTGGAGTAAGGTGGAGCATAGCTGTAATAATGATCTTTGTATAAGAAATAGTGCAAGGGAAGGGAAATGAGGAAATGTGTACTTATGAAAGGAAATGTACAAATATATGGTAAGAGCAGGAGATGACAAATGAGTTGTCCCAGAGGACCATTGGTATGCACAAAATATATTTTAAAAAAATGCCTTGAGTGAGGCATCTCATGCCTTCGATGTATCTGTAATAGAGGACCCATTGGAGGACAAGGCCAAGAATCACACACTGCTGCATGGATGCCCTATCCATGGATCCTATAGCCATTGTCATAGAATGCCTTTTGGCATCTTTTTCAAACTGTGGTTTTTTAGAGGACTCATTTGCCTTCTTAAACACAAAGAACAGTGGTACCAAATACATTCAATATCTTTTGCTGTTACCTCATGCGAAATAAAATCTTTTACTAGAATTGAGGATTTTGGAAAACAACCTTGTTCTCTGTTATGTACTAGCCCAAAATTGCTAATGACCAGATGTTTGCATCATGGTGGACACTGATTCATTAGAAATAGAGAGGGGAAAAGTTCCGTTATTAGTGGGGTTCTAGTAGTAGATGTGCATATGGAAGCATTGTCAGAGCTTGTCATGGGATGGCCAATATAAGCAGTCAAGGTGGTATTTTACAGAGACTGAGGCCCAGAGAGATAGTTGACTTGCTCAGGTTGTGCATCATTTTAATAGCAGAGTCTGAGATTCAGGGGAAACATCCAAAATCTCTGGTGTCATTGGAGCCTTCTGACTGACTTCATAGTACTTTAGAAATTTGATTTGGGAATTTAGTCCTCACCTGAGATTTAGCAACTGGACACTTTAGCAACCGTCCATGAAGAAGGATTTATTGAGTGCCTACTGTGTGCTAGGCATATACACAGTGTAAGTGCAAAGTAATTGGGGGGGGGTGGAGTTAAAAGGGTGGAAGGCCCTGGTGGGGAAATTGGGAAAGACCTCCTACCCAATCTGAAGTTGGAGCCAAACTTTGAAAGAAGCCAGGGAAGGAAGCTTAGAAGGAGGATGTTTCAGGAATGGGGCTTAATTGTCATTTATGATATTACTGTCATCAAAATGGAAACAAAGGTATTTGAATGAAGTGGGAAGCATTTTCCATATTGTACCAAGATAAAGAAAACAAAACTGGAAAAAACAAAGAACATTCTAGAGACTATAGAATGCTGAAACTGAACTTGTCCAGTTTTGCACTCTGGTTTCACCAGAAATAAGAGAACCCATCTCACCTTCTAAGATGTACTGCTCTTTTTGGATTCGATTTTCGAACAGGTTGACTGCTTTATGTGACATTTTTCTGAAACTGTTTCTTCTTTAAGCAGGCAGAAAGTTCCAAATAACTATGTCTGACAGTAAAATAAGATTTTGTTTTTGAGGAATGTCATTATTTGAAAAGTTCACAGATCTGATTTCTTAATATGCCTCTAAATTGTTTTTATCATATCATTGTCATCATCATCATCATGAGGAGCCTGCAGTATTTTCAGATTCTTATTGCCTAACCTGGTAACTTGCATATAGCAAACATTTAGTCAATTCAAATTCATTTAACAAATATTTATTAACTCAGTTGCCAGTATTTGGTACCAGATAGAAAACAGTGGATTGTAAGTGTTTTTAGCCAGGCAAGGTGTAAAAAGTAATTTTCTAGGATTTCATTGGGTTTAATCTCAGTGATGGGTTTTGAGGGTATAGTCTGAGCTGGGAGTCTTTGAGCAAAGGCTGATTAACCATCCATTGTATATGTTATAGAGGGAATTCTCATGCAGGATAGACTTGGTGGTCATCAAAGTTCCTGCCAACTCTGTGACACATTTCCATTGACTGTATTGCACAGTGGCTCCAGATTATTCTGACCAGTCGTGGAGAAGTCATAAAAAACATTGTTTTTTAATTTGATTACTCTTTTCTAAGAGTAATCTTGACAGTACCCTTAATAACTCACTCTCTTCTGTTGGTTCTTCAGAGATTCACTTTGACTAAAAATAAGCCAGTTATTATCTTTAAAAAAGATTTCAAAGTAGTTTAATTAACATCAGTACAAGCATTTCAAATACACAAGAATTTTAATTCAATACATCTTTGATCTCATTTGTATGTACACTCTCTCCAGTGTGAAAAATCACCTTCTCCCCCTCATTTCTTGTTTGAGTCTAACACCACTTTTAGTTCTCTGTCTCTGAGCTCCTCTTTCTTCGGAGAGACTGTCTTTCCTCTATCTAGGTCCTATATAGTGGCTACTGTAGCTTTCTGTCCATGTGACTGGTTCACCCCTTTTCAGATGACATCTTTTTCTTGCACTGATGCAGCCTGCAGAGCCTAGCAAGGCCATAGCAAGGAGTCTTTCCCTTTTATGCCACTTGCAGTTTTGTTGCTTTGGAGACTGGTATTCCATGGAATAAAATAATATCACATTACTGGAAGAATGGCCATGGATTAGAAAGTTGCAAGTTGTATCAGGGCATGGCTTGAGGTCATTGAAGCAAATGTCTGTTTTTGCCAGTGGTTTCCAGTTCTTTGTTTCCTGTTCTGTTCTGGGTGCACTTTGATGTCCATATGCAGTCCTGGTACCAGACGGATAGACTGAGTATCTCTCATAAGCCTGAAGAACATTCCTTTTTCATCCATTTGGTTTCCCTCCCATATGCCTTATTAGTTCAAGCTTTCTTTGAGGTTGGGACTCTCCTGGAGGAGACTTGTTAGTATTTGGAGCTTAATTCTTTCAGCACAGGAAGGTCTGAAGGACTGTCACCATCTCTAGAGAATCCCAGTCTGAACTCTGCAAGGCATCCTCCATGACTGAAGGATGAGCGCTTTGGGCAGCATGCACCTCCTTCCTTTCTTGCTTGGGATTGAGTTCTAGATGCATCTTTCCCAGAATCTTGAATTATCTCAGCACACTTGTGGGAGAGCCCTTGTTGGAGGAGAGCACTGAAGAGTGTGCATTTTGCTCTGCTGAGCCAAATGCTTTTTCAAGTAGTCAGCAAAGGATAAATAGCAGGATCTTATCTCTCCTGGACTCGAGTCCATCTTGAAAACTCTAAAGATGTGGTTTGTTGCAGAACATCATTTAGGAAAGCCTGCCTTTTCCTTACTGGCATTTTCATTACAAACTTATTTGTAGATTGTACCCAGGGAGATTATAGTCAAGTCCTTTGGTATTTTCCTCTCTTAGATATCTTGGGAAATGATCCCTAGTAAATTCAGCACTGTTACTACCTCCAGTAAATATTTCTTCTGTGTGTAGTTGACCTTGTCCAAGTTGCTTGCCCTTGGTTTTCCTAGTAGCAGGACATTTTCACTTCTTCCATAGTTCATCAGGGACTGTGTTGTTTGAATTCAGATTAAAATACAGTTCTGCTGTATTGGTGATGGAAATAGTTTGTTGTAAAAATGCTCCCTGGCCTGTTAGACTTTTCTTCAGTTTCCTGCTTCCATATATAGAAATTTCTGGGCTGATGGGATACTTTGGGTTTCAGGTTAGGCTTTCTTCCCCTTCACTGCTTTTCTCCAGGAGGTCATGGTGCTCTTAATTCTACCACTGGTCTTGTAACAGTTTGCAAATAAGATTATGTTTTCAGTTATTGTGGCCCTTGATATCCATGTCTTTCATGTTAACAAGAAGATCACTTGCTTATTCTGCAGGTCTTATTGTGCCTCTAATGTTGTACAGAATTGCCCCCCTTGTGTGAAATGAGACTATGCCTGTTTGATGCCTTTGCCATTTTCTCTTGCCTGGTTTTCAGGACAACGAGTTTCTTTGAATGGTTCAGGCTGGGCCAGTTTTAATTATATGCAGAATTTCTGTATAGTTATTGTTTCTCCTGGTTTGGGATTGAATTTCACCTTTGTTTTAGGCAGTTTAAGTATGGTCATACACAGAATACGTATTTGGAAATGATTCTCACCTTAGGAACTGATAACTGGAGAAGACAGAATTTCATTTTTGGTCATGTTTGCCCTCCACATCCAGCATCATTTTAAAAGATACTGATGAGGATTCAGGAAAGATAGAGGAATGATAGAGGAACCCCAAGACTGGAGTTCCCTATGTGGGCCATCTGGAAAAGGATTTCACAGAGTCAAGCATTGTTGAGGTCAAGGTGGCAAAGATTTATTACGCTTTACAGTGGGCAGGCGTTCTTAGGGAAATTGCAACCTTAGAGGGGTACAGGTAAAGTTTACGTAGAATGTTCTATGGTATGACATGTGCCAAGTGTGATGACTAGGTGATTCAGAGTGGGATTAGGTAGTGGTTAGTTCTTAAAGGAACATGTACTTTTGGTGTCTACCATGCAGGTATTTTATCCAGAAGGACAAACACAAGAGTAGGTGGTGCAATGGATAGAGCACCAGTGCAGGAGTCAGGAGGATCTGAGTTCAAATCTCACCTCAGACACTTGAAACTCACTAGCTGTGTGACCTTGGGCAAATCACTTAACTCCAATTGCCTCATCCTGGGTCATCTCCAGTCATCCTGATGAATATATGGTCACTGGATTCAGATGGCTCTGGAAGAGAAGTGAGGCTGGTGACCTGCACAGCCCTCCCTCACTCAAACAAAGTCAGATGCAAGTCATGTCATCATTTCTCTGATGGCATGATCTTCTTCAGCCACAAAGGATGAACACACACATTTTACCCAGAGTTCATTAGGAAATAGCCCAGGGTCAGGGAAGGGCTACATGGAGGTATGTGGTTTTAGACTTGAAATGTCACTAAGTCAACTGACAGTCAGGACTGACTAAGTAATACCCAGGCTGCTCCCATCGATGTCTTGTTAGACAAGATAAATGTAAGGGAGGTTACGTATGTCTAAGCCTAGAATACATGTGATTGGTCAGTGAATAGTAAATATTGTCATGACCCAGTACACAGCCAGTGCAGCCAGTACACAGCTGGTTTAAACTAATTAATTCTATAGGTGCAACAGGCTACTGTAGCAGGAGGGGAGATAACGGTTTTTGTTGAGGCAGGCCATCCTTGGGCTGAGAAGAAACTTCCAGGATAGTGTTTTGAGGCTAGGGAGAGATGTGATTTTTAGAGAGAAATGTGATTTTAGAGTTGAGGTTCAGGCACAGGCATCCAATCGCCCTGTCAATATCACCTTCATTCTCCATTTTCTCACATTAAGCCATGTAACAACAAAAAAGAGAGAAAAACAGGGAAGCAAACCAATTAAGGTGTCATCTGAGTCTGCCACCAGATGCTTTGTTCATCAGGTGCACAGTTCAAAGAGGAATAAAAGATTAAACATAAAACTGTAAACTCCCAATATTTTCCTTTTGTTTGAGCCACCAGTAGTTTGATAAGAGTGCATGTGCATGTGTGTGTGTGTGTGCGCACCTGTAAACTTATAGAGGACTTTGCTGATGAAATATACTAATAATTTTTTATTTCACCAAACTTTACTATTCTTTCATTTTAGCTCAGTTGTATAAGTCACTTAAAGAGAAACTTAGTACCAGTTTACAGGCAGTTAAACTATTTTGTTTTAAAGAAAACTGTCACATCAGGATCCAATATTTTACTTAAAAACAGCATTTAAAGCCATTCGTTTTACAAACATTTCTTATTTCTGGTTTGTGTCAAAATGTTTGAATGTGATGTGGATTTGTATGCCACTGTGCTTTTAGCTCATGAAATTGAAAATAATTTAAACATTTCTTTAAGTTTGTAATAATACAAATGAATCTAAAACTTGAGTTGAAATTGAAATTCATTCTTTTTTTCCTTCAAACATCATTCATTGTCATTCTGATATTTTAATGCCCACTTCACTTCACTAAACACTTCGCTTGGGATTTGACACAGTTCCATTATCAAAATGGATACATCTTTATATTGATGTATCTTTTGAAATAATTGTTTTATGGTGAAATATAATGAGATTTTACTCGCTTATAATGTGGATAGGGGCTAAGCTGAATATAGTTTTGCATCATTTATGAGAAAAGACTTCATTATCAGTATTTTAGGAATAACATTTTAATCTACCTAAGATGTGACTCTTTTTGAGCACTTTAAAAGCCTATTTACATAAAAATTGTTAATTAGCAGATAGTCCTATCTATTAATTTTGTTAACATAGGTATACAAGGTACACTTAATAATCCTTCTCCATGCTGTATATTTGAGATAAAAATCTATTTGTGTAAAAAATAAATCATTTGGACTGACTTCCTATAGTCTGAGTGAGGAGGTTCTATTATTTACTTTTATTCTCATTTGAAGATTCTGACGAGAGTCCCAGTAGCAATACTTTAAATGAAGTAAACAGGTAACATCATAGCCAGCATCCTGAGGGTTGAATGTCTTGCCCATTGAAAAAGAGTCATTTGCTTAGACTCTTTTGATTCGTCCTCTTTCTCCTTTTACCAAATGAAAAGTCAGCTGTTCTCTTGTATAAAAAGATTAGGATCACAAAATTAAAGTGCTTAGACTATATATACTCTTATTTAAGTAGCTTAATTCACCTCCTGGCTAGAAGTTCTATAATTCCAATTGCTTTTGTGGCACTAAAGTGTGTAGAGATGTTGATTAAAATTTATTTATCTTAAGTATCCAATTTAACCTGCTTCCAGTAGTGGAATGAGATCAGCCAGGTTGACTGAACTGCTACTTTATGCACCTTGCTACCTATTTGGTCCCAAAGCAAGTCAGCATTGTTTTTAAATTGGATTGTAAAATGAGTGTTTCTTTTTATTGTTTTCTAATATTTCCCTTCCTTTTTTCTTTAAGCTTGACCTTGCAAATCGAGTGTCTAGGTCATTGACAGCAAAGGGATCAAGATGGCGCTCCAAAAATCCAGTGGAAGGTACTTTGAGAGCTTTGCTCTTTAAAAGTGTCTGTGTACAGCATTTAGTGGGGCTTCCATTCTTTTCTGGCCATCATCACAAGGCAGGAGAAAGCAGCTTAAACAAAAGGAATGTAATAGATATCTCCAGTGGGTATTCTTGGTAGGAATAAATTCTGATGTGGTATGGTGTAGAGTGGTGTGATGTGGTGTGGGGAGTCAAGGAATGAATGATAACCTATGGAGGAAATCTCCATTCAAGAGACACATCTCTTTCGTATTTACTGGAAACCTTAGTTTGGAGCTAAAACATCCTCTGAGTGGACATTTGTAGTGGTATGCTGAGCAGTCTTGAGTAGGGTTCCGAATGCACACTGAGTCTTTTCTAGGCTTGACCTTCAAAGATTAATGCTAAAGTGGACTGAAAAGTGTGTTAGAGAACTGATACTGTTGCATCGGAAACCAGTAACATTATTCTCTGAGTGTGAGTAATGGGAAATTCCCATCAGACAGATGACAGGTCAGAATGGGGTTTGGGGTCTAGTCTTCTGACTTGTGTTGGGTGCAGCCTGAATGCTGGTCAAGGGCTCGGCTTCCCTCTGGCTCCTTGGAGAAAGTGGTCTCCAGTTTTGTGTCTCCCCTTTGCTGCCCAGAACTCTTCTCTTTTCTTGCCCCTTTCCCCAAGGGTCTTCTGTTTAACTAAAGGAGATAGACCAACTTTGAAGTTCTTAAAATAGTTGAGAATTAAGTCTCACCGCAGGTTTCTCATCTGTCTCTCTCCATATGCTCTTAATATTTTAGAGGCTACCAGCCATTCCCTCAGAGCCCAGTTCTTTGATCCATTTCCAAATGTACTTTCCCCCTCCTCCTGTATTGTTAGAGAGCCTGTGCTTCCAAGAAGCATATCACTACCCAAAAGTATTAAGAAAACTATTTTTTATTGGCTGACAAAGCCTAAGGGAAACTGAGGTATAGTCTCTAGAAGACAGAATGACCTCTAGGCCCTAAATGACCCAGTGATTAGATATAATGACTTCTAGCTACAAGTTGTTTATTAATGTCACTGCTTATCCTAGTCACTGCTTATCCTAGCCTCTCTCCTTTTCCCCTTTCCATTCCATCCTCCCAGCTGACAGTGTTCCTAAAGGACAGGTCTGACCATGTCATTCCAGAGCTCAGGAAGATCTTTTCCAGGAAAAAAAAAAACCAAAACAGCTTTCTCTGTTTGACCTTGAAAGCCCTTCACATTCTGACTCCTGCCTACCTTTTTAGGTATTGCACATGATTTTCCTTCATGTAGCCTGGTTTCTAGCCAAACTGGCCTCCTCACTGGTGCCCATGTATGACATCCCACTATGTACCTTTGCCCAGGCTGTGTGCTTTCTTTACTGTCATCTCCTGGACTCCCTGGCTTCTTTCCAAGCACAGCCCAAGGTCCCCCTGCAGGAAGCCCATCCAGAATCCTCCTACCTGCCAGTGGCCTATCCCTAGGAAATTCTGGGGGATGTACTTGATGTGTATGTCATATTTACTTTTCTATGTCCTTGTTGTTTTCCCTCCCCATCCCCACCCCCAGCATAGACAGGAGTGTTTGTTTTCAACTCGGTATGCCCAGCACCTGGCACCTTGTATCTGCTTCAGAAGTGCTTGCTGGATGCTTGAGTCCTTGGCCTAGGATAAGCACACTGGTCCTGGGTCTCTTCTTCAGACCTTGTCTAACTCTGGCCATGAGTCCGTGCTGCACTTTGGCCGTTGGATCTAGTTAGAATAGGTGTGTATGTTTGGGAGAATCCTTCCTCACATCGATTTTCCGCTTGCCCCAAGTGGCGATGGTGCTGCCCTTACCTTTGCTTCTCCCCCAGTGCCAAGCATAGGGCTTTTCCCATGGGACTGAGTAGTGAATGAATGAGTGACTAAGAGTTCTAAAACTCCCAATAAGAATAGTTTTAAATTAGCTTTACTGTTTGAATTGAATATCACTTATAACTTGCCCTGAGTTCTGGCACCAAGAATGCTTGAGATGCATTTTGTTTAGAAGAAAATGCCCATTTTGCCAGTGCCCTGGATGTATACGTCATGTTTTGGTGATGGAGCTGTTAATCCCCAGCTGTACTGGGCTATATTACATCCTCCCCGTCTCCACATTACACACGAGGTCCATGCTTGGTCCATTATTGGACAAGGAGTCATTGACAGCCAGGACTTAACACACTGATGTGCCCCGAATGCCGAGTGTGGTGATTTTCTGTGGTAAATCTTTACCTTTGACAACAAAGTAGTCGAAGACCAAGCTCTGCCTCCTCATCCATGTACAGCTCTGCTGGGACCATAGGACGCAGCAGGCTAGGGAATGGGAATGGCCGGGGAGTAGAGTGAGCAGAATTACAGGGCTTAGAATGGAAACAGGGTTTTCCTTTCGATGAAGTTGGGAATCAGTCTGTCAATAAGCATTTATGAAGCACTTATTGTATACCAGGCACTGGGCTAACTGTTCAGTCTGCAAAGTCAGAAGATAAACAGTATTTGCCTCGAGGAGCTTCCATGCTAAGGGGACCAAGAGGCCCCAAGGATGAGGCACACGGACTAAATGGGCAGAAGGAAGCTGGGAAGGAGGGGAGGCCAGGAAGGCGTTTAGTAGCCACCTGAGAACCGGGCTATTGGGGGACCCTGCAGGGGTGCTCAGGGTGAGGCAGCCAGGACAAAGGATGCTTGTCAACACAAGGGTCCTGGGAGACACTGGCAGCGATTTCATTCTGGGGCTGTAAATGTCCTCTGCTGCTCTGGGATTAGTACCTTCAGCATCAGTACCTTGATGAGTTTTTCCTCTGGCCTTGTCTTGAGCTGACATAACCAGGGCAGCCTCTAGGATGGGTATCCTGCTCCTGGCATGCTCCAGTGGGCTTCTCTGCAGATGCCTGTGTCCTGAAAGCTATTTGCACTGTGCACTCAGATGCTATGGGAGGTGGGAAAAGCCTTGCATAGCCTGGGGGATTCTGGGGCATTGTCTTGGTGAGCAGGGTGGGCAGTGGACATCTCCACAAGCATTGGCATGTCTTTGTTAGAATGTTGTCTTCTTTGCTTACTCATACGCCATCCCTTTCAGTTAAGTCATGTGTGTGACATGTCATTTGGGCAGTAGACACTTCTGTGTTTATATGTTGAATGTGTGCCTTGACTGGAGGGAGAGGCAGCCAGATACAGTGGGTAGAGGACTGACCTCAGTGTTGGGAAAATGAGGTGTAAGGCCCATCTCTGAGGAGGGCTGATGGAGTGACCCCGGATCATTTAGTCTTCGTACCTTTGGCAACTCCTTAAGTGCAAGATGCAGAACAGATGGACACACACATTCTCTCTCTCTCCCTCCCTCTCTCTCTCTCTCTCTCCCTCTCCCAAAGGAAGCCCCAGAAACAACCGCTGCAATAGGAACAACAGCAAACAGGAAGCTTCATTTTATGTTTTTATGTCAGGAACAAAAGAATGCAGAATTATCAAAACTAGGCTTTTCCCTAAAACAGAACAATAGCTTTCTCCTTTCTTTAGCTAATGCCAAGGAGTATACAGAGCTCCAGTGAGGGCCGGCTGCATGGGTGCTGATGGAGTGCTCAGCCAGGGCCTGGCCTGGCACAGGGCCTGCCTCTGTGTTCCTGGGCCCCTGGTGTGGAGTATGTGGGTGGCTGCTAAGGACTTGTCGGTGGGGACCTGATTTCTAGGATGAACTCACTGATGCAGCCAGTGTGCCAGGGCATCACTGGGCAGAGCTTTCCCATGACATTTTCTGTCCCATCAGCATAGACGGTGCTACTTTAGTAGCAATGTCACTCACTGGAGCATCATGTTTTTTGTCTTTATTTAGATTTTAAGTTAAGTCAGCTGTTTGAAAAACTTAAACCACATTTTAACACTTTATGTGAAATGTTTTATGTCAGGAAGAAGGGAGGATAGTATTGTCTCAGCTAAGACTATTTCAGACCCTATAATGGCCGGGCTGATTAAAGAGCCGGAGCAGCAGACAGCATCGCCCGAGATAGGTAAGGAAATTGCGCCGCCCAGTGCCAGCTCAACCCTTTGAGAATGTCCCCAGGACACAGTGATGTGCTCTCTATCTGCTCTTAGAGAGCGCATTGGAGGCCACTGGGACTTCATCATCACTAATAAAATTGGTTAAAGGGTCCCAACCCTTCCATAGAGAACTTTTATGGGCCTTCTCAAGCACCTGCTGCCTGTAGTGTGAGCCTCGCCAGCTTGTCTTTGGAAAAGCAGGTGGGTCACAGGGGCACAGCTCAAAAGCCCACATACTTTGCCTGCTGGAGGTTATTTTATGGAACAGGACATTAAACAGGCCAGGGTTAAAAGTGGGTGGTGTTCACAGGATTTGCTGGGGAAAAGTGGCTTCAGTAACCCTGGACTGGATAGAACCTGGGGCCCAGTGTGTAGAGGTGAGTGAACAGTGCCAAGGGATGCCTGGCTGGTAGATACTGACAGGTGGTTCCCATGCTTCCTTCCTTATTGATGACAAGATCTGAGCATCTAGGAGCAGGGAGTGGCCTTCTCTATTGCCTTGTTCACCCCTCTCTCTACCCTACCCCACATCAATGAACCTGCTGCTTTTACTTTGAGATCCTCCATGACATGGAGCTCAGGACCTCCCTGAGCAGTGCCTTCCCCTTTGAGCAGACGTTGTGACACTGAGCCTAAGGCAACCGTAGTACATGTTTAACCCATTGTTCTCAGAGTTTTGTGCCCTCTTCAGATGCTTTGAGACAGCCCTCACAGCTCCCCTAGGTCTTTAGTATCTAAAATAAATGAGAATTGTCACTGCTTTGCTTTGCAATGTAAAATAAAGTCTAGGGTCTTTGAGGCTGATGCTTTCCTGCTGATTCAGAATTGGTAGCAGATCCTTACTCAAGAGGGTTTCTGTTTGCCAGCTGCCTCCTACACCATGGTTGGTAGAGCATGTTTGTTTTATGCGGCCTACCTAGTTCTGACAGTTGTAGTTGTTGTGACTTAAAAATTGCCCCTTCCCCCCTGCATACTCCCCCCAAAAAGATGGCACCTCACAAAGAGCCCTCCTTTGGCTTTTGTGCTGAACCTGTCCTTTTGTAAGAACTTGTCTTGTGATTCTAACCTCTTCCTTATTAGAAGTTCAGGTTTCCCATTGGTGGGAAGGTTGAGACAAATTATCAAACACTGACTTGTATAATCAGCATCCAGAACACTGCCCATATTAAAGGCCTGGGGACAGAAGGTTGCTGTTTAAGACAAAGGAACAAATTTGTAATTCTTATTTACTGGGGCCTTTAAAGTCAAACCCAGCTCTTTCCTTAAACCTGTAAAGGGAGTAGGACAGGTGTCAATCTCCTCTGCTTTTAGATGAGGAAACTGAGATACATCAGAGTTGACGTAGCCCAGGAAGTAGGCTGAACCTGAAGGAGTCAGGCTGGAGTTGGCTTTTGCATTTTTAAAAATACATTTTTTTTTAAAATTTCACTAAATATTTCCCAATTATGTATAAAAAATGTTTAACATTTAAAAAAAATTTTGAGTTCCAAATTCTTTTCTCCCTCCCACTTCTTCCCTACCTCCTTGAGAGGGCAAGCAATATGATATTGATTATATATGGGAAGACATGCAAAACATTTCCTTATTAGTCATATTGCAAAAGAAAACATACACAAAAAGAAAAATAAAGATTAAAAAATATGTTTCAATCAGCATTCAGAGTTCACCAGTTCTCCCTCTGGCAGTGAATTACATTTTTCATCCTGGATCCTTTAGAATTGGTCCTTTCCCTGATCAAAGTAGTTAAGTCTTTCACAATTGATCCTTATATAATTTTACCATTATTGTGAACATTGCTCTCATTTTGCTCACTTCCCTTTGTGTCAATTCATA
This sequence comes from Bettongia penicillata ogilbyi, assembly GCA_023548195.1. Classification (NCBI taxonomy): domain Eukaryota; kingdom Metazoa; phylum Chordata; class Mammalia; order Diprotodontia; family Potoroidae; genus Bettongia; species Bettongia penicillata. The sequence continues at coordinate 8,244,510 of JAJHZJ010000134.1, read as the reverse complement.
TAGGTCTTTTCAGATGTTTCTGAAACCATCCTCATCATTTCTTATAGGTCAATAGGTGGTGCACTGTTTAGAGTGCCAGGCCTGGAAGTCAAAAAGACTGGTGTTTGTGACTTCAGATTTGGCCTCACACACTTCCTAACTGGGTGACCCTGGGTGAGTCATTTAACCCTGTTTGCCTCAGTTTCCTCATCTGTAAAATGAGCTGGAGAAGGAAATGACAAACCATTTCAGTATCTGTCAAGAAAACCCCAAATGGGGTCAAGAAGAGTAAGATATGACTGAAATGCCTGAACAACATTCCATTACAATCTTATACCCCAGCTTGTTTAGCCATTGCTAAGGGATGGGGAATTTTTCAATTTCAATTTCCAATTCTTTGCTGCCACAGCAAAGAGTAATAAATATTTTTGTACAAATAGGACCTTTTCTCTTTTCTTTGATCTCTTTGGGAATACAGACCTAATATTGCTTTTGAATTTTTTTAGCATTTTCAAGTTGTTAGTATTATTATTTTTGAATTATCATGCACAATTTTTTTTCCTTCCCATCTCCTTTCCCCCATAAAAAAGAAAGAAATAAAGAACCCGGTACCAAAGAAAGACCCCTGGTATTGCATACCACAGCAGTCACACTCAGAAGTGCATTTCTCATCCTTTGTCATCTTTTATGGAATCGTGGTTAATCATTGCCATGTATATAGTAATGATGAAGATGATGATGATGAGAGTTGTTAGGCCTATCAGAATTGTCCTTTGTAATAATATTTATGTTACTATATAAATTATCCTTCCATTTCTGGTCACATCACTCAGTATCTGTCCATCCACATCTTTCCATGTCTTTCCAAAATCTGCCTGCTACTTACCTGGGCCAACTTTAAAAGTATTCCATTCTTCTCCTACCCCACCCCTTTCAGAGGGTTGCCTTTCAATTCTCTTCTCTACCCTTAAGGCCCAGTGGGAGGAGGGACAGACTAAATCCCAAGTAAGAACAAATAGGGTTAAGGGTGGAACCATAGAGAAGTATGGGATAGCCACTTTTGACCTGTTAGCAGAGCGTAAGGCCAGGGCATCTTATCATCCATTTCTGAAGCCTGTGCTGGTTGTCCCAGTGCCATAACCAAAGAAGTTGTGTCCTCCACTTCTGTCATATCACTAAAACCTTTGAACATTTACAAGCTTTGGGAGAAGCCTTAGGTAAATAACATTAGATAACTAGCCAGCTAATACAGAGCACTGGGGCATTCAGGTAGGATTGAATTGATTGAATTTCCAGTTATAGCCTTAACTGCCTATTCTAAACTATTTTATGTCAGGAAGAAAGGAAGCTAATAATAATTCAGCTAGTGTTTCAGACGGCAGCCCAGCTAGCCTGTGGCATGAAAACCCTGAACTCGAGCCGACAGCCAAGCTGAAAGGTAAGGATTCGGACTGGCTGCCCCTTTCAGAATACTTAAAAGCTCCATTCTAGCATTCCTGCTTGAACTTGAACTTGAGTTCTCCAGGACCCCATGTCTTTGGAGGGACCTCTTCTAAAGAGAAACCAGGAGTTTCTCTACTGATCCCAAACATAGTGCTCTAAGGTGTTCAGATGCAGAACTCTTTATAAATGTCCTCTGATTGGTGCCTCCTAGGAGCCCCAGGTGACTGCTGTAGGCCCTGCTGCTATCTGTCCCATCTTTGCAGAATGGGGAGGGACTAATACCTACTCTTAGGGCTTCCTCACCTGGCTGTGCCATCACCTTAGACCTCAACATAAAATGGTACCTGGCTCCTCTTTGGCAGTGCTTTTTTTATATCATTGTGGGATTTGTTGCTGACATCAGGTCAAGAGCTGCTAGATGGAGCCCCTCCCAGGTTATCTCTTGGCCAGAAGAATTCTGATTCTCTATTTTAACAGCACATCTATTTTCCAGCACATCTGAGCCTGTGAGATCTAGGGTGTGAGAGAAGCTAGAGCGAGAGAGTGGCTACTTTGAGCCACAACAGGTTGTCAGGGTAATGGCTGTTCAAAATTGTGAATTGTCAAGGGCATTTTTTTGGATTTACTTGTAAGTGATACATTATTCCTTAGTAAATCAGTGACATTTCTTGTCCCTGTCTCTTGAGGAAATGACTTTGGAGAGATAGCATGTATTTCCTTCATGAAAATGATGAACAGCAGTGAGTTTAGGGCAGCATCTCAAATTTGCATCCTCTGGAAAGGAGAAAAAATGAATCAGTGTCCATGGGATACAATTGCAGGTGTCTATGGGATGATTGTTAATGTTGGAACTGTTTGCGGGTACTTCAGCTAATAGAAAGGCAGAAGAAACAGCTGCTCACAGAGCAGTCTACAGGCTGGTTTTTCCATTGGCATTTGCCTACTTGTCTGTTTTACCACTTTAATGAAAACATTGAGTTCCATTGCAGGTGTAGGTATGTGTGGGGAGGGCAGCTGTATATGTGCTATATAAATGTGACTAACAGAAAGTGCTACTCAGTCCAACATCATCCCAGTTCATCTTCCTTGGATACTGACTGAGACATGGCACACAGTTGTAGCATCAGCTAGAATTGGGGGCCCATGGCTAGTGATGGAACAAGGGAATCGATAGTGCTCCTGTTTCCTTCCTGTTTATTCGTACATCTTTGGGAGCAAGTTCCAGCTGGGGAAGATCCTTGGTAGGCACCTGAGTGGAGAGGAATCTGGTCAGAGCTGAGGGAAACTCCCAAGGGAGAAAACTCCCTCTTTAGGGACATACTGCTTTGAATTTGTGACTCTCACCTGTAGACTGAGCTGGATGGTTGTTAAACTTCTGAGGGGAGGGTTGGAAGGGGGTCTCCCAGCCATGCCTTTGGGGGCTTTATTTAGTGCCAACAATATCGCTGCCCAGCTCTGTTGGACAAGATGGCACGGATCATAGCTTACTTGTCTCATCTTGACCTTCTTCCACATATGTAGAAGCTCTTGGAACAAATAAAATACTAATTCATTTAAAGTATTACTAGATTCCTAGAAGCTTTTTGTCATTGGGTGTTTTCTGAGAGTGTCAGTGCTATGGGATAGGGAGGGGCAGGGGAACCTGCAGCATTTTTTAAGGTTAAAAAGGATGTTGGAAGAAGTTGGGAATGACTTCTTGAAATAATATTGAAAATAAATATTACATTTGTGACTGACAGAGAAAGTGTCACCTGTAGGATAAGTACCTTCCATATGAGATACTGAGTTTACAAAAAAGCCTCTTTTTCTCTTTATTCTCTCCTGACATGTGGATGAAGATTTGCCAGCTCAGAGAGGTGAGATAAAAGAGGATTCTGTTTCATCCCTGAGTTTCAAATGTTTCAAATGTTTTGGCAACTTGATTCTGTGAGTTCCAGAACTGGAGCAGTCAACCCCCAAATTTCTTTCATATTAATTATGATTTCTTGCCTTGTTGCCTAAGTAGGAAGCAGAGTAGATGTTTCCTCTGAACTTCAAAATACATAAAATAAGAAAGAAGTGGGAAATATACATACATAATACACACACATGTATGTTTCTGTGTGTATGTGTATGTATAGTTGAGTTTTAAAACTCAAAATGGCCAAGCTTTCAAAAATGGCTACATTTGAATTTCAATCATGGAAGCAATTCTCTGACCATCTTTAGATAACAGCTAGTACATAGAAGAGAGAAGGCAGAGCAGTTCTTGTGTTCATCCTTTGTTGCCGAAGAAGACCATACCATCAGCAATGATGACATGAATGGTACTTGAATTTTTTTGAGTGAGGGAGGCAAAGTCAAGTGCCAGTCATGTCATCATTTCTCTGATGGCATGGTCTTCTTCGGCAACAAAGGTCAAAAACAGCCCTGTGTGCAGATGCAGCTGCCTGAATGGGGACCCAACTAGCTGGGTAACTCAGCCCCTCCTCTCCTATCTATGTCCCCCCTCCCCTTCTTTCTCTTCTCCAAAGGAAAGTAAATTTGGATGGCCAAAAGACGCCCAGTTGACTTGGGTTTTACTAGATAGATTCCTTCCCTTCCCTTCCCTTCCCTTCCCTTCCCTTCCCTTCCCTTCCCTTCCCTTCCCTTCCCTTCCCTTCCCTTCCCTTCCCTTCCCTTCCCTTCCCTTCCCTTCCCTTCCCTTCCCTTCCCTTCCCTTCCCCTCCCTTCCCCTCCCCTCCCCTCCCCTCCCCTTCCCTTCCCTTTGTTTCCCCTTTCCCTTCCACCTTTTTTTTTCTTTGCCTCATTAATGAGCCATGCCCTAGCTGCTTCTTAAACAGGCCTATTCATTGAATGGACATTATATCACTCTAAGTGAGTACTTATATAGACCTTGGCCTAAAGGGGCCAAGGTCTCCCATTGCATCCTGGGTCATCTCCAGTCATCCTAATGAGTAGCTGATCACTGGATTCAGATGGCTCTGGAGAAGAATTGAGGCTGGTGACCTGCACAGCCCTCCCTCAAAACAAAGGCAGAGCAGTTGAGGAATCAAGAGGGTTTCTGGAAATGGGCTGTGCTCAGTTATTTCCTGCAGACATTCAAAGTGAATGTATTTTCTTTTTAGGTGACTCCACTAGTGATGCAGGTAAGCCTTTTTTCCTTCTGTGTTAAGTGCTGTGGAATCAAATGTGTATTAACATCCCCTGTATGCATGCTCCCTATGTACTGTGTGCATTAAAGGTGATGGACATTGCTTCAGAACCATCCGCAGTAGGTAATTAAACCCTAGAATTAGAAGGGCCTCCAGAGGCCACATGGCCTCCCCACCCTCTACCCCAGTCATACAGGAATCCCTTCTAGACCATTCTCCACAAGTTAATTTCTAGCCTTTGATGGAAGCCCCCCGTCTCTAGTGAAAGTGACCTGAATACCTTCCCAAAGCATTCCATTCCACCTCAGACTACCTATTATGGTGAGTATTTTTTTCCCTCAAAACTAAATCTGCCTCTTTGCAACATCATCCTTTGGATCAAACTCTTCTGCTAGAGCCAGAGAAAGATAAGTCGAATTCCCCTCCAGTGTGATGGTCCACATAACAAGTTTTCTCCCCTCTGTCTCCCAATCCACCTCTCATGCAACTCCCTGGGATGAGTCTTTTCTAGAATAAACCTTCCAAGTTGCTTCAAGTGAGTTGTGTGGAGCTGTCCTCTGAGACCTGGAGCCACCAACCCAGCTGGTTCCTATCCTCTGGATGCTCTTCAGCTTTGTAATATTATTCTCCAAAATAGGCCCAGAATCATTCAGTCACTCAGTCATTAAGCATTTGTTAAGTGCCTATTTGTGCCAGGGTATCAGACTTGTGCTTTGGGAATATCCTTTTGAGTAGGTGAGTGGAAGATAGATTGGAGATGCGAGAAAGGGGAGGTAGGATCAAATAAGGAGCTGTAGCAGCCAAACAATACATTGCTGGAGCAATAGTCTGACCAGGATGCAACCCTAGTTTAATTCAGCAAAATTTCTTAACCATCTATTAATGTAGAAGACCATGGGCTGATCCTAGAGATAAAAACACAAAACCAGAAAATGCCTATTTGGGAGATACAACATACACATAAATAAGTGATAGGATGTTGGCAAATAATGTTCATGCCTGCCACTGAGGAAATGAAACCTGGGAGGAGACACTTGCATTAGCTGCCTGAAAATTGGGGAAGGGTTGTCAGACAGGACCCCTGGGAGTCTAAAGGGCAGTGCCAGAAGCTATAGGGGACAATTGTAAAGGAGCAAATTGAGAATTGAGATCATATAAACTTTGGGAGAGCTGGGTCCAGAAATGGAATGAACCAACCCCTAGGGGAGGGCGAGGTTTCCCCTTCCTCAAAGGCCTTCTCATAGAAGCTGCATGGCCATTGTTCTAGTATGGGCAGAGGTTTGACCCAATGACCCCACAGATCTTTTCCAACTATAAAATTCTAAGATTCTCTGCCTCGATTCAAGTCAAGAGGTAAGTCCCCAACTCACAGAGGGACAAATGCACAGGGTCAGGATTCCTAGGCAAGAGTGATGATACCTGAGCTGCTCTACTCGAGAGCCTTCTCTGAGTTGGCATTTTTTCTATTAAAGGCTATTCTTTGAGTGACCCAATCAGCTGCTTTGAATGTAATTCATTTTGCCAGGAGAGGCAACATGTAGCTTAATGTGTAATTTGTTGGGCTTAGAGGCAGGAAGGCCTGAGTTCAAATCCTCCCTCATCTACACTGGGCAAGTCATTCAGGTTTTCTAAGCCTACATTTTACTATGTGTAAAGTGGAGATAATAATAGTACCAACCTCACAGGGCTGTTGTGAGGATCCAGGGAGATGATGTAAGGTGCTTGGCACAAGGAAAATGTTACATAAGTATTGAGTATGAAATAATGTTGGTAAGCTACTTTGCCAACCTTGAGTTGCTAAATACAGCTCTTAACCATCCTTGTTGTCATCTCCTTCTCTTTTTCTTCTTCTTCTCCTCCTTCATCTTTGTTCAGATGGATCCAAAACTAGGACAAGTCACTGTCCTACTATTTTTCTGTGATATTCAGTGGTTTGTGGACTGTTGTGCAGGTAGACAAAATGACCACTTTTATAGATGAATAAAGAAGAGTTGGGATTGCCTGTCTTCTGCAGGCCCCCTGAAAGCATCCCCTCCTGCATTGGGTGGCCATCCTGACAGTCATCCCTGATGGTGCCTCCTCCTCTTTCTTCAGGGTTTAAATAGCAAAGTCTCAGGATAAGTCACTGTCTCCCGGTTGCCCTTTTATGTTGTGTGTTCTTTGCTCAGGTGGATAAAATGATTGCTGCCTGTAATTGCCTGTCACTGTTGGGATGTGGCTGCTTCTCCCACTGCTGCCCCTGTCAAGCATTTGTTCACATTGTATGCAAAAATCTTGCAGAAGCACATTTGCAACTTTCCTGTGTCTTAAAAAAGACTTGTGATTAGTCTGGCATGTTCTAGTCTTTTATAAATTGAAATTTTATAAATGTTAATAATATCTTTTGTTTCTACTTTACCTTCATTGCATTCCTTCTTCTCTCCCCTTGTAGCAAAAATAAAGGGAGGGGGGGTGTAACCACCACACATCAGGTGAATGTGCCAAGCTCCATGACCACAGGCCCCTTTTTTGGGGTGGGGGTGGGGTAACAGTAACCTGGCTTGTTACTAAGTTATTTTCTTGGTTTTATTTCATTTGCTTTTCAGCACTTCTTAGGAGTTTTTCCATGCTGCTTTAAATTCTTCTCATTCATTATTATAGCTCACTGGTAATCCATCATATCCTTATACCATCACTTGTTTAGCTGTTTCCCAGCCATTGGGCAGCTGCTTTGTTTTCGTTTTTCATCATCTGAATAAGTATTTATTTGAATTTTTTACCTGAATGGGACCTTTCTTTCTCCCTTGGCCCTCCTTGACTTACATGGCCTGACCTGCTCATGATGAAGTCATGCTTCCTCATTGGAGTTCATTAACTGTCCCACTAATAAGGCAGTCTAGAGTTTTGCTAGCAACCAAAACTAAACTCTTACAGCTTACAGGCTCTGCCCTTCTCCTATTCCTACTTCCTTTTCCTTTTCTTTTTTTCATTGGAACACTTCTTGCCCTTCCCCAGTCTTGTGGCACCTCTCCCAATTTCCACATTGTCAGAGCTCACTGCCAGTTACTTGGTCATTCCATTTACCAGTTTTTTGAATACTTTGGGGTGTAGTTCTGCAGGCCTGGTGGCTGGACCTCAAGGGAAATGAGACACTCTTAGTTTAACCTGTTTTGTCTTGGTTTATTCTTTCCTTCCTCATCCAGAGATAACCCTCCTTGGAAGAAAAAAAAGTAAATCAGAGTACAAACTCTTTGTCCCTACCATCATTCCATCCACCGTAGGGCAGACGTTAGCCTTCATTGGTGACTTTGGTAAATGCTGCACTTGAGGATTTGGGACACAGCTGTTGTTGTTCTTGTTGTTAACAATAGTAATTGTTATGTGTTACCATCATCATCATCATGTTGATTTTGGTCCACTCCTGAGATTTAAATAGTGTAGAAAAACTCCCAGTAAGGACCTTCTTTCCATCGTGGTAGGTCAGCGCCTGTTTGCAACGTGAATCTTAAGAGGATTTCTTGGGGGCATTGTGAGGTTCAGGGACATAGCCAGTGCATGTCTAAGGTGAACTGAATCTCAGTCCTTTCTTTATCCACAATCTCATGCTCCCTCTCTTTGCTGACACTGCTTATAGGATCATGCTGCTGTTTTGTAACCATCTTTGTCTACCTTTGTTTAAAAATCAAAATTGCTGAGGGAGGAGCCAAGATGGCGGAGTAGAAAGATACATATATGCTAGCTCCTAACCCACAGCCCATAAAATACCTGTAAAGAACTCCCAACAAATTCTGGAGCAGCAGAAGCCACACAACAATGGAGTGGAGGAGATTTCTGTTCCAGAGAGCCCTGAAAAATTGACACCAAAGGTCTGTCACGCACCCGGACCCAGAGCAGAGCCCAGCGCTACCTTGGCCACATGACACTGAGGTGAGCAGATCTGAGCAGGCTTCAGGGGCAGAATCTCCAGTGTCAGTGCAGGTCCCTCCACCCACAGGCGCCAGAGGTCAGTGAGAGAGGCTTTTTGGCCGAAAGGAGGAGTGGGGTGTCTCCATAACTCAGACCCCCTCGGGAGGCAGCTGCTGAGGCAACAGCAGACAGGGGCTTCTGAAGCAGGCAGGAGCTGGGATCCATTGTTGAAGGTCTCCACATAAACCCCCTGAGGGAACTAAGCCCAGCAAGGCAGCCCTGCCCCCACCTGAGCAGCTGAACTTAATCTCACACTGAATAGCAGCCCCACCCCCACCGAAAGCCCTGAGGCTGTGAAGCAGTATTTGAATCTCAGCCCTCAAGCACTACCTGGGCAGAACAGGAGGCAAGGCGGGTGTGGAGAGGAAACTCCGAAGTCAAGTAACTAGCTGGAAAAATGCCCAGAAAAGGGAAAAAAAATAAGACCATAAAAGGTTACTTTCTTGGTGAACAGATATCTCCTCTCTTCCTTTTGGATGAGGAAGAACAATGCTTACCATCAGGGAAAGACATAGAAGTCAAGGCTTCTGTATCCCAAACATCCAAAATAAATATTCAGTGGGCTCAGGCCATGGAAGAGCTCAAAAAGGATTTTGAAAATCAAGTTAGACAGGTGGAGGAAAAACTGGGAAGAGAAATGAGAGAGATGCAAGAAAAGCATGCAAAGCAGGTCAACAGCTTGTTAAAGGAGACCCAAAAAAATGCTGAAGAGAATAACACCTTGAAAAATAGGCTAACTGAATTGGCAAAAAGAGGTTCAAAAAGCCAATGAGGAGAAGAATGCTTTCAAAAGCAGAATTAGCCAAATGGAAAAGGAGGTTCAAAAGCTCACTGAAGAAATTAGTTCTTTCAAAATTAGAATGGAACAGGTAGAGGCTAATAACTTTACGAGAAACCAAGAAATCACCAAACAAAACCAAAAGAATGAAAAAATGGAAGAGAATGTGAAATATCTCATTGGAAAAACAACTGACCTGGAAAATAGATCCAGGAGAGACAATTTAAAAATTATGGGACTACCTGAAAGCCATGATTGAAAAAAGAGCCTAGACATCATCTTTCATGAAATTATCAAGGAAAATTGCCCTGATATTCTAGAACCAGAGGGCAAAATAAGTATTGAAGGAATCCATTAATCACCTCCTGAAAGAGATCCAAAAAGAGAAACTCCTAGGAACATTGTGGCCAAATTCCAGAACTCCCAGGTCAAGGAGAAAAATCTTACAAGCAGCTAGAAAGAAACAATTCAAGTATTGTGGAAATACAATCAGGATAACACAAGATCTAGCAGCTTCTACATTAAGGGATCCAAGGGCGTGGAGCAGGATATTCCAGAAGTCAAAGGAACTAGGACTGAAACCAAGAATCACCTACCCAGCAAAACTGAGTATAATACTTCAGGGGAAAAAATGATCTTTCAATGAAATAGAGGACTTTCAAGCATTCTTGATGAAAAGACCAGAGCTGAAAAGAAAATTTGACTTTCAAACACAAGAATGAAAAGAAGCATGAAAAAGTAAACAGCAAAGAGAAGTCATAAGGGACTTACCAAGTTGAACTGTTTACACTCCTACATGGAAAGACAATATTTGTAACTCTTAAAACTTTTCAGTATCTGGGTAGTTGGGATTACACACACACACACACACACACACACACACACACACGTGCACACACGCGCACACAGAGACAGCACAGAGTGAATTGAAGAGGATGGGATCATATCTTAAAAAAATGAAGTTAAGCGGTGAGAGAGAAATGTATTGGGAGAAGATAGGGGGAATTATCTCTCAGAAAAGAGACAAGTAAAAGACTTCAGTGGAGAGAAAAAGGGAGGCGGTGAGAGAAAAAAACATGAAGCTTACTCATCCCACTCGACTAAAGGAAGGAATAAAATGCACACTCATTTTGGTATGGAAACCTATCTTACAATACAGGAAAGTGGGGGAGAAGGAGATAAGCAAGGGTGGGGAGGATGATGGAAGGGAGGGCAATGGAAGGAGGGAGCAATTTGAAGTCAACATTCGGGGAGGGAGGACAGGATCAAAAGACAGAATAGAAACAATGGGGGGCAGGATAGGATGGAGGGAAATATAGTTAGTCTTATACAACATGACTATTATGGAAGTCATTTGCAAAACTACACAGATATGGCCTATATTGAATTGCCTACCTTCCCAAAGGGAATGGGTAGGGAGGGAGGGATGGGAAGAAGTTGGAACTCAAAGTTTTAGGAACAACTGTTGAGTATTGTTCTTGCTACTAGGAAATAAGAAATACAGTTAATGGGGAATAGAAAGTCATCTGGCCCTACAGGACAAAAGAGAAGATGGGGACAAGGGAAGGGAGGGATGATAGAAGAGAGGGCAGATTGGTGATAGGGGAAATTAGAATGCTTGGTGTATTGGGGTGGGGGGAGGGGACAAATGGGGAGAAAATTTGGAACCCAAAATTTTGTGAAAATGAATGTAAAAAAGTTAAAATAATAGAATAAAAAAAAATCAAAATTGCTTCATCCATGTCAGTCTCTTTAAACAGATTCCTTCCTTCTCCCTCATTTGTTGTCAGTGAAATTGTTTGTTGTCATTTTCAGAATTTCTTAATTGAAAACTTTCAATTCTATTTGCCTTAAGAAGTTGGGCAATAGGATTGTTACCAAGTAACTTTCTGAATGTCGCATGGTTTCCTTTCCCCAAACCTAGGTTGTGTTTCCACCTATACTTAGCTTTCTTTTAGTATATCATGAATTCTAAAATGAAGAGAGGTCACTTTTCCCCAATTTGTTTCTATCCTTTCTCCTACAGCAACTAGGTCTTTGTTGATCCAAATCAGACTTGGAGTAGAAGTGCCTCTTATCAGTTCTTTGACCTTTTGGTGAGAAAAAGTGAGGACAGATATGAGAGATTGTAGGTGTCTAATGGATAGGACTTGACTGCGGGTTGAATGTGTTAATGAGGGAGTGGGAAGAATCAGGGAGATGCTGAGAAGATGAATTCCTGCATTTTAAGATATGCTGGAGAAATGCAAATCCTCCTCTCAGACATTCATTTCCTAGCCACTTCTGGAATCTTGTGTACTCTCCTGATGCCCCTGCATCAATAGGCTGCAGTGCTCCTTGTGAGCTTCCAGTCTTGTTTCTGCTTCCTTCTGGGAATGTCATTTATCCCCATGAAAATCGCCCATGGTAGGCAGTGATCATCTCACTTGAGGAGTCTTAGGTGTATGTTCCAGGCAGTTAGCAGGTTTTCCTTCCCATGGGGATCAGGTGGACAAGTAACTGCCTCAACTGTTCTGAGCAGGCAAGTCCCCAACAAGCACAGCCTGTCCCTTCTTCCTTTGACCCCCACTACATGAACTCCTGATACCACCAATGACCCCTTGTTCCTCTACTTCCTAGGGACCTGCTATTTCCTCTGTGAAAATAGGGGCTGGAGGTAATAGCTGTAAGGTACTTGACAAACCTTAAAACTGAATGGATGGCAGCTGACTACTTATACACAGGCATGCGTGTGTGTGCATAAGGAGGCAGCTGCCATCCATAAAGCACATGCATGCTTGTATATACATATAGAAAATCATTATTTTATCCATTTGTCCTGTTATTGTTAACATTCCCTTCTGTGTTTCTTTCCACCTGTCAGGATTACCCCTTATCCTCTTCTGATTTCTTTTCTTTGCTCTTTTAATCTTGAAGTCTTTGGTGTTTTTGCTCATGGAGTATCTTATTGTCCCTGCTAAACTGACAAGCACATGGGTGCTCCCTTTGGAGCGCGACCAGCCTGCACCTGGAGCAGAGATAACCATTTCTTGTCCATGGGCAAAAGGTAAATACTGTCCACTATGGACAGGTTACTAAAGAGTTACCTTTCCTATTCTTTCTGGTGAGTGAGCTCCTTAGTCCTCTGATATTCTTAGTAATGGTAGGTCTATTTCCCTTGTTAGGGACTACATAGTGAAGCTTTATGTAGTATTCATTTAAATTCATTTTTTATCTCATTTAGTATCATACTACCAAGGGGCAATGCAAAAACCAGCTAACCATGTATGTGTATGTGGGGGTGGGGAGGCAGTTGCTGCTCCTGGGCCCCATTCTTGTCCTTATGCTTCTCCATATAATTGGTATTTCCATTCCTTTTCAAATGTGAAAATATTTAGAATGTGCTTAGCATAATGCCCAGCACATAGTAGGCACTTAATAAATGCTTATTCCCTTTTTTTTCTCTTACCTTTCCCTACTTTTCAGCTAAAAATGTATGTGATATTGTTTAGAAACACAAATTATACGTTTGTGACAAGGAGGACAGTTAGACCTTAGTGATCATGAGAAGAAATGAATTCTCTGCTTTAAAACCTGGGTTAACCTGTCTCTTTTGTAATGCTGGTTGATTGTGTCCTTTTAGAAGTCTTGTCCTTCCTTGATAACCTACTGACAGTGACTACAAATGTAGTCTGTGCTAATAGGTTGGGTTCCTTTCAGTTTTCCTAATCAAATCTTTATGTATTTAGAAGGAGAAGTTGGAATAGTTACCCAGGAGAAGCCGGTGATGTCAGAAAATACTGAAATGCCCAATGAGTTTGCAGCTGGCATCCCTCAGAGGTGGGTGGTTTTTCTTTTCCACCTATCAACTTCCCATTGTTAGGCCACAGAAACAAGGACCAGAGTCTGGTGCCCACAATGTTCTGGCATTGATTTCACCAGTATTTGTTGAAATTGCTTATTTAATTTAATATGGATCAAGGCGGATTTCTATATCCTTTTCTGTGGAGATGATTCCTAAGTCTGAGCTTGTTTTGAAAAGCATCATGGAACTTAGAGTCATCTCTAATTATTGGATTGTGATAATATTCTCCAGTTTGCAGATATCTAAGGACTCACCTGCTGAAGGCTTCTTACCCACATACCTACATACACACCTCAATGCTTGCCAGATGCTTGTGTGTGTGTGTGTGTGTGTGTGTGTGTGCATGTGTGCATCTCCTCCCTTTAACAAAAGAGCTGTTATTATCATCATCCCAATTTTACAAGTGAGGAAACAAAGTCAGGCAGAGGTGAAGTAACTTGTCAAGGGACACACACTAGTAAGTATCTAAATTCAGGTCTTCCTAATCCCAGGCTCCGCCTAGTGGATCACACTCACTTAGCTGCTTCTCCAGGGGATTTTCTGTAGGATGTAGCCTGCTATGTTTGCTGGCATATAGAAAATATTGATTTTTTTTTTTAATACTGATGAAAGTGATTTTTTTCTCTTACAGTCTATTTTAAAATGAGTGACCTTTGGGCATTTCATGTATGTTTGTTTTTAGAAGAATGTCTCGGCCTGGCAGTGCCCGGCCAGCTCCACCTCGAATCAAGCGACAAGAAAGTGCCGAAGTCTTGATACCGGAGAGGTGAGAACTGTGGGCCCAGGGCCTGCACAGGAATAGCTGTTTGGGAGAAAAATACTTGTCAGGCTTATTCCTTGTCATGTTAGCTTATTCTTGCAATTAAAGTAAATTACAAGTCATTTTCTTTTAGGCATTTTTTGAGAATTCTTATAACTCTAGATATTTCAAAACATTACTTTGAAGGCTGGAGTTCATAAAATCTCCTTTTGTGTAACCCCTTATAGGATGGTGACTGATCAGAGTTGATTTCATCAATTTGACATTGACTTCCTGGAAGAATGCTGGGAATGATGGCATCTAATCCACTGTAACAGTGATTGCCTCTCTTCTGGTGACATGGTGTAATTCCCTCTAAAACACCATTCCCAGGGGAGGTGGCGAGTATAGTAGGTTTGAGCACGTGTTTGGAACTCTCTCTCCAGAGAAATGAACAAAAATGCTGCCAGTTGTTACTGCCATACTCTTGAGCACCTCATGTTCCAACCTAGTATTTGTAACATGGGTAAATCAAGTTGGCACCAAAAGGAAATTCTCCTTACTTGTTGATTCTCCTCTATAATATGATTTTTGCTATTAATTATTTGTTCCACAAACCAGCTTTATTAATTTTATTTTTCTGGCTTAGAAATAACTTTGTTTTCCCTAAGCCTTTCAGCTCCACCAGTCAGAGAAATTAGGAGGCTAAGTAATGTATCTAGTGATGTCACATTGAGGGAGAAAAGAGGTTGGTGACAATGATAAATGTCTTCTGAGATGGTCCAGCACCTCCCATAGCTTTTCATTGAATGCAGTGTTTCTCAGTGCCACAACAAAAACCTGTGTGTAGACAAATGCCAGCATGTCTCCATTTGGTGACAAGCCTTTACATGTGGAGAAATAAAATTATACATGATGAATGTAAATAGTGAATTCCATAAATTAGAGACTTCATTCTTCTTGGGCTAAATTCAGTCACATTTGGTTTTATCCTGTGGTCTTTGCCACTTGGAGAAAACCACTAGCCATCATCATTTTGTTTCAGGGAGTCAGACTAATCCGTAAATCCGATTTTAGGTACATCACGACTTAGGAATTGTTGCCCAATAATCTCACCTTCCCCAAAGCTGTAGTTGTCATTGGCACAGACCACTGGTATGGACATACATGCAAAGGGAATCATATGTGGAAAATGAAGAAAGAATTCTATTTTAATTAAATATAAAAATATGCACAGTTCTTCAGATGCACCTTTGTTATTTAGTTAGAAGTCTGGGGCAAAAAAGACTTGACTTAGTTTTCAAACTTATATCAGCTCCTATATTCTCATTTCATCGCCAAAAGATTCTTCTTAATGAATAATTCAGTGAGAACAGTTTTGCAAGGCTTATTCAAGCCAAATCCTTCACTGTTCTTAATGTAAGTATGATAAAGACACATTTTGGTCTTGTTAGATCTTACTGATTGAACAGGAAAGAGCTAATGGCCTATTAAGGTCCCTTCAAATTTGTATGGCTTTTGGCCAGCATCTTTTGTGAGATTTGTAAAGTAGTGGTAGTGGTGATGTTAGTAGTAGTAGTTGTCATAGTCATAGTAAAATGAGTAAAAACATTTGTAAAATGAGCTGGAAAAGGAAATGGCAAACCATTCCAATATCTTTACCAAATAACTCCAAGCGGGGTCACGAAGACTGGGACATGATTGAAACCACTGAATAGCAGCAGAGTCGTAGTAGTAACAACAGCAGCAACAGTCATTTACATAGCACTTAGAGATTATGAAGTTCTGTGTATGTTGTGTCATTTGATCCTCACAACAAACCTGTTGTTATCACCTGAAGCAGGCAGAGTTTAAGTAACTGGCCCAGGGTCACACAACTAGTAAGTGTCAAAAGCTGTATCCAATTCTGGTCTTCCTGACTGCAAGCCCCTACTTCTTCCTCCCTACCCACCCCAGTTGTAGACTTGGTGCTATCTGGGAAGCACAGAGATCAAAGTGTGTTTCTGAGTCGAAGGATAGCTGATATATCTGAGTTGGTTTCACAAATGGAGCCTGCATCCTGGCATCTCACCTGCTGTGTCTAGAAGGGCATTTGCAGAGCTTGGAAAGAGAGATTCTGCCTCTTAGCATATCTGAGAAGCCTTTTACAAATATTCCCTCCTCGTCTTTCTCTTTACAACAAGCCTGACAAGTAGGTGCTTTTGTGATTCTTGGATGGTGGAACCGCAGCAGGAGGTGGTGAAGGCAGTGGCGGCTCGCTAAGGGTACATAGAAGTGGGAGGCCAGACTCAAAATAGACGTGGTCTTCTTGAGTGGAGAGTCATTGAAATCACCTCCAAAAATGATATGGTTCCTAATATTTCATGTATCTTAAAAAAAGTGGCTAATGTTAAATCCTGACGCAATGACGTTTTCCTTTCCTCAGGACGGGCAGTGGTAAGATGGTCTCCAACGTGATTATTGATTCCCAGAATTCGGACGATGAAGAGGACAGCCAGTTCGTGGTAGAGGCAGCCCCCACGCTCTCTGATATGCCAGAAATGGATTCGGTACGTGAAACCAGCCTTGGGGAGCTCACCCACTGCACCTCCTTCTGTCCCAGTGTCATGTGGACTGTTTTCTACTTGAGATGTCATATTTAATGGGCTGACCAGGTTTTTTCTAACTTGGGGATTCCATTTCAAGTCTCTTAATGTTGCCATTTGTACCTTTGGGTTTCTCAGATGGGTGAGATGACAAAAAGGAAGCAAAACTTATTGTGGTTTGTGTTTTGTCCAGGCACCAACCGTAGAATTGGAAGAAGACGAGAAACATGGTATGTTCTGACTTATTTTCATTATTTCCTCATTTCATTTTTTTCAAAAGTTAAAGATTTAACAGTCAGTTATCAGAGAAACAGACAAAATGAGGAGTGAGATACTGCCCAAACCCTTGGCCCTGAATCAGATACGTGCAAACAAGTTAACCAAGACCAAACACAGGGAAAAGCCCACCAACTGATCCTGTCTGGCCCTGACCTCCTGCTCCTCTGCCCCACCTCTGTCTTTTTCTTTCTCCTTGTTCTTTCCCCTCTCCTTCCTCCACTTCTCTTTTCTTTTTTAACTTAGCTGTGTTTCTTTGCTTGTTTTTCTAATTGTGACAAATACATGGTTTTCAAAGGACCTAAGGAAAATTACTGGCCTCTTTTTGCCTTGGACTCTAGGTCAGGGTACACAATGACTCTGGGCTGTGCTGTCTCTGGCAGTAGTCAGGGTAGGGTAACCTTTGTGCCAGGGGCTGAGAAAGAGGATGCTAACCCCTATTATTTATGTAGCCCTTGAACATGTGCTAGGCAGTTACATTGGTTCATTAGGTCCACAAGAGCCTTGTGAAGGAGACAGCATGATCCCCCTTTTACAGATGCTCAGAAAGGCTTTTCCCTGATGTCCCAGCTGGTATTGAGGCAGAGATGGGAAGGGGGCTTCTCCCAGCTCCAACTCCAGGATGCGGCTGACTGGGGCCTGGTGCTTCTCCACTGTATGTGTGTGTCTTCCCATCTTATGGGTTCATCAGACTGAGCCCAGAGTCAGGAAATCTGCCTTCTTCTCCCTGACCCAATCATCTTTGCTTTCTCATCTGTAAAATGAGGTTGACCCACAGAAGGCCTGCTCCTTGGGAAGAAGCCTGTTGGGACAAGACTTTGTTAGCCCAGCATAATGCTGTATAGATGGCAACATTTCTGAGGTCCTCTCAAGCACTATCATTTTATGATGATGAAATACTTCATTAAATCAGGAAAACCATCTACAAAAAGGAGCCAGGGTCTCTTTAACTGTTATTACTTAAAATTTTAGCTCTTTTATGTGCAAGGTTCAAGTTGAAGAAGCCTACCTCTCTTCTACCTTGGCCCCAACCCCAAAAGCATGTGGCCATAGTTGGATGGCAGCATTGAGGGCGTAGCTCCTCTGTCCATCCTTGAGGCCTGCCCACAGGATGAGTAAGCATCTGGGTCCTCAGAAGTTTTGAGAATTGAGAAGAAGACTTTGAAAGTAATGAGGACATTCACCGAGGCACAAGGGAAGGTAGTTCAAAGACAGGAATCCAGGCTGCCCACTCAATATTGAGATTCCCACCAGAAGGTCTAGAGTTTCCTGGAAACACCTGAGGATGATAGGTATATGGGAGGACTTATCTGTCATCCAGGGTCTCTCGTGGACCACTGCTCTAGGGTCATGAGACTCATCTGTTCATTGAGCCTTTATTAAGCCTCTGCTGTGTACAATTCCATGTCAAGAACTGGAGGAAGAACAGAGAAATCGTTCTACACGATTTGAACTACCGTTAAGTCCCTACTCTGTGCCAGTGACCCCAGGCTGAATTTTAGATGAAGGGGAGGACAAAGGGCTGGCATACACCAGCCACCGTAGGGACTGAAACTGTGCGTTGATGCTCTGGCCTTTCAAGGGGGCGCATTTGCTGAGCAGTGGGGTTGAAGGGACTTGCTGAGATTGCAAGAGGGAATCCAGGAGCATGTTGGTTCCCCCTCCTCCCAAGGGACTTGTTGCCTCAGGGCTTTTGACCCCTGGCAGGCTCACCCATGGAGGTCCCTGGTATCCCCTAAGGGATTTGGCAATCCTCTGCATACCCATAGTGGTAGAGTGCAGAGAAATGATGCTCACCAATAAATATAGAGAGGAAGAGTAAAAGGCCTGAGTCAGGGCCTGGGAGCTCAAGGGGACCGTGACAGCCCCTGCCCCACAGACTGCTTCTGGTGGAGGCCTAACCCTCTGTCAGCGCAGCGAAATCCAATTTAGAACTTAGGGTTAGGTTATCCACTTGCCTCTTTATGGCATGGAGCAAACAACAGCATGGCCTCTTGGAGAGAAGGATGGAGGAGCCAGGGAGACCCGAGTTCCGATCTCACCTCCTGCCCTTACTTGCTGAATGACTATGTACAAGTCACATTACCTCTCTGAGACCCAATTGTTGCATCTGTAAAGTGTGAATCAAAATACCTGATATAATATGTGTAAAGGCCTTTGAAAACTTCCAAAACTCTTGCTAAGTGTCCAGCATTGTGATGATTATGGTTGCTACAACGTAAGTATTGATTTTCAACAGGTGGACTCGTAAAAAAAATCTTAGAGACCAAGAAAGATTATGAAAAACTTCAAGAGTCCTCAAAGTCTGCAGAGAAGGTAATTCATTCGTTAGTTGTAAAACTGAACTCTCACAAAAATTGTAGAAATAATTCTGCCTTCTTACCTTTATAATTCCAACAGTCGGACATTCATTCTGTGGCTGTTCTCTCACTTGTCTTCCTTTCTCCAAACATGTGGGTTTAGGGACTGAGCAAATATTTTAATTTTTCTGGGGCCCTTGTTCCCATAGGGCTTAGCGTACCGGCCCACATCCTTGTAGGGACCAGCAGCCCCGTGGGGCGCCTTGGTGGGTATGCCATGGAGTGACCAGCCTTGGCCCCATTTCTCTGTGGCATGACACAGCCAGCCTGCCTATCCCTGTCCCCCCTCTTATTATTATTTTTTTTGGAGTTTTCAAGCCCTTTTATTTATTTATTTGTTTGTTTGTGTATTGTATTCTTTTTTTATTATTAATTTATTTTCAGTTTTCTACAATCACTTCCATAAGTCTTACATTTTCTCTCCCTTCCTCCCTCTCCAGGATGGCATGTAATCTTATATGGGTTCTACACATTTATTCTTATTAAACACATGTTCACATTTGTCATGTTGCATAGAAAAATTAAAATGAATGGGAGAAACGATGTGAGGCAAAATGCCATCCATATCCAGAGAAAGAATTATGGAATTGGAACGCAGAATGAAGCAGGCTATTTTCTCTTGTGTTATGCCTCCCCCTCTTAGCTGTGCTCATCTCTGCCTTGGAGTGGATTGAAGGCTAGTTGCCACGGTGTAATCCACTTGTGGATGCTTCCTAGTGGGAGAAGCCAGGTGTGGGGTCCCTTTTCACAGGGGGTGTTGCCTAGTCAGTGCCCACAGGACCAGGGTGTGGGAGCACTCAGGCACTGACCGTTGGAGCAGTCTGACATCATGTAGTTCAGTGACTGTTGCCTCTTCTTCAAATTCAGAAAGCCTCAGTGACCTAAGGCTGTCAAACCAACTCTTGGCTTAGTGATCTGGTCATCTCAAATCACTGGGTCCATGGGCCTCTTCATCTCAATCACTGGGTCCATTGGTCTGGTCATTTCAGTCATTGGGTCCATACTGTGTATTTTATCCTGATTTGTTGATTTATCAAACCACACTTTGATGACCCCTGGATACTCACTAAATATGCCAAGTGTGACATCAGAGTAGAATGGAGTCCTTTGTGTTGCCTTGTGAAAGATCATGGAATTGAGAACAAGACAGACCTGAGAGACCCTCAGGGCCAAGTTGCTGAGGAGGTTAAGTGACTTAGGGGAGCCCCAGCAGCCATCAGAAGTCCAGCCTGCTGTGGTGCAGTGAACTTGGGCCCCAGTTGGGGACTTCAGGCCTCTGAGATCCCAGCCTGTCCCTCTAGGCTCCATTTATGAGTCTCCCTTGGAATTTAAGTAAATTGGTTCACATTTTCTGGCCAGGCCTTATGCTCAGCAGTCTCTGAAAGCTCCCTCCAAAATGCTGCTGAAAAAGGAAACCTCCTCTGGCAGCAACTTGCTTGAGGCAGCTTGTCCTGGCTCACTTTGCAGTCCCTTCTCTGAGGGGGCCAGCACCGTGGGGCCAGAATATGGGGCATGGGCATGGTGTGGTGGACAGGCCAGAGACTGTGGGGAGCAAAGCAGCATCTTTCATTTGTGAGCAGGGTCTAGTCTGAGGTCACTTTCACACCAATTGAAAAGCCACCTTTTTCAGTGAGAGCGCACTCAGAGGCAGGACAGAATTGACTCCACCACTGTTCACAAAGCTCTTGTTAGCACGTTCAGTGTCATTTTACCCCCTTGCCACTTTTCTGGACTTTAAGACCCAAATCAGCCTGTCCGAACTTCAGGCCCAGCCCTGCTTAAGCTCCTCATCCTGTGTCGCCAGCAGGGGGTGCCGTTGGCTCCCAGAACATGCCCTGACTTTTAGTGAGCAGTTTTCTAATCCAGAAGGTAGCATTTGTATTCTGGGCATATCTCAGGCCAGTCTTTGAGGTTACACTGGAAGAAAATCCATTTCCTATTGTATTCATCAACTTGAATAAAGCATTCCAAAAGCAATTTGGGGATCACATTGATTGAAGCTTGTTCTCCATCCTGCTGGAGTATTTCCTCTTCATTTTCAAGAGGAAATGCAGACTGGCTGTGGAGCTCAGAGCGGTAGATTAGCATTCTCTGGCAAGCTCGGTTTCCAGACTTGGTTCAGTGAGGAGCAGACAGTGCCCAGGCTCGTTCCTACACAGGCCTCCAGTGCTCCTCCAGGATGGTCTTTAAAGTGCTCCTGGATTGTTTGTCACTTTTCTCCTTCCGATTTCCCCTAATTTTTTTTTCATTTTATGTTCTAAAATGTGCATTTCAGATTTTTTTCCCTCTTCTTTTTTTTTTCATACTCTGGTGCCCACTTGTGCTTGGTAGAATTATTGAATTTATAATTATTGAATTATAGAATTATTGGATTTCTAAGACACTTTGTATAACATTCATCGTCACTGGTCTGGATGGTCAGCCACTGCAGGCAAGTTCTCTGCTGTCTCTCTAGGCCTTCCCTGAATTTAATCTGTTCAGCGTGGGGTGCTACCCCCACATCACATTGAGTCATGAGATCAGGACATATAGTAGTGTAGGTCAGGTCAGGGTTCATTAAGAATAGGAAACTTGATTTCAGTGGCATAGGGGCCTTCCAGGTAAAGAAACTCCATCTGACAATGCAGGTGGTAGGAGGAGCTATTCTCCCTCTTCTGGGACGACTCCATGCCTTAGGGTCACTCAGCTTCTGGGTATGTATAAGAGGTGAGACTTGAATTGAGACTGGCCCTCTATCTCTGAGGCCATACTGCCTTTTAGAAAGGCAGTCCTTAATTTTGTAACTATTGCACAATAATTTATTCATTGTTGTTATTTCAGTTATGTCCAACCCTTTGTTACCTCATTTGATATTTTCCTGGCAAAGGTACTGGAATGGTTTGCCCTTTCCTTCTCTAGCTCACTTGACAGATGAGGAAACTGAGGCAAAGAGGGTAAAATGGTTTGCCCAGGCTCACACAGCAGGCGTCTGAGGCTGAATTTGAACTCACAAAGAGGAGTCTTCCTGACTCCACGCTCAGCGCTCTGTCCACTGCAATACCTAGCTTCTATCACTGTACCAATATAGTCTGATAAACAGCTCATATTTGGAAATGTAAAAAGACTAACCAGATCATAGAGTGCGTTTACTTCTTTGCTGAGTAAAATAACTCCCCTGGGTTGGTGTAAACAAAATCTTAACAAGAACCTATGTGGTGAGTCCACTAGATAGAATGAGACACACCAGAATTCAGGTCTGAACTTGAGTGAAGCAGCCAAGCTAGGGGAGGCCCAGGAGGTCCATCCCCCATTAATAAGTGCCTGCGCTATGTGTCAGACACAGTGTTACAAATAGGGAGCTTTGCACCCTGAGTAAAAAGCATCATGCGTATACTGAGGCACCCACTAGATACAGACAAAGCAGATTCAAGGTTACTTTAAAGGGAAGGGCATTAAACAGATGAGGGTAGAGAGGTGAGGAAGGATGGAGGAAGGCTTCCAGGAGCCCAAGAGGTAGAGGTGGGTGGTTCAGCCAGGGTGCGGTGCCCGTGCAGACACATGGTTCCCTGTGGGATGATCACAGAGAAAGCCATTCAGTCGTGGGGACTAATGAGACTGGAGAAGTGGTGAGAGGGGAGAAGAGGAGCAGCCAAGTTGTTTTAGAAGGAGCTGGTGGCTCAGTGGGTAGAGCACCAGGAAGACTGGGCTTCAAATCTAGCCTCAGATACTTACCTACTCTGTGACCCTGGGCAAGTTGCTTAACCTCTGTCTGCCAGTTTCCTCATCTGTGAAATAGGAACATTAATAGCTCTTTCCTCCCAAAGCTCATAATTGTAAAGTCCTTTGAAAACCTTCTCAAGTGCTCTGTAAATGCCAGTGGTGAGGATGAGGACCACTGGCTTCCCTGCGGTGGTGTTTCAGTCCGTACCAATGACATAACAGCTCTACTCTTACCTTCCCCTTCGATGCTTAGAGTTTGGGCCTGGAAGGCTCTCCTGCTTCTCTGGTTACTGTTCCTGAGTCTTGCCACGAGGGGTCGCTGATGAACCACTCTCAGAACACCTTGTCCTGGGTAGACTTCACTCTGGGCTCTTTCAGTCAGGACTTTCTTTGCTCAGCATCTTGCCTGGTCCTGGTGCCCCCTCCAGCAAAGCTTGTGGCAGAGTCAGTGAAGCCCAGACCCAAGGAAAAGGTGTCATAAATGCCTTCCCTCAGTTTACCTGTGTGTCACTGGGCTGCGTTTAAAAAAAGAAAGACCCTCCAGACATCTTGTGGACACTTGGCTAGGAGGAGGCTGCAGGCCACCTTGTTTCAGAGAGGACAGTGACCCTGCGTGTAGATAGGTTCTACTCCCCTCCTCCCCTGGGCTGACCAGATGTCCATCAGCCACGCTGCTTTCATGGGCTCTGGAGCTGTGTGAGGGGCTTCCAGGTCAGCTACTGTGGACAATCCAGCCCAGGAGGAAACTAGAGAAAAACCTCTTCTCAGCATGCAAAGTTAGTATCATACCATGAGAAAAGGCTCCATGTGCCAGGAATAGCTCAGGCCTTGACTGAAACAGATCACAAGCTTTTGAATCAGGCTTCGCTCTTTCTTTTACAATACTCAGTTTGTAAAAGCATTGTTAATGGGAAGAATGCTGCCATACTCCACAAGTCAGCATGAGTAACATCCGAGACCCCTTCTCTCAAGGGGTCGTGGGTTCCCAGGCTCATAGGCCCAACCAGAAGGCCCTCAATGATATCCCTGACAAGTGACCATGCCCAGCCTGGCCACCCATTCCATGTAGAGACAACTCAGATTTCTAGGGGGTTTTTCTAGATGTTCAGCCTCAATCTGTAACACAGACCCATTTTTTATAGTCCTTGACTTTGGGGCCAAAGAAAACAAATTTAATCCTTTTTCAAAGTTACAATTCTTCAAAATACAAAGACTAGAAATTCCCCCTCCCCACCAAAAAAAGTCCTTTCTTCTGAATAAACATCCCAAATTCCTTTAGTTCATCTTTGAATGGCATGATTTTGAGGTCCTTTGGCATGCTAGACCCATAGCTCTAAGCTTGTCTTTGACTCCTAATGTAATTCCTATAACCAAACCTGAGACTCTAGATGTGGCCTGATGAGGACACAGTTCAGTGACTGATGATTACCGCCTATATTTAGGGCATAGCCCAATTGACATTAGCTTGTCATTGACTGCTGCTGAGATTGTAGCCCATCAGAACCTGCACAGGAGCCACTTGCCAGCCACACCTACACCACCCAACACTGGCAAATCAGACTTCAGCAGCCCAGGCAAAGACCACGTTGGTTCCATTAGGAATGCATTTTTCTTGATTTGGGCCAGTATTCCTATTTGAAACTTGTGAAGGCCAAGCTGTCAGCCAGGGCATTTCTCCTCCAGTCAAAGTACCTTTGACAGACTTGACTCTTTGCCTTCTCCGAAGGCATTTTCATTGATGAAAAAAGTGTTGATAAGGACAGATATCTAGGATGTCCCTCCGGAACTTTCTTTCAAAGTTGACATTGACCCATTAAAGATTCCTTTGGGGGCCTAGATCTTTAGTTAGTTGAGAATGGGTTTAGCCACATTACAGTTTAACCTATCTCCTCCCATATTGTCTATAAACAAACAATACAATAATAAACAATGCAAATATTGTCTATAAACAAATTAATGTTTTGGTGAAATCTACATAATGTTTTGTATAGATCCTTCCCCTGCTCTGACATCTAGACATCCTGCTGCCCTTCCAGGATCTTTATTTTACTTTCTAGATTCTCACAGATAAGTATCCCTTAATATCATATTCTAGATTTTTACCAGGAAAAGATGCTACCTCCATTGATCTGCAAATTACAGAGGCAGCTAATTGGTGCAATGGATGAAAGCCTGGACTTCAGAAAGACCTGAGTTTGTGTTGCCACAGAGCTTTGTCAGCTTTGTCAGCTCTGTGGTCTGACAAGTCATTTATTTATCCCAGCCTCAGTTTCCTTATCTGTAAAATGGAGATCATATTTGTAAAACACTTTGAAATCTTTAAATGCTACATAAATGCACATTGTTGCTGTTATCATTGTTTTTAGCTACTTTAAATGTCACTTACTTACCTCTTGAAAACTCAGAAGCACCTCTCCCTTCTCCAGCATGTCCTAAAGACCCCCGGTGATGCTTGGCGCTGACATCTCCCAGTTTTTCTGTGTCTCTGGGCTGTAGTTGGTGTGGACCTGATAACTGACTTGGGGGCTGTGAGCTGCTGTTACCATCTCCTCACAACTCTTTGGAAACACTTGTGTGATTGATGACTAGATTCCTGGGCTTTCTTATTTGGTCTTTGCAATAACTCTGGGAGGAAGTGCGATTATTGTCCTCATTTTACTGATGAGGAAACTGAAGCTCAAAGAGGTTTATTCTCACCCATCATCATCATCTGATACATGGGCAGGGTTCTCATCTCTTGTTGAATTGCTCTCTTTTCCTTAAAGTCACAACTCCTCTGCCCCGCCCCACCCCCCAGGTCCTTCATGCTCATTCTGGGCCTTGGTTTTCCTGAATCTGCCTGAGAAACTCACTGACCAACTCAGTTTAAAACAACCACAAACTAAATCTGTGTAGACAGTGGAAACTTCCCACATTCTAGAATGAATGTGAAATTGCCAACTTCCACAAAAACAGCCCCTCTTTTCCATAATGTTCAGATGTTTCAGAATTCATCATCCCTTGTGGACCACACCGGGTCCACTCTTCCAGCTTCTGCCTGCCTTCCCCAGGTTCCTGGTACCTGTGTCAGCAGCTACTTCCCTCTTGTTGATCATAATCAGATCCAGAATAGCAATTATCCGTGTCACTTTCTCCAGCTTTGGAAGGATGAAATTCTCCTTGGGGCTAGTCACAAATCTATCTGCTCTTGCATTTTGCACAACATTCTAGCCAATGTCGAGGGAGTCAAAATTGCCCATCTCTACAACATTGTTCTTTTAGGCTTGGGGCAACTGTTTCCCACACTCTTGGTCACATTTTTCCAGCAGCCCCATGAGGGCTGGAAGGGGACCCTCATCACCAGATCTCTCACCTGCTGCTCAGCTTCATTCTGAGGCCCCTGCAGGTTCCTGGGTTTCCAGGTAAATCAGTTTAGTCTGCAACAGTCTTAGACTGCTAACTTGATCTCTTCACTCCCTTTTGAATTGTCACCTTCCAGGACTGAGGCCTGCCCTGCCACACCACACCTGCAAAGTCTGTTCTGCCTTCTTCCTTAGTGAATGGCCCGGCTTCTGTCCTTTATGCTTATCTTTTTGCAGTGTGGGTAGGAAGCTGGAGTCCCCTCATTTGGCCTTGTGAGTGTGTGTACACACACACACACACACGTGCACGCACGCACACATATACACACATACACACGCATACACGTATACACACAGGCACTCACATTCATGCACACACGTGCACACTCATTCATGCACACATACATACACACACATACATTCGCACACATGCACACACTCACATTTGCACACATGCACGCACACATTCACACACACACTCACATTCTCACACACACACACACACACACACACACATACACACCCCAAAGAAGAAGAGCACCAACCAACATGGACAGTGTAGGTTGTGCTCTGCACCCTCAGGCCGACTACAGAGAGGAAAGAAGGGAATACAGGTGTGTGTCTCTTTATCTGCTCTTAGGGGCTGAGAGTCGTCCTTATAATTTCTCAGAGTACGGTTTCCTTTTTAGATCTTTTTATTTGTATTCATTGCAGTGATCTTGTCATCCCCTTCTCCAGGTTCTTCTTACTTTATTGTGTCAAAGCATAAGTGATTATACACATTTATTCTTAGCTATAAGTGAAAATGAGAAAAAATGTAAAATCACATTAAACATTATTAGAATGAAATTTTTTCACATTGAAATTTTGAAACTCAAGTAGGAACGAAAAGAATGATGGTACATAGAGAAATGTGCAGGAAGGGCCCAGTGGTAAGTTCAGAAAGAGTTTAGGGAATGACTGACCATGACCAAAGAGAAATCTAGGCCTTGCAGTCAGTCACCAGCACAGCGGGAAGCAGTAACATATTGATTCTAAGATATGTCAACAGGAAGCAACTGGAAATCAGTCTTTCTCTCACTGGCTCTAACACTGACTCATTCTCTATCAATCAAGTAATTGGGTCAAATTAGAGTCTAAGTGACTTGACAGCTGTGGAGAATATGGAAATGGGCCAGTGGCCAGCAGGGGAAATGATTTAAGAATTGGAAATGCCTGAGAGGAGAGACTGAGTCCTGAGATATTTCAGCTGCAGAAGAGGCCATTTTGCCCAGGGGAGGAAGGAGGGACAGGGGCAGTGCCTGGCCCCTCCTTTTCCCCACCTCATTTATCCTCTTCCCTTCTCTGGCTGTGACCACCCAAGCCAACCTTGGAGGCTTGGAGTCACTATGCTCTTTTGTCATTTGGTAACTTGTCCGCTGCTTGAGAGAACAGAAGCATTACTGTCTAGATTTTGCTACAGATCCAAAAGTGCCACATAGGACAAGTCTGATCTTACATACTCTGAATGTGGTCAGTCAGTGGTGCACAGTGGAAGGAAGACCTGGGCTTCAGTTCTGACCATGGCCCAGGCCCCAGCCTCACTGGACCTCCATTTTCTCCTCTTCAGATGGAAGGGAGTTGGATTTGATGGTGTCTGTAGTCCTCTTCAGCACTGAATCTATGACACAGTGAAGGGTCTGATTGAACTAGCCACGAGAAAAAGGGAAAGTGGGCTTGATTGGGGCGGTGAAATGTGGAGGCTAGACAGACACAGAAAAGTACTTCCGGTTACAGACTAGTGGTCATTGGGAACAAGTCAGTTTAAAAACTGGCTGTGCTGTCACAAAGTTGCACTTTTGCCCTTCTAGTTTCGTGACTCCAGTGTCTCCTTCCTCTGGATTTCAGAGGTTACATGTGGTAATGGAGGCCTAACAAGAAATGTTCTCACTGAGGCATTTTTATCCTTTGTTTTTCTGGAAGGAATTGATCAGTCACTCTGCCATAACTCAACTCACCATCCCACGGACTCTCCATTTCTAGCCCCCAGGCCTTCAGAAGTGGGAATCTCTGCCACTGAAGGCAGAGGATATTTCATATCTGTATCTGTACTGCTGGTGCTTAGTGGAGGACTTGCTTGTCACCAAGGAAGTGCTTAGTGAATGTTTTTCAACCATTGGTTAATTCCTGAAG
This sequence comes from Bettongia penicillata ogilbyi, assembly GCA_023548195.1. NCBI lineage: Eukaryota > Metazoa > Chordata > Mammalia > Diprotodontia > Potoroidae > Bettongia > Bettongia penicillata. The sequence goes on along the minus strand of JAJHZJ010000134.1, from coordinate 8,216,215 downwards.
CCTTCTTCACGGAATTATTTTCATCCTCATGGGTAAAGATTATCTTTCATAAATAATTCATTTCTATAAAAATTCCAAGTGCATTTTGATTTCTAATAGCCATATTTCTTTATGTGGCCATATATCATATATTCAGATTCTCAAGTGGTGTATTAGAAATATACATTATATATGAAACAAAAAGAGATTCTTCAGCCTTTCTGCAGCTGGCCCGGCTGTTTGATTGATTGACTTTTCTCAATTCAGTCTCAGGCTGCTTTTTATACACTAGGCACCAAACTGAAATCTTGAGACTGGCATAAGTGTTGTTTTTGCTGCTGATACCACATTCCCAGGTATTATGAACCAAAGGCAACGTCTTTTAACAGAATCCTGTCTCATTTCGTAAATCCAGCCCCTAGTAGCCCACTGCTACCTTGGCCTCAGATTGACAGGGGCAGGGAACTGGGCTTCGATTTAACCAGGCCATAAAGAAGGGACGATGTTACCTTTAGGAAATTATCTAGGGCTTTTGTTGGCCCCTTCCCCAGCTCCTCCTTGAAACAAAGACCCCATTTAAGAATTCAAATTGAGGGTCCTCCAAAGGGCAGTGGAGAGGCACAGGGCTGACCTCAGTGAAGAACTGTTCAGAAAAGGTATAAAATGTGTCTTTGGGAGAGTGGGCTGGTAGGATAGAGAAGGGGAACAAAACAGAGAGAAATGGGTTGGAGAATATTTTTGTCTTGCAAATGTATAGAAATGAAAATAGAATCCTAGCAGAGTAGCCATGGCAATTATTTGATCTTGGTTTTAGGACTGAAAAGGGGGTGATGAGGGAGGAGGGTATGTGTACAAAGGCACAGACACTGGGGTGGAGATAACCAGAGAGTAAAGTGAAGCCTGGCTGGAGCCTACCTAGATGTGGTGGACCATCGGGACATTCCTTGGAGCCCCAGGGAGGCTTGGATTCAACATTATGTGTGAAATGTCATGCAAGGGCCTGAGGGTAATGTAACCACAAATAAAGCCTAGTCCCATTTTTCAGGAAGTCTCTAGTTAGGTTGATAAGACACCTATAGACACTGTTAGTAACTTTCTATCTTGTTGAGGTCGTGAGAACATGCTCTGAGAGCTCCAAGGAGAAGGCAGGGCAGGCTTCCTGGAGGCAGTAGCATATGAGCAGGGTCTTGAATAGCTAGGATTTCCTGAGGCAGGGGAGAGTGTGAGGGGTGGGCACATACCTTTGACTTGGTGTACCTGTTTACCTTGGAAATCCTATTGGGCAACCTGGTTAGTAAGTGTCCAGTTCTGCAAAAGGGCACAGGAATGGTGAATTGGACTGGAAGTTTTTGAGGGCAGGATTTTCCCTATTTACCATTGGCTCTCTCATTGCCTAGCACTACATATGAATGTTATAGCTAAGCAGTGGGAATACTAGAGGATTGTAGGACTAGATCACCAGATACAATAGCCAGGAATTTGTATTTCCATCTTTGTTTTTAGAGTGTCTGCTATTATATGTGTTTTCAAAGAAATGATGATAATAATAAAAGCATCAAGACTGATAGGGAGATTTTAGAGTTGCAGTGTATTCACACTTGGTTTAAAATGGAGGAATCTGTTGCTACATTGTACAAAAGCAGTATGCTGTGTTCCGGTTAGTCGAGTAATCACTGTATAAAGTGCTTGCCATATGCCAGGTCCCATGGAATCAGTGGCCTCCCCCTAGAATCAGTCTACCGTAACGTGGGATCAAGCATCATGATAGGAAGAAGGGAGGAGAGATCATTTTTGGCTAGGGAAATGGAGGAAGAAGACAAGGATTGTTTAGTTGATTTTTTTAAAAGGAAGACATGTCTGGTAGCTGTTGTATTCGGCATGACCTGCAAAGCACAATTGTCACTTAAATATTTAATGATAAATAAGGAGCTGGAGGAAACAAAAGTAAGAAAGTCCAACAAAAACTGCATTTGAGTGCATTGGAATCTAGAAAACAGCCTGTTCTTGCACCTGGAAAGAACATACTCAACCAAGTGAGCCTGATAGTGAAACAGTGGGAAGGTTTCATAGAGATAAGAGAAGAGATGCATATGGGCTGTCTTCATGATCATCTCTCTTTAAACTGAAGTCTGCTCTACTGACTGGATTCTTTTCCGTTCTTTGTAAATCTTGCCCTCTTTGGGAGAGTTTCAGAAATGGCACCACCTTGTGTCACAATTTCTGTCAGCCACTCTTACTACCTTCCTTACAGGCCAACCGTGCTTTCTCATAGAATATGTGGGGTACTGCAATGGCAGAACCCAGATCTGATGGGTCAACCATGAGAGATGATGAGAAGAGGTCACTGTGGAAGCCACAGCAGGTCTGATCCCTTTCACATTTGTTGGTTGTCTCTCCTGTTTCATCTAAAAATGCTCTAGAAATATTCTACCTCAGTGGGATCTCCTCCCCAGCTTTGATGTTTTGTGAGGTGACAGTAGCCCTAACCAGCCGTCATCCTCCACAGTGTTTTGCAGATTAATCTGTCCTCTTCTCCACCTGCCACATTTCCCTCTTAGTATGTTGCCTTCCATGGTTCAGGTAATTCCGGGGCTCTTTGGGTCTCCTCATTTGACAGTTCAGCTATGCATAGTTTTACTTCTCCATGAAATGGTAACATCAAAGGCTTTCTGATTCTATTCAGTAGCTTATTTAGATAAATCTATTTAGAGCTGCTGTCCTTGTGCTCAGTGTCTTCTAATTTGAGATTGATACTGACCTTTCCCCCAGCCTCTGTGACCTGAAATGGCTGTTCTCATTGTCACTTCTGTCCCCAGGTGACCTCTCCTCCATGTTTCCTGATGTCAGAGGGTGTTTGCCATGGCTGCTCCCTCAGAATTTCCTCCTGAAGAAAGTCTTTATTCATCACATCCAGGAACAAAGCTTGTGATGTGCCTAAAGACATGGACTGCTCTTGTTTTACCACTGGTGCCCAGACTCCCAGGGGAGGTGCAGGCTAGCACCTTCTTTGTGACTTAGCGTCTGGGAAAGTTGACAAGAGCACAGAGAAGACAAGTGACTTGGCCTGGGTCACACAGCTAGTTTGGCTCAGAGACAGGACTTGGCCCCTTCTTTTCCTACCTGTATTGCTGATTCTCTATCCACTGTACCACACTGCCTTTTAGTATGAAGAGCCAGCTGTAAAGCATGAGAGAGAAGTTTAAGCATCACCCATCACTGAACTCCCTTAGTAGGTGGCATTGTTGTTGTCTGACTTTCCCCACCCCTGAGAAATCCTAGCCAGTCAGACTGGTAGGACAGGACCAGGGAAAACCTGTAAGGATGGTGGCCCAGAGGGGCTGATCTGGCTCTTGGATTTGTCCTACACAGAGTAGCTCAAAGCCCTTCAGAGGATCCACAGGCCAACCTCCCATTCCTCCATTCACTTGCGTATGTTCTGAAATGCTTCCGAGGTCTTCATGGCTCCTGCTCTGTCAATATCTTAGACAGTGGCTTGCCTGCTACTTCCCTGGAATCTGCTGGGCATCTGTACCCGGTCATCTCAGCTTCAGGACAGCTGCCCAGTAGGAGCTTCCCAGTGAGAGGGTTTGGGCACTCTTATCATTGCCAGTAGTCCTTCAGTGCAGTCTGCCCTCCTCCCCACTTGCTTCCAAGGGAGTTTGTAACTCCTTAATCACTAAATTGTAAAGTAAGCATTTAGAAAGCAAGTGTTAAATCTGAGACTATTTAACCTGCTCAGATGTCCATCCTGGGAAGGCTGATCCAAAAGGACTCACTACATGACTTAAGGACTTAGAAAAGTTGTCAGTTAGGTAGGGTTGCCATTTGTATCAGTCAGAAGATCTGGCTGGGGCTGTTTCAGGGGAGGCCAAGGGAGGCCAGGGATTCCAGTGAGCTGGCCTGAGCTTGGCCCCTGGGCATCAGCTCTCACTGCATTAGCTGTGTGATCTTGGGCAGCTCATCTCACATCTGGGGGCCTTGGTCTCATCCCCAAGATGAGGGGCTTGTACTGGATGCCCTCCAACGGTTCTTCCAGCTGTAAATCTATGATCCGAAGATCCTTTCATCCCTCTAGACCATGAAGTCATAGGGAATTGCAAGTTAGGATGGGACTTGTTCAAATTGGATTTTATCTCCACTTATTTGAAGCATTTGTTAAGGATTTTGTGTTCCTCCTGGGGATAATTTTAGATAGCCAAGGATGTCACAATACTTGGTTTGGGACTCCATCTTCCACAGTCAGCATTGGTTAGGGCTTTATTGGAGTGCTGCGTTCCAGCCAAGGCCTCACAAGTGACTCATGAAATAGAAGAGTGAGAGCCAGACTAGAGGAGGGCAGTAACAATGAAGAAAGGTTGACATGACCGCAGCTCCACTTATTTAGTCTAAAGACTATGGACCTGGAGCTGGGAGGGATTCTCAGAGGAACAGCCTTTAACTCTAGATGAAAGGATATCATGGGAACCAGGAGGAGCAGCAGAGCTAGCTGGGAATAAGTTGAAGTGTAGGTTAGAGATGAGCCTTTTTTTCTTATTTTACTGAGAATTAGGAAGTGCTAAGATCTGTTTTCAAAGAATGTACCTGAGTCTGCACTGAAGACTTCAGACATAATGCCAAGTCTTTTTTAGGAGCAATCTGAATCCCTGACCCTGAAACAAAGGATTGGAGTGGATGCCCTTGGTAGATGCTGTAAACTCACAGGAGCCGAGAAGGGATTACAAGTCAGGGACAAGGGCCAAGTCCAAGCTTTTTACCATCCTTTACCCATTCTGTGCCCATTGATTGAGGTCCCACATGCACTTAGGATCTATACCATTGATTGGGGAATCTAAGCACACATAGCCTCACATCAGTGTTAGTAGTTTTATATTCCAGTTTTTTGTCTTTGAAACATCCTTTAAATTATCCCACTTTCAGTTCTCTGCTTCCCACATGTAAAGTCAGCCCTTGTGCAGGAAGAGAAAAGGAACGTTATCAGTGGCCAGTCGGCTTTATGGAGCTGAAGAGAGGGGGAGGGAAGATCACATCATGATAACTAGGACCCTAGTAGCTCCCACTCCATAGATGGAGCAGAGAGTTGTTCCAAGACTCTCATGAGCTCTTGACTCTTTAACCCAACTCTTTAACAAGTGGCCAAACCTCCCAGCCTTGGACAAGGTGGTGAGCAACTTCAGGGAAGCCCCAGTGGGAGCCCAAACAAAGCAGATGCTGGAATCTCCAAGAGGCCCCCACCCCTGCATGACTGCTGTGCCACTTTGGGGGCCCACTGGAGCCAGCCTTTAGGAAAGAAGGGCTAGGAGAAAGGAGGAAAGTCTGTGGCCCTAGCTGTCCCTAACTGCCACTCACCAAGAGGACATGTGGATAGAACTGTCTGTGAACGTCAGATTCATCTTTCCTGGCTCCAGTGATTCCCATCCTGCCTTCTCTTGCTGTGTGCCTGCTTGTCTCGTCCTTACTGGCTGATCAGAGCTTTGATGATTACACTGGCTGAGACAGGCCAGCTAAGCACAGATCGAGTCAGAAATCACAGTGGGCTCTTTCCTTACTCTGCGCTGTGTGTATGGCCGCCTCTATTTTACAGAGAAGGAAACTGAGGCTCTGAGTTTTGTGGAGTCAGCTTTGCGCCTTCTTTACCTAACCTGTCTGGCCTCAATTTCATCAAATGAAGAGGTTGAACTAGATTACCACTAGGTCCTGAATAATCCTCTTTATGTGGCCACTCATGGCCACGTAAAGAGGAAGTGTCAGAGGTGGAATTTTAAACCTGATCTCTTCCTTCCAAATTCCAGCACTATTAGCCACCTGATTGGAGGGATGAATGAATGCTGTATCCTGCGACTCATCCACCGGGTCTGTCAGTGCATAAGACCAAACTAGATTTTATCCCTGAGCAGTATTTTCTAAGGCAAGTGCTGACGCCCCAAGGAAACTACCAGTCAGTTCTGTTTAATGGAAAAAGGATCTTTACAAGCTTATAGAATTCCTCTTCAGCAGGGTCTTGTGAAGGAAAGCCTTTCTGGAGTCATAAACCCACCATGGGTCAAATTCAGTGACGCTAAATGGCACTCCCATGATCGTTCCCCATTGTCAGACACACAGAGCTAAGTGCCTCATTTTATCTACATTCACTCTGGCTTTCCCAGCAGGGGCATCAGGCATCAGGCTGGGCCAAGAGAGATAGCCCTGGTGTGTGTAGTAATTATTTGAATGACTAAGGCCTCTTTCTTCAGTGCAGGAGGAATATGTTATGAGTGTTTCAAACTAAAGGGAATTACTCAGGGAAAATGTTTATCTAGCAATTCAAAAACAGTGTTGTTTCTCTTCAGACAAGAAAACTTCCATCAGTCCAGAATGCAAGAACCGATGAGGCTTTGATTTAAACTTTCATAAACAAATTCAACCAGTCATCAGCTGGTTTTGCGTTATATACATGCATTCACACAGAGGAGTGAGTACAAGCACTCATAGGTTTGGTTGTGATTGCCACTTAGGGAGTCATCTGCGTATGGCCAACATGTATTGCTGCTGTTAAAGTTGGAGTGATTTTAAAGACAGCTTCTCTAAATATATCATGAAAGTACCTTTGGAAGAATCAGAATATCTTGTGAGTTAAACAGGTGGTTTGCCTCAATAGACACTCCCTGCCTTTGCTTTTTCGATGACCTGTCTTTCCTAAATTTATTTGGTTAGAAGTTGACCTTGGTATCCCCAGATGCTGAGGGCTGCCCAGATGTCTGCTCTGTATTCAGGTTAGGAAACACACATTTCATTTTGAATAAGGGATCTTAAACTTTTTTTTTTTTGAGCTATTTTTAAATTTTAAAATAGCCTATATTTTAAGAAACTTGTTTTAAAAGTTTAAAAAAAAAAACCATTGCTTTAAACTCCATAAAGCTTACTATTTTCTGAAAAGGAAATTTGGAAGTCAAGACTTACTTTTGTTTTTTTGTTTTTTTATTGGAGTATGTGCTTCTTTATTACTGATAAATTTTGTTTCAAACAGTGTTGAACTTTAAATTGGACAGACTGATTTTTCCATGACCGATGATGCCATTTCCACAGGAGTGGTTGAGTTACTACTTTTTAATATGCTTCAGTCCCCATTGAAGGGAACCGCAGTCTAAAGAAGAGCCTTCCATTTAGTAGCCAGCATGTGCCCCACCCCCACCTTGGCTTGAAGACCTCCATTGAGGGCGAAGTCCCTGACCCCCCAAGACAGTCATCCTCATGCCATGACAGGAACCTGGGGCCCTGATCTACATGCACACCACCTTAGCAGCCTAGATCCCTGACCCTCTGATGATAAAGTGCTTTAGGTTTGCAGGATACTTGACTGCATTATCTCATCTGAGTCTCACTGGGGCCCAGAAAGGGACCAGTACAGATGGGATCATCCCCATTTTACAGATGAGGTAAGTGACCACATTGCTAAGTGGGAACTGGACACAGGATTTGAACCCAGTTATCTCCTGACATGTGCTCAGTGCTCTCTACTTTATTTTTTTTATTAATGTTTATTTATTTTTAGTTTTCAACATTCATTTCCACAAAATTTTGAGTTCAAAATTTTTTCCCCATCTTTCCCCTCCCCCCACCCCATAATGCCTTGCATTCTGATTGCCCCTTCCCTCAATATGCCCTCCCTTCTATCACACTTCTCCCTTCCCTTATCCCCATCTTCTCTCTTTTTTTGTAGGGCAAAATTGATTTCTATACCCCCGTTACCTGTATTCCTTATTCCCCAGTTGTATGCAAAAACAATTCTCAGCATTCTTTCCTAAAACTTTGAGTTCCAACTTCTCTCCCTTCCTCCCTCCCCACCTGTCCCCACTGAGAAGGCAAGCAATTCAATATAGGCTATATATGTGTAGTTTTGCAAAAGGTTTCCATAATAGTCATGTTGTGTAAGACTAACTATATTTCCCTCCATCCTATCCTGCCCCATTTATTCTATTCTCTCTTTTGACCTTGAAGTGTTTACTTCTGATTACTCCCTCCTCCCATTTGCCCTCCCTTCTATCATCCCCCCACCCCACTTGTCCCTTTCTCCCCACTTTTCTGTAGCCTAAGATAGATTTTCATACCAAATTGAGTGAGCATGTTATACCCTCTTTAAGTCAGATGTGAAGATAGTAAGCTTCACTTTTTCTCTCTCATTGCATCCCTTTTCTCCTCCATTGAAAAAGCTTTTTCTTGCCACTTTTATGAGAGATAATTTGCCCCATTCCATTTTTCCTTTTCTCCTCCCAATATATTCCTCTCTCACCCCTTAATTTTTTTTTAGATATCATCCCTTCTTATTCAGTTCACCCTGAGCTTTCTGTCTGTATGTATATACATACATATGTGTGTGTGCATGTGTGTATAATCCCTCCGAATACCCAGATATTAAGAAAAGTCTCAAGAGTTAAAAATATTATCTTTCCATACAGGAATGTAAACAGTTCAACTTTAGGAAGTCTCTTATGATTTTACTTTCCTGTTTACCTTTTCATGCTTCTCTTGATTCTTGTGTTTGAAAATAAAATTTTGTATTCAGTTTTGGTCTTTTCATAAAGAATGCTTGAAAGTCCTCTATTTCATTGAATGACCATTTTTTCCCCTGAAGTATTATACTCAGTTTTGCTGGGTAGGTGATTCTTGGTTTTAATCCTAATTCTTTGGCTTCTGTAATATCATTAATTTAGAAGCTGCTAGATCTTGTGTTGATCCTGATTGTCTTTCCACAATACTCGAATTGTTTCTTTCTAGCTGCTTGCAATATTTTCTCCCTGACCTGGGAACTCTGGAATTTGGCTACAATAATCCTAGGAGTTTCTCTTTTTGTTATTTTTTTGTCTTAATATAAATTTATTTAACTTTTTAAATTCATTTTCACAAGATTTTGGGTTCCAAATTTTCTCCCCATTTATCCCCTCCCCACACGCCAATACACCAAGCATTCTAATTTTCCTGATCACCAATATGCTCTCTGTTCTATCATCCCTCCCTTCTCTTGTCCCCATCTACTCTTTTGTCCTGTAGGGCCAGATGACTTTCTATTCCCCATTAACTGTATTTCTTATTTCCTAGCAGCAACAATAATACTCCACAGTTGTTCCTAAAACTTTGAGTTCCAAATTCTCCCATCCCTCCCTCCCCACCCATTCCCTTTGGGAAGGCAGGCAATTCAAAATAGGACATAGCTGTGTAGTTTTGCAAATGACTTCGATAATACTCGTGTTGTGTAAGACTAACTGTATTTCCCTCCATCCTATCCTGCCCCCCATTGTTTCTATTCTGTCTTTTGATCCTGTCCCTCCCCAAGTGTTGACTTCAAATTGCTCCCTCCTTCCATTGCCCTCCCTTCCATCATCCCCCCCACCCTGCTTATCTCCTTCTCCCCCACTTTCCTGTATTGTAAGATAGGTTTTCATACCCAAATGAGTGTGCATTTATTCCTTCCTTTAGTCAAATGTGATGAGGGTAAACTTCATGTTTTTTTCTCAGCTCTCCTCTTTTTCCCTCCACTAAAAAGTCTCCTGCTTGCCTCTTGAATGAGATATAATTTACCCCATTCCATTTCACCATCTCTCCTCCCACTACATTTCTCTCTCACCATTTACCTTAATTTCGTTTAAGATATGGTCCCATTCTATTCAATTCACTCTGTGCTCTCTGTCTCTGTATGTGTGTGCATGTGTGTATGTGTGTGCACGTGCATGCATGTACATGTGTGTGCGTGTGTGTGCATGTATGTGTATGTGTGTGTGTAATCCCACCAACTACCCAGATACTGAAAGGTTTCAAGAGTTACAAATATTGTCTTTCCATGTAGGAATGTAAACAGTTCACTTTTGGTAAGTCCCTTATGACTTCTCTTTGCTGTTTACTTTTTCATGCTTCTTCTCATTCTTGTGTTTCAAAGTCAAATTTTCTTTTCAGCTCTGGTCTTTTCATCAAGAATGCTTGAAAATCCTCTGTTTCATTGAAAGACCATATTTTCCCCTGAAGTATTTGCTCAGTTCGGCTGGGTAGGTGATTCTTGGTTTGAGTCCTAGTTCCTTTGACTTCTGGAATGTCCTGCTCCACGCCCTTGGATCCCTTAATGTAGAACTGCTAGATCTTGTGTTATCCTGATTGTATTTCCACAATACTGGGATTCTTTCTTTCTAGCTGCTTGAAATATTGTCTCCTTGACCTTGGAATTCTGGAATTTGGCCACAATGTTCCTAGGAGTTTCTCTTTTTGGATCTCTTTCAGGCGGTGGTCGATGGATTCCTTCAATACTTGTTTTGCCCTCTGGTTCTAGAATGTCAGGGCAGTTTTCCTCGATAATTTCATGAAAGATGATGTCTAGGCTCATTTTTGATCATGGCTTTCAGGTAGTCCCATAATTTTTAAATTGTCTCTCCTGGATCTATTTTCCAGGTCAGTTGTTTTTCCAATGAGATATTTCACATTATCTTCCATTTTTTCATTCTTTTGGTTTTGTTTGGTGATTTCTTGGTTTCTCATAAAGTCATTAGCCTCCATCTGTTCCATTCTAATTTTGAGAGAACTATTTTCTTCAGTGAGCTTTTGAACCTCTTTTTCCATTTGACTAATTCTGCTTTTGAAAGCATTCTTCTCCTCATTGGCTTTTTGAACCTCTTTTGCCAACTGAGTTAGCCTATTTTTCAAGGTGTTATTTTCTTTAGCATTTTTTTGGGTCTCGTTTAGCAGGGCATTGACCCACTTTTCATGCTTTTTTTGCATCTCTCTCATTTCTCTTCCCAGTTTTTCCTCCACCTGTCTAATGATTTATTTTTTTATTTTCAAAATCCTTTTTGAGCTCTTCCATGGCCTGAGCCCATTGGATATCTATTTTGGATGTTTGGGATACAGAGGCCTTGACTTCTATGTCTTTCCCAAATGGTAAGCATTGTTCCTCCTCATCAGAAATGAAAGGAGGAAACATCTGTTCACCAAGAAAGTAGCCTTCTATGGTCTTATTTTTCTTCCCTTTTCTGGGCATTTTCCCAGCCAGTTACTTGACTTCTGAGGTTCCTCTCCACCCCCGCCTTGATCCTCCCAGCTGGTGCTTGGGGTCTGAGATTCAAATGCTGCTCCTCAGCCTCAGGGCTTTCAGTGGCGGGCAGGGCTGCTGTTCAGGGTAAGATTAAATTCAGGTTCTCAGGTGGGGGCAGGGCCACCTCCCAGGCTCAGTTTCCTCAGGGGGTTTATGCGGAGACCTTTAGTAATGGATCTGAGGGCCTGTCTGCTCCAGGAGTCCCGGGTCACAGCTGCCTCTGCCGCTGCCTCCAGAGGGGGCCTGAGTTATGGAGACACCCCGCTCCCCTCTCAGCCAGCCCAGAAGTCTCTCTCACTGACCTGTAGTGCCTGTGGGTGGAGGGACCTTCTCGGCCACCGGAGGTTCCATGCCTGAAGTCAGATCTGCTTCTCTCGGGGCTGCACGGGCAGGGCAGGGGCTCTGCTCCGCGTCTGGTGTGCAATGGACCTTTGGTGCCGGTTTTTCAGGTTTCTCTGGAATGGAAATCTCCTCTACTCCATTGCAGCGTGACTTGCACTGCTCCAGAATTTGTGGGGAGTTCTTTTCACAGAAAATTTATGGGCTGTGGGTTTGGAGCTAGCATACGTGAGTCTTTCTATTCCGCCATCTTGGCTCCTCCCGAGTTTCTCTTTTTGGATCTCTTTCAGGAGGTTATCAGTGAATTCTTTCAATATTTATTTTACCCTCTGGTTCTAGAATTTCAAGGCAGTTTTCCTTGATAATTTCATGAAAGATGATCTTTTGATTATGGCTTTCAGGTAGTCCCATAATTTTTAAGTTGTCTCTCCTGGATCTGTTTTCCAGGTCAGTTGTTTTTCCAATGAGATATTTCACAGTCTTCTATTTTTTCATTCTTTTGGTTTTGTAATTTCTTGGTTTCTCATAAAGTCATTAGCTTCCATCTGCTCCATTCTGATTTTTAAAGAATTATTTTCTTAGTGAGCTTTTGAACCTCCTTTTCCATTTGGTTAATTCTGCTTTTCAAAGTACTCTTCTCCTCATTGGCTTTTTGGATTTCTTTTGTCATTTGAGTTAATCTATTTTTAAAGGTGTTATTTTCTTTAGCATTTTTTTGGATCTCCTTTAGTAAACTGTTAACTCACTGTTCATCATTTTCTTGCATCGCTCTCATTTCTCTTCCCGATTTTTACTCCACCTCTCTTACTTGATTTTCAAAATTATTTTTGAGCTCTTCTTGCATATTTATTTTGGAGGTTTTGGATGCAGAAGCCTTGATTTTTTTTTTTTTAGGTCTTCCTCTAAATATATGCATTGTTCTTCCTCATCTGAAAGGATGGAAGAAAATACCTGTTCATCAAGAAAGTAACCTTCTGTAGTCTTATTTTTTTTCCCCTTTTTGTACATTTTCCCATCCAGTTACTTGACTTTTGAGTCCTCTGTCAAGAGGAGGGTATACTCTAGGGACCTGTAAGTTCTCAGTTCCTCCAAGGTGGCACAACCAAGGGAAAGGAGTTTATCCTGGTCTGCGCACTGGTCTGGGAACCACCAAAAATTTTTCTGTCCAGCATCTGCACATCAGGCTCCCTCTCCACAACCTCCTCCAGGTCCACCATGCCAGTGCTCCTCCTTACCCCAGGGCCACCACTTGGTGCTGAGATCCAGATTGACTACTCAGTTCCCCCAGGGGCTTTAAGCAGAGGGCTCCAGAAATGGACACTACTGCTTCAGTGACTGTTGCTGGTGGGGCCAGATCTCTTTCCCTTCTCACTCAGGCAAAAGAGCTTTCTCACTCACCTTTGAAGCTGTCTTTGGCATTTGTGGGTTGAGCAGTCTGGGAACCGCAGCTGCTGCCAGTGATTCCACCCCCTGAACCCTGCTCCCGTCCTGTCCCTGTCATGGCATATGGCCAGTGCTGAGTTGCACTCTGCTCTGAGCCTGGTGGGATAGACCTATCGGCCTTCCAGGCTTCCTTGGGCTGGAAATCTCTTTCACTCTGTTGGTTTGTGGCTTCTGCTGCTCTAGAATTTGTGTAGAGTCATTTTTTACAGGTATTTTATGGGCTTTGGGGGAGAGCTTTTACAGGTCCATCCTTGTGCTCCACCATCTTGGCTCTGCCCTCAGTGCTCTCTCCTTTATACCTATGTTTGCTGCCAAGGAGAGGTCATATGGTCACTGATAGAAAGTTTCTTGACAGAGAAGGAATGAAAGATGATTGACCTGTGAGGTGTCATTCCGAATGAGTCTCCTGCTTTCCTCATGACCATCCTGGGAGGCCTTCTAACTTCTTACATCACCTAGTGCAGGCCTGGGAGTCATGAAGACTTGAATTCAAATCCTGTCCCAGATCCTTTCTAGCTTTGTCAGGTTTGGGCACATTCCTTCACCTCTCTTGGCCTCGCCAGGATGGTTATGAAGATAAAATGAGTTAAGGTACATAAAGTGCTTTGCAAAACTTAAAGTATGATATAATCTCTAGCTGTTATTGGTCTTGTACAATCACAGAGAAGGGATGTGATTGCCAGATTGTTTCTGCTGTTTGGAAGCTCGGGGACATGAGGGTACTGGCTGACTCCCAGGTTCTGTCTGTGGATTGGAGTGGTTTTTGAAAGACCATACTTTAGCTAATGGTCCAAAGAAGTCTTCATCTGCATGCATTTGTTGTACAATGGAACATCAACCCATACATACTCAAGGAAAAAAATCCAGATTTGAGAAGCACAGAAATAAGTCAGAAACTTGGAGGGAAGAAAGAATACAAAGAAGCTACTGAGGTAAATTTAAAAGCAGACAAAGAAGAGGCCTCTGTATATAAAGCAGAGTGCAATTCTGATCAGAAAAAAAAAGAAAAGAAGCATCAAAAAAGGCTAGAAAGGAAATAATAAAGGAAAAAAGTTAACCATCTTTGGAAAGCCAAAAACATCTCACTCAGGTTATTACATTTTGATTTCTGATTTGCTTCCTTATGGAAGCAAAAGGGATTTCATCATAGGAAATGATGAAGCTTTTAAAGAAAGAGTGGAAAAAATCATCATCACGAAAGGAGGCATAAATGCAACTTGCCCAAGAGGATAAAATTCATTATGCAAATGAAATTAAATTGTGGGAAGAGAAAGTAAAATTGAGTGGGAAGATCTTTTACATTTTAGGAAGGTAAAAGCCAAAATTGGAAAACACCCTGAGGATATCTATTGACATTTGCATCTTCATAGTGAATATGGTAAGCACTCAAGGGAACCAATCAGGTCTCTTGCTATGCAGGACTGTGGCAAAATTTCTAAGAATGATGTTGGTGAGCATTTTATATTAACTCTTTTTGTTAACACATGGACTTCAGTCAGTATGGTGACATATTCTGGATTATCACCTAGTTATGGATACTCCACTGGTGTAGACTCAGTCTAAATTTAGACAGAATTTGTTTTTGAAACTACTCGATACCAAAAAAAAAATCATCTTAGTATAAGAAGGAATAATTTTACCCTTAGATAAAGGTAAATCAAACTGAAATATTTTTTGATACTCCATGTTGACAAGAAAGCATTCTTGTTTCCTGATGAGGAAACAAACATTTATTTTTCTCAAATTATCTTAAATAATAAAAACCACAGTGGTCTAAGCTGACTGTTGTGTATTTTTAAAGAGTGAGGAACTGGCCTAGGTAAATTTCAAAACTTAGGCAAGTTCTAATTCCTGGGTAAATACTAGCTCAGATAACTTTCAGACACGATGAGTGGACATGCATAGAATTGCTGATTTCTTGTATGACTTTTGAAAAAACTACTGAAGGATTTGTAAATGTTTCCATCCACCCTTTTTTTGGAGGGGGGAGCAGTAAAGTAAAAAGATTATGTCAACTCTGTGCAAATTGGTATTTTTATCACAGAGAGTAAAATCTTCTAATACATTCTAAAAAAATCCAACCCACAAACTTTGAAGGAATCTGCTGTGTGCCTCTCAGGGATTCACAGGGTCCATATGTAAAGACAATTAGGGCAGCTGGGTGGTGCAGTGGATAGAGCACCAGTGCAGGAGTCAGCAGGACCTGAGTTCAAATGTCTCCTCAGACACTTGATACTCACTAGCTGTGTGACCTTGGGCAAGTCACTTAACCTCAGTTGCCTCATCCTGGGTCATCTCCAGTCATCCTGATGAATATATCTGGTTACTGGATTCAGATGGCTCTGGAGGAGGAGTGAGGATGGTGACCTGCACAGCCCTCCCTTACTCAAAACAAAGTCAAGTGCAAGTCATGTCATTATTTCTCTGATGGTATGATCTTCAGCAACAAAGGATAAACACACACATGTAAAGACAATACCAGGACAATCAAGGTGAGAGAAGGACTAGTGCCTAGCGATAAAAGAAGGCTTCTTAGAGGAGAGGGCAACTGAGCTAGCCCTTAAGGAAAGGCCAAGAAGAAGAGACAGAGGACAAGGGCATGAGATTGTGTGCGTGTGTGGAGTTGGCAGATGAAGGATCAAGTGGAAGAACAGCTCATGGTCCTGTTTGGAACCAGGAGGCCCTGCAGGGGAGGGACCCAAAAGGAAGGGGGCAGAAAGGGAGGTTCTTAAATGCTCAGCATTTTATCTCAGAAGCCGGGGGGGGGGGGGGGGGGGGGAGGGGGGGGCAATCAGAATGGATTTTAAGTATCTGAGGGATGTGTTCAGCTGTGCAGAGTAGACTGGAGAAAGGGGTTGTTAGCAACTGAGAGATCTCTCTAACTGTTATATAATCAGAGGTGCCCCAAGAAGGGAGTGCCTCCAGGAAGGAACTCTTCCCCTGGCTCCTCAACCAGACTCCCTCCTCTATGTTCTTACTCCTATGTAGACACATTAATGCCCCCTCAACCTTTGCTCTTCCTTTCACCATTGCATGTGATTCTGTTGCCCTCCTTTCTGCCCAACTGCAAAGCCGTTGGGGTTTGGTGGAGAGTGAGGGAGAGTGCACATTGCATCTAGCAAGAAGGAGGCTTGAAATGAAGTGGCTGGAGCTGGACCGAAATGTGTGGGCACCTGAGGCAAGCATCCACCAGGCTCTCTTTCAAGTGGACCTTGGTCTACTAATGAAGACTCTTTTGGTCTGGTTCTTCAGCAAACTTTAAGTCCCCCTGCTGTACTGGCCCCTAGCAGCCATCTCTCATCCTCTGTACAAAGATAACAGTCTTAGCTGAAATCTAGGTATGTTCTCACTTGGCTTTCCCCTTCCCAGTCTCAGCCCTAGAGTCAACCAGTTCACTATGCTTTTCTTCTGGCTCCCTTGTCCCTCTGTGTCTTTGCTAGTCATCCCTTTCTAAAGTCCAGCCCTGGATGATTTCCACCATCCATTTCTTCTGCCACTGAATAGTGCTGGGGCAAAGCAGATGTTGTGCCAAGTAGGAGTTTGTTACAGGTTTTTCACCAGACCTGTGATTTCCTCAGTGAAAGGAGATTCCAGTTAGAAATTCAAGAGCTTGGAGAGTCACCTGGGGCACTGATTGGCCAAGTGATTGGCACAGGGTCATAGAGGCAGGCCTTGAACTCAGGTCTTCCTGCCTTCAAGACAATACCATGCTGCCTCTACTAGACCCTGGTTATTACATTTCTGCTGGGCCCTCACTGCAGCAAGGCAGTTCTCCCTAATTGACTGATTGTCCCATTTGCTCACCTCAAACCTCTTATACCCATATATATATATATATAGATATAGATATAGATATAGATATAGATATAGATAGATAGATATAGATATAGATAGATACAGATATATATAGATAGATAGATATAGATAGATAGATAGATAGAGAGAGAGAGAGAGATACCCATTCCTTTCCCCACCTCAGACTTAACAAGAAAGAGAAGCTGATCTCTGATGCTGGCCCTTCCTCTCACCAGGGCCAACCCCTTTACATTTGTCTTCTATCCCATTCCCTCCCAACTCTTCTTCTAGATTGGCCTTCAATGCTTCCTTGCCCTCAAGTTTTTAATATCTCCCATTCTACTGCTAGTCCTGTCCATACATTCCACACCTATCCATACTCATCCCAAGAATGCACCCTGGACTTTCCTTCCTCTTTCCCTTTGGCCATGTTCATCCCTACCCTCAGTATCCTTACTTTTCTTCTTCTCACTGTTGAATTCCTATCCACACTTTGAATCCTGTCTCTTGCTCCTAGGAAGTCTCTCCTTATCTATTCCATTGATAAAGACCCTCCATCTTTGAGCTCCTATAACACTTTATTTTGTCTTGCTTAGGTACCTTCTAGTTTTTATTTTATTTTATTTTATGTTATTACTCAGGTTAGTGACTGAATCTCTCAAAAATATATTTGGGTAGATGTACATGAAGCAGAAGGATAAAGATCAGCTGTGATTTCATTGGCATAGGGAACTTCCAGGTGAGGGAACTTTTTCCACCAATGCAAATTGGCACCTTCTCTGGAGCTTACAGCTCTCAGAGGTCAAGTGACTTACACAAGGCCATTATGTACCAGAGACAGGACTTGGACCCAGTTCTTCTGACTTTAAGACTGTTCCACACTGCCTGTTTATATAGTTATTATCCTGTCATTGCTTCTCCGTAAGCCCTGAGGGCCTCATTGTATTCAAAAACCTTAGAATTACAAAGTATTAAATCTGAAAACAGTCAAGTATCTTCATTATACATATATATGGTATATACATATACATATATATGGTATATACATATACATATATATGGTATTATACATATATATGGTATATATGGTATACAACATGCATATAAGATAAGTAATATGTACGTGTGTATGTATGCATACACATGAAATATTTATATGTGAAATATATATTATATGTACATGGGACATTATTCTCACATTTTAAAAAAAAATACTAACCCCAGCACATTTCCTTGTGTACTTGCAGTGTACATAAGTTTTTATATGAACTCCATTTTCAGAAATTTAATTAATATGATTATCTCATTACATAATAATGCAGTCACATGTGCAAAGTGATGTACATCTGCTGAAAGTTTCCCATAACCTAAAGCCAGTGACTTGCCTGACAACTAAGTCATTAGAGGCAGCTGCCACAGAGCACTGGGCTTGGAGTCAAAAAGGACCTGAGTTCAAATCCAGTCTCAGGCACTTACTAGTTGTGTGACCCTGGGCAAGTCAGTTATCCTTTGCTTCAACTTCCTCTAAGTTTAAAATGGAAATAATAATACTACTTCCCAGGTTTGTCATGTTCTGGCATGTGGTAGGGACTTAATGAAGTATGTTTACCTTCTTCTTCCTGAAAAGAAAAAAAAAAGTCCTGACCTGTTTCTTTTTTGTCATTAGACCACTCATTGTTTTAAAAAAAAAAAAGTTCAGGTCTTCAATAAGAGTATTTAGTAACTTTTTTTTTAGTTCATGTTACTTAAGTGATTGAAGTCATGGGGAAAGAAGATTTTACTCTTCATAAATCCCAAGAAAACATTTTTTAACCCTTTACTACCTCTTAAAAAATTAGAAAAGGGAACACATCAGGCCAGTAGAAATGATCTTTACCCTTTGGTGTAAAAGTAATAGATTAATTTTTAGACTTCAGGTAGGAATTGGCTGATGATGTGGAATAGAATAAGATACTGCTAAAATATTTTTTTTTGTAAAAGAAGAGACCAGCTCTGGCACTTAGAACTATTTACCACCCATTCCATTCAAAGGATCAGAATAACTGTCAGGATACTTTTATTTGAAACTGAAGCATTCTCCCAATTGTAAAGACAGGCCCAGGAATTAACATGCAGCTAAATAATTTCTCTTTAATCTGTAATAGTTGTGTCTGAGTGCCCTGTCTTTGATGGCCCCAAGTATTCTTTGTGGTAGCAAGTTTCTTGCAAAGTATAACATGGCCCATGAACTACCATGGGAGTCCTATATGTACTGATAGGTTAATAGAGATGTTTTGGGAACTTTCCATAGCTACATTGAAGAAAAAAGATTTGTAGGTGGCAGATGTATAGATGTACTATTGTTCAGCCAGTTAGTTGTGTCCAACTCTTTGTGATCCCATTTGTGGGGGTTTTTTTGGCAGAGATACTGAAGTAGTCTATCATTTCCTTTTCAAGCTCATTTTACAGATGAGGAAACTGAGGCAGATAGGGTGAAGTGACTTGCCCAGGGTCACACAACTGAGTGTCTGAGACCATATTTGAACTCAGGAAAACAAATCTTCCTGACTCCAAGCCTGGCACTCTATTTGCTATGGTACCACCTAGCCACCAGTGTGTACCATGGGTGTACTATACCCTACACTAATAACAAGCCACCATCCGTACCATACATTCCACAGGATAAGAAGGTGTTTTTAGTGAGACTTTGCAAAAGACTAGCCTTTCACAAGATTGAGTCACTGTAGCTGTCCCTCAGTGAGTTTGCAGGGGAGTAAAATGATTAGCTCAGTCAATGTAACCCTGAGATGTTTCATCAAAGGGATTGACTTTGGTTTCTTCAATTTTATGTAACTGGCTTTGGTTTCGCGTTGTAACTTGAACACAGGTGTGCTATAATTTACATAGAGGATATGCTGCTATTCACAAGAGCTACATAAATCAGGTCCTATTTTAAATGCCCCACATATGCCTGTTTCAGAGAACCTTGTGGTGAACCCTTTGTATGGCAAGTAATCACTCTTAATTGATCTTTTTAAAAAATATTTTTCAGATACTGAATTTTTTAAATGCAAAATACATTTATCTTAGTGAATCTTGACTAATTATACAAATCAGTCTAGCGATCATCCTATAATAGAGCACCTGCTTCTAAAGGAGAGAGTATTGGCTGAATAGCAAGAGTCAGTTAAGTTGTTGTTTTTAACCTTTTACCTCTCGAAGCAGTGATGCTGAAATCTGATGAAATAAACAAAAAAAAATTGCCTCCAATACTGTTGATTTCTTTGGCTCTTGATTCCTTATTAAATAAATTGTAAGTTGTAAAATCACTGCAAGTGTAAATGCTGACATTTTTAGGGACTGTGTGTGTGGCAGAATGCAAGTAGTATTAGGTATCAAAAGTAAGTAAATCTTCAGCTGAAAAATCTTAGAAGTATTTTTCTAAAATATATATCTGCATTCATCAGTAAGCCAAAGGCTGCTAAAATGCTTTTGGCTTCAGGCCCCACTGCCAAAAAACACAGCTGAATA
The DNA here is from genome assembly GCA_023548195.1 of Bettongia penicillata ogilbyi. NCBI lineage: Eukaryota > Metazoa > Chordata > Mammalia > Diprotodontia > Potoroidae > Bettongia > Bettongia penicillata. The sequence goes on along the minus strand of JAJHZJ010000134.1, from coordinate 8,196,099 downwards.
AACAGCTCACAGCTGGCACCGAAAAGAAAGACAATCAGGTAGGAGGACAAGAGGGGACAAGGGAAGGGGGGAGGTTCTGTCCCTCAGAGACGCCCACAGGCTCTGCCACCTCAGTATTTATATAGCTTGTAGAAACTGCTCAGGGTAATTGATTGATCTCCTGGGGAGGGCGTTAAATCAAGGTGTTACTGGCTTCCTTGCCAGTATTATTATATGGGAAAATTTCAGGAAGCTCTGAAAACACAGTCCCTCCAAAGGAAAGAGCTTGGAAGTCCAGACTGCAGTGTGTGTGTGTGTGTGTGTGTGTGTGTGTGTGGAGAAGAAAAAGGATAAGGAAGGAAAATAATCATTTTCTCTTGATAAGTAAATGATCTGCTTTAAGTTCAGCAAAATAGGTTTTGTGCATTTAAACTGAATGTCAGATTAGGTTTGATCACTGTCATTTTCCCCCTTCTGCTAACCCCTTGCCATCAGGGAAAATAAAGAGAACAGGCATGTCTTCAGAAAGATCTCCATTCTAACCCCAACTTTCTGCATAGTGGTCATTCTTTCTTATTGATTTTAAAATTAGCCTTACAAATCTTGTTCTGTAAAATTTGGATTCCTTTCAAAAGGCCTCGGTTAAGGATCTAGAAGGCCTTGAGGCAGCAGATTCCCCATGCTTGGCCTAGGTGATCCCTAAAGATCCCTCTTCATCTTGGGGAAAAGTTGTTGTGCAAATCAAGTGCTTTCAGTTTAGCCCTGGGATGTTTGAATCGGTCCTCCTTCATTGGAGTTAATTTTTACTCCTAAACTAAGTAAAGATCATATCTTCTGAAGCACATATAGTTAACTGTGTATAATTGAAAACTGACTTACCCAAGTTGTCCTAGCTCATTTCCTTCATAGCCATCTTATTCCCAGGTTAATTTCTCTTGACTTCCCATCCAACAAAATGAAATATATTGGTAACAGATTGAGAATATAATTTAGATCTTAAAATACTCATATGATCATGTCAAATCTTTTAGGTAATGTCTTAAAAGCAACAGTTAGTTGTTTTTCAAAGATTTTTATTGATGTGTTTTATTCACCCTCATTTCTAATATATTCCTCTACTGTCCCCTCCGCAGTCATCCCTTGTAAGAAAAAAAAAAGAAAGAAAACAATTCAACCAAACTAACCAGCATACCCTTTGATTCACATAATGCTGTACATGCCATGTTCCACTCTCTGTGTCTTCCCTGAGGCCAAGCTTAGACCTTTCAGCAGAGCAACATTCAGTTTGGTGGTGATGTTTTTAAATTCATTCCGTGTACATTGATGTAATCATTGAGTGTATAGTTTTCCTGATTCTGCTTACTTCCCTCTGCATCGGATTATGTAAATATTCCTTTGTTTCTCTGAGAATCAGTTAATGATGCATAATACAATATGATAATTTTTGAAAACAAAATTTTTCCCCATAAATATTTAGAAATCAGTTTGTCCTTTTCACCAGTTTTTACTTCATTCATGGTCTAACATACATATGATGTTCTAGAGATTAAAGAGATATTGAAGATCACTTACCTCTCCCCATCCGCCACCCTCAATTTTCTAGGTGATAAAAGAAAGGCCCTCAAAAGTGAGATGTTTTTCCCAAGGTCACAGAGTTAAGTTAGTGGGAGAGTTTAGGCCATCTTAGGCCATCAGTCTAGTGCACAAAAAGCTGGCCTTTGAGCCTCCAAAGCATATCAGCTCTGGGATCCTGAGTTACTTCACCCTCATTGTCCCAAGCAACAGAGAAGGTGATGACCTATAATACTAGAGGGAGCTTCCTCATCTGGGATTTCCATAGTTCACATCCTCTCCAACATTTATCATCTTCCTGTTTTGTCATGTTTAATCTGATAGGTGTGATGTGGCACCTCAGAGTTGTTTTGATTCGCATCTCTCTTATCTATAATGATTTAGAGCATTTCTTCATATGATTGTATATAGCTTTGATTTCTTTCTCTGAAAACTTCCTGTTTATGTCCTTTGACCATTTATCAATTGGGGAATGAGTTGTATTCTTGTAAATTTGACTCAGTTCTCTACATATTTTAGAAAAGAGGCCTTCATCACAGACAAAAATTCAACAAATTCTTTTGAAACACAGTTGCAAAAATTCTTTCCCAGTTTATTGCTTCTCTCCTAATCTTGGTTGCTTTGGCTTTGTTTGTGTAAAAACTTTTCAGTTTAATGTAATCAAAATTATGCACTTTGAATTTCATAATGTTCTCTGTCTCCTGTTTGATTATAAACTTCCCATTCTCCGTAAATCTAACATAAACTATCCCTTGCTTCCCTAATTTGTTTATAATATCAACCTTTATACCTAGATCGTTTACCCATTTGGACTTTATTCTTGTGTATGGTGTCAGGCATTGGTCTGTGCCCAGTTTCTGCCACACTATTATCCAGTTTCTGCCATGCTGTTATCGAGTTTTCCCATCAGTTTTTGTCCAACAGTGAGTTCTTATCCCAGAAGCTGGGATCCTTGGATTTGTCAAACAGTGGTGACTGCTGTGTCTTGAGTATCTGACCTATTCTACTGATCTACCCCTCTATTTCTTAGCCAGTACCAAGTGATTTTGATGATTGATGCTTTATAATACAAGTTGAGATCTGGTATGGCTTGGCCACCTTCCCTAGCATTTCTTTTCACTAATTCCCTTGATATTCTGGACCTTTTGTTCTTCAGGATGAATTTTGATATTATTTTTTCTGGATCTAGAAAATAATTTTCTGGTAATTAGATTGGTAAGGCACTGAATAAGTAAATTAATATAGTTACAATTGTCATTTTTATTATATTAGCTCAGCCTATCCACAAGCAACTGATGTCTTTCCAGTTACTTAGATATGACTTTATTTGTGCAAGAAGTATTTTGTAATTGTGTTCATGTACTCCCTGGGTTTGTTTTGTCAAGTAAACACCCAAATACTTTATAGTGTCTACCATAACTTTAAGTTGGGTTTCTCTGTCTCTTGCTGTTGGCCTTTGTTAGTAATTTATAGAAATGCAGATGATTTATGTGGGTTTATTTTGTAACCTGCAACTTTGCAGAAGTTGTTTATTTCATGTATTTTTTACTTGATTTCTCTAGGATTCTGTAAGTATGTCATCATCTGCAGAGTGATAGCTTAGTTTCTTCTTTGCCTATTCTAATGCCTTCAATTTCTTTTTCTTCTCTTATTGCTAAAGCTAAAATTTCTAGTACCATATTGAATAAGAGTGGTGAAAATGGACATCCTTGTTTCACCCCCAATCTTATTGGAAATGCTTTGTCCTCTATGCTTTCTGTTGGTTTTAGGTAGATACTACTTATTAGTTTAAGGAAGACTGCATTTATTCCTGTGCTCTCCGGTATTTTCAATAGAAATACGTATTGTATTTTGTCAAAAGCTTTTTCTGCATCTCTTGAGATGATCATTTTTTTTTTGTTTTTTTTTTTTAGTTTTGTTGTTGATATGATCAATAATGCTGATAGTTTTCTTAATATTGAACCAACCCTGCATTCCTGGTATAAATCCGACTTGATCATAATGTATTATTCTCATGATAACTTGCTGTAATCTTTTTGCTAATATCTTATTTAAAATTTTTGCATCAGTATTCATTAGGGAAAGTGGTCTAAAATTTTCTTTCTCGGTTGTGGCTCTTCTGGGTTCAGGTATCAGAACCATATTTGTATCATAAAAAGAACTGATAGGACTACTCCAATTATCCCAAATAGTTTATATAGTGTTGGAGTTAACTGTTGTTTAAATATTTGATAGAATTCACTTGTAAATCCATCTGGCTCTGGGCATTTTTTTTATAGGAAATTGATTGATGGCTTGTTCAATTTCTTTTTCTGAGATGGGGTTATTTAAGTATTTTACTTTCTCCTGTTAATCTGGGCAGTTTATATTTTTAAAATATTCATCCATTTCACTTAGATTATCAAATTTATGAGCATAGTTAGGCAAAATAATTTCTAATTATTGTCTTAATTTCCTCCTCATTGAAGGTGAGTAACCCTTTTCATTTTTGATATCAGTAATTTGGTTTTATTCTTCCTTTTTTTAATCAAATTAACCAAAGGTTTATCAATTTTATTGTTTTTTTTTCATAAAACTATTTTATTTATTAGTTCAGTAGTTTTGTTCATTTCAGTTTTGTTAATCTCTCCTTTGGTTTTTAGTATTTCTAATTTGGTATTTACTTGGGGATTTTCAGTTTGTTCTTTCCATGCCCAATTCATTAATCTCCTCTTTCTCTATTTTATTCATGTAAGCATTCAAAGATATAAAACTTCCCCTCAGAACTACTTTTGCAGCAACCCCTAAGTCTTGTTATTGTCATTCTCTTAAATGAAGTTGTTGATTGTTTCTATGATTTGTTGTTTAACCTGCTCCTTCTTTAGGATTAGATTATTTAGTTTCCAGTTAATCTTTGATTGCATATAATTTTTATTGCATCATGGTCTGAAAAGGATGCATTGACTGTCTGCCTTTCTGCACTGTACATGGTCAGTTCTTATGTATGTATGTACCACTGAGAAAAAGGTGTATTCCTTTCTATCCCCATTCAGTTTTCTCCAGAGATCTATTATATCTACTTTATCCAGAATTCTATTCACTTCCTTAACTTCTTTGTTTATTTTGAAGTTAGATTTAACAAGTTCAGAGAGGGTGCGGTTGAGGTCCCCCACTAGTATAGTTTTCCTATTTCTTCTGTATCTCCCTTGTCTTCTCCTCTAAGAATTTGGATGATATACCACTTGGTGTATGTATGTTTAGTAATGATATTACTTCATTATCTGTCATGCCTTTTAGCAGTATTTAGTTTCTTTCCTAGTCTCTTTTGATTTGATCTGTTTCTGTTTTTACTTTATCTGAGATTAGGCTTTCTACCCCTGTTTTATTTTTTTGTTTGTTTGTTTGTTGCATCAGCAGAAGCATAATATATTCTTCTTCAACCTTTTCCCTTTTCCCTGTGTGTATCCCTGTTTAAAATGTGTTTCTTATAAACAACATGTTGTAGGATGATGGTTTTTAATGCATTCTGCTCTCCACCTGTTTTATGAGAGACTTCATCCTATTCACTTTCACAGGTGTTATTACTGTCTGTGTCTTTTTCTCCATCCTTCCCCCCCCATTATGCTTTTATTTCTCCTTCTCACCTCTCCTCATCAATAAGAGTTTCACCTTTGATCCCTACCTCCTTTAATCTTCCCTCCCTTCTATCAGCCCCACTCCCTTTTATTTCTCTTTTCCTTTACTATGTTTTCCCTCCCTTTTACTCCCCCCACCTTTTCTTTCCCCTTTCCCTTCCTACTGTCTGTAGGGCAAGTTATATATCTATACTTAACTGAGTATGTTGTTCCTTCCTTGAACCAAATCAGAGGAGAGTAAAGTTCAAATAATGCTCATCTCCCTCCCCTCTTTCCTTCTACTAAAATGTTTTTGTGCCTCTTTCAGTGATGTAATTTACCTTTTCTCTGCCTCTTCCTTTTCTCCTATTACAATCCCTTCACACCCTTTAATTATGTTTTTATCATCACATCAGTTAATTTATACCCACTCCCTCTATCTATGTATAACCCTTTTAAATGTCATAATAAATATACAATTCTCAAGATTAACAAGCATCATCCTCCTATATAGCGATGTAAACAGTTTTCTCATATTGAATAACAAGGTTTTGTTTTTCTTTTCCCCTGTTTACCATTTTATAAGTCTCTCGAAATATTTGGAGATCAATACTGATCTCTGACCTTTTCTTCAAGAAGGTCTGGAAACCCCTTATTTCATGGTATGTTCATCTCCTTGCCTGAAATATGCTCAGTTTTACTGGGTATTTGATCCTTGGTTGTAGTCCCAGTTCCTTTGCCTTATGAAATATATTCTAATCCCTCTGATCTTTTAATGTAGAAGCTGCAAGGTCCTGTGTGATCTTGATTGTAGCTTCTCCATATTTAAATTGTTTCTTTCTGGCTGCTTGCAGTATTTTCTCCTTAACTTGATAGTTCTGGAATTTGGCAACAATATTCCTTGGTGTTTTCAATTTGGGACCTCTTTCAGGAGGTGATCGGTGGATTCTTTCATGACTATTTTGCCCTCTGAATCTAGGACTTCTGGATAGTTTTCCTTGATGATTTCTTGGAAGATGCTATCTGGGTTCTTTTTTTCATCATGACTTTATGGTAGACCAATAATACACTTCTGTATCTATTTTCCAGGTCAGTTGTTTCTCCAGTGAGATAGTTTACATTTTCTTCTATTTTTTTCATTCTTTAGATTTTTTGACTGATTTTTAATGTGTCCTAGCGTCATTAGATTCTGCTTGCCCAATTCTAATTTTTAATAAATTGTTTTCTGTAGTTAACTTTTGTGCCTCCTTTTACATTTGTCCAGTTTTCCTGGTTAAAATTTGTGCTTCCTTATCATTTGCCCCATTTTCTTTTTAAAGGAACTCATATTTTCAGTGAATTATTTTTTTCATTTTGTCAATTGTACTTTTAGAATCATGGGCCAATTTTTCTTCTACCTCTCTAATTTGGCTTTTAAAATGCCTCATGAGTTCTTTCAGTAATATTTTTTGGGCTTGACTCCAGTTCATATGCCCTTTCGAGGTTTCAGATATGAGTACAATCTCAATGCTGTCCTCTTCTGAATTCAGATTTTGGTCTTCTCTATTCCTATGTAAGATTCTGTGGTCTTTGTTTTTCTGATTTGCTTCTTGCTCATGGTGATTGCCTTTTTCCTGGCTTTGAAAGTGGGTCTCTGCTTCTGGGGCACATTTCTTGTGTTGGGAACTGGAGGCTCTGTGTTATGACCTCTGATTCTTTCAGCTAGAAGCAAGAATGATGCAACTTACTGGTGCTGAGCTAGCTGGTGTGTGCTAAGGCTGAGACCAGGTAAAGTCTTTCTGAGTTTCCCCAAGACTACAGTGAAGTTCCTGGTGTGAGGTGTGGGGGAGGGGTGGTCTGGCCGTTGGAGTTCTCCTCCTCCCCTGAGCTAGAGCACAGGCAGACTCAGCAGCTGGTGAACCCCCATCTGCACTGGTGTCTACCCAGTTCCCCTGGCTGTACTAAGGCACACCTGGGGTCCTGATGTTGGCACTTACGGGCTCCACCCCCCGGGACTCAGGATCTCCTCCAGGTTCACTGAGGTGGGACTGCCTGGGACACCTCCTGTGCTTCACTGTTCCCCTTCTGCCCACAGCAAAAGGGACTCTTCTCCTTGATCTCCCTAGCCTCCTGAGCTGAGAGATTGCTGTGCCCCTTCTGCTGATCCCACTATTCCAGGATTTTTCCTGAGGAAATATTCTCTGGGTTTTTCAAAGTCAACAGGGGGAGGGTGAAAGCGCTTACTGTTTACTCCACCATCTTGGTTCCCGGAAGTTCAAGTAGGTGACTTTCAAACATTTAATCTGTGGGCTGATAGTCTCAGGAGTGGCTGCTGCTGTTACTGGGGACCCTGATCTTCTCTCTCACTCAATTCCACTGGATACCTGTCCTGGGCTAAGATGTTTGAGAATCCGCACTGCTGCTTCTGCTTCAGCCCACCCCAGCAGTTCCTACTCTGTTCTGCTATGGCAGAGTTTGCACCGGTGAAGCCTGTGCGTTCTACCCTCCCCGAGCCCTATGTGTAACAGATCTTTCCCGTCAACCTTCCTGACTGTCCTGGGCTCAAAATCTGTCACATTCTGTCTTCTAGTGGATTCTGCCCCTCTAAAATTTATTCAGATTCTCTTTGTAGAGGTATCTGAAGGAATCTGTGGTAGGGCTCATGTGAGTCTGTGCTTTCACTCCACCATCTTTTGTCTGCTCCCAGTATTATGGCTCTTAATCCACTCTGCTAACTACTTCCATTTTATGGGAGAGTTCATTCCGTTCACATTGATAGATATAATTACTATCTGTATCTTTTCATCCTGTTTCTGCCCCCGCCCAGATTTATGCTTTTCTCTCTCTTTCTCTCCTTACTGGAGTTGTATTCTGCCCTCCCTTCTATTCATTCCCTCCGTTTTCTTTCCCCTTTCCCTTCCTATTGCCTGTAGGGTAGGTTAGATTTTGGTACGTAACCAATTATGTTGTTCTAATTCTTTGAGCCAAATTGGATGAAAGTAAGGTTCAAGCACTGCTTATCTCCCTCCTTTCTTTCCTTCTGCTGTAATAGGTTTTTGTGCCTTTTCATGTGATGTAATTTATCCTTGTTGTCTCTTCCTTTCCTCTTCTCCCAATTCAAGCCCTTTTTACCACTTAATTAGATTTTTTATCATCACATCAAAGTCAGCTTATACTGACACCCTCTGTTTATGTATACTGACTTCTAAATGTCATACTAATGATATAGTTCGCAAAAGTTACAAGTGTCATTTTCCCATGTAAACAATTTGCCCTTATTGAATAACATGCTGTTATTTTTGTTCCTGTTTACTTTTTTATGCCTCTCTTGAGTCTGGTATTTGAAGATCAAATTTTCTGTTGAGCTCTGGTCTTTTCATCAGGAAGGTTTGGAAGTCCCCTATTTCATTGAATGTCCATCTCCTCCTCTGAAATATTATGCTCAATTTCACTGGGTAATCAACACTCCTTTGCCTTATGGAATACTGTATCACGTACCCTCTGATCTTTGAATGTAGAAACTGCAAGGTGCTGCATAATCCTGACTTGTGGTTCCATGATATTTAAATTGTTTCTTTCTGGCTACTTGCAGTATTTTCTCTGACTTGGTAATTTTGGAATTTAGCTACAATATTCCTTGGTATTTTCAATTTGGGATCTCCTTCAGAAGGTGATCGGTGGATTCTTTTGATGATTATTTTTACTCTCTAATTCTAGAACCTCAGCAGTTTTCCTTGATGATTTCCTAAAAGATACTGTCTAGGCTCTTTTTTTCATTATGGCTTTCAGGTAGACCAATAATCATTAAATTGTCTCTCATGGATCTATTTTCCAGATCAGTTGTTTTTACCAACGAGGATATTTTATCTTCTATTTGTTCTTTCATTTGTTTCTATTTGCCTGATTCTTGATATATCATAGAGTCACTAGTTTCCACTTGCCAAACTCTAATTTTTAATGAATTGTTTTCTTCTATTAGATTTTGTACCTTCTTTTTCCATTTGGCCAATTCTACTTTTTTAAGCATTTGTTTTCTCCCGTGTACTTTTTTCCTATTTGGCCAATTCTGTTTTTTTTAACGTATGCTTTTTTTAAATTTTTAATTAATTTGATTTATTTTCAGTGTTCTACAATCACTACCATATAACTTAGATATTTTTCCCCTACCTCCCCAGTTCCTCCCCAAATGGCATGCAATTTTATATAGGTTCTACACATACATTCCTATTAAATACATTTTAACTACAGTCATGCTGTGTAGAAAAATTAAAATGAATGGGAGAAATCATATAACAAACCAAAACATAATACACACAAAAAAATGATCTGCTACATTCTGCAATTGAATTCCATATTTCTTTCTCTGGATGTGGAAGGCATTTTGCCTTAAAAGGCCATTGGGCATTTTTTTAAGTCCTTGCATTGCAATGAAGTTCCAAGTCTACCAGAAAAAAACTCTCACACTGTGGTTGTTGCTGTGCACAAAGTTCTCTTGGTTGTTCTGCTCCTTTCGAAATATAAGTTTCCAGGCCCCTCTGAAGTCTTCCTATTCATCATTTCTTATAGCACAATAATATTCCATTACATATATATACCATAATTTATTCAGCCATTCCCCAATTGATGGGCATCCCTTGATTTCCAGTTTTTTGGCCAATTGTATTCTTTAAGAACTTGTTTTCTATAGTCAATTTTTGTCCTTTTCCATGTTATTAACTCTCTCTTGCATATCTCTCATTTCTTTTCCCCATTTTCCTTCTACCTTTCTTATTTGACTTTTATGTTTTTAAGGAGTATTTTAATAGACAAATAATATCTTAATATTGTGAAGATAGTTATGATCTTGTGGATCCCCCTGAATGGGTCTTTGGGACTTTCAGGGGTCTGTGAACTACACTTTGAGAATCACAGCTCTAGAGACTTTCTTTTTATGTGCTATGTTTGTAACTCGGTTAAATAATCCTACCATCCGGCTCATTGAAATTCCTGGAGGTGACTAAGGAAAAACAAGGAGACTTTCAGGGTGACCCTCTTGGAGTGTTTGTACTATGCCACGGTCACCAGGTGTCCACAACTTGATCCTGAATTTACAGGTTCAGAAACTCAATTTTGTCTGGTCAACCAAGGGTCATCCAGCTCTGGGGAACTGATTTTTGTTAACCAAATTCAAATGACAATGAGTAATAAATCATAATGGCAGTGCATTTACTTGCAGGGAAGCTGTACCTTTTCCGTAGTTGGAATATGAATGTTCATTGCTTAGGTCACTCACTAGTATGGTGCTGAAGAAATGGAATGAAATCATGAGAAGATTGGGCGGTGAGCCCTTTCATGCTTCTCTTGATTCTTGGATTTGAAAGTCAGATTTTTTATTCAGCTCAGGTCTTTTCATCAAGAATGCTTGGAAGTCCTCTATTTCATTGAATGACCATTTTTTCCCCTGAAGAATTATACTCAGTTTTGCTGGGTAGGTGATTCTGGGTTTTAATCCTAGCTCATTTGACCTCTGGAATATCATATTCCAAGCCCTCCAGTTCCTTAATGTAGAAGCTGCTAGATCCTGTGTTATTCTGATCATGTTTCCACAATACTTGAATTGTTTCTTTCTGGTTGCTTGCAATATTTTCTCCTTGAGTTCTGAACTCTGGAATTTGGCTACAATATTCCTAGGAGTTTTCCTTTTGGGATCTCTTTAAGGAGGTGATTGCTGGCTTCTTTCACTATCTATCTTATCCTCTGGTTCTGGTATATCAGAGCAGTTTTCCTTGATAGGTTTTTGAAAGATGTCTAGGCTCTTTTTTTGATCATGGCTTTCAGGTAGTCCAATAATTTTTTTATTGTCTGTTCTGGATCTATTTTCCAGGCCAGTTGTTCTTCAAATGAGGTATTTCACATTGTCTGCTATTTTTTCATTCCTTTGGTTTTGTTTTATAATTTCTTGATTTTTCATAAAGTCATTAGCTTCCATCTGCTCAATTGTAAGCTTTAAGGAATTACTTTCTTCAGTGAGTTTTTGGACTTCCTTTTTCATCTGGCCAATTCTGCTTTTTAAGGCATTCTTCTCATTGACTTTTTGAATCTTTTTTGCCATTTGGGTTAGTCTATTTTTTAAAGTGTTATTTTCTTCAGCATTTTTTTTTTTGGGTCTCCCTTACCAAGCTTGTTTTTCATGATTTCCTTACATCACTCTCATTTCTCTTCCCAATTTTTCCTCTACTTCCTTTACTTAGTTTTCAAAATACCTTTTGAGGTCTTCCATGGCCTGAGACCAATTCATATTTTACTTGGAGGCTTTGGATGTAGAAACTTTGACTTGGTTGTCTTCTTTTGTTTGTATATTTTGGTCTTCCTTATCACCAAAGTAAGATTCTGTAGTCTTATTCTTTTTCCATTTTTTGCTCATTTTCCCAGCCATTTACTTGACTTTTGAGCTCTTTGTCAAGGTAGCTCTCTGCTTCTAGCAGGGGTGGGAGGATGTACTGCCAACTGCTCGATCTTATCACATCTGTGGACCTAGAGCTCCAGAAACAGCCTCTGCCACTACCCCTGCTACTACCACTGCTGCTGCTGCCACTTGCTCCTCCACCCCACTCTGCTGTCCTGCAACTAGGGACCAGACCACTCTACTCTTTCACACAGGTCCCACATTTTTTTCCATTGACCTTCCAATTTGTCCTCAGTTTTGGGGTCATAAAATCTGAAACCACCCCAGGTGCCAGAGATTCAGTTGCCCTGAGGCCTGCTTAGGTCCCATCTGTGGCGGTGCAGCCCATACTGGACTACACCCTGCTCCCAGTGTGGTGTGATACTGCTTCCCTTCAACCACCCAGTTGGGCTAGAGATTTACTTCATTCTATGGGTTCTGCAGCTCCAGAATTTGTTTAGAATCATTTTTACAGGTATTTGACTGGGTTTGGGGAGAGAGCTCTAGCACATCAGTACTTTTACTCTGCCATCCTGGCTCTATCCCTTAGATTTACTTTTCAGATATCATCCCATCATATTCAACTCACACTTGTGACTTCTGTCTTTTCATACTCCTTCTAATTATGAATAATGAGAAAGTTCTTGGGAGTTAAACTGTCATCTTCCTATGTAGGAAAAAGTAAACACTTTAACCTTAATGAATCCCTTATAACTTTTCTTTCCTGTTTACCGTTTTATGCTTCTTTTAAGTGTTTTATTTAAAAGTCACATTTCCTAAGCAGTTCATATAAATGTTTCCAGGATTTTATGATGTCCGTCATCATTTCTTATAGCACAATAGTATTCCATTACATTCACATACCATTCCCAATGGATGGGCATCCCTTCAATTTCCAGTTCTTAGACACCACAAAATGAACTGCTATAAATATTTTTGTATATGTGAATCCAGCTCTTTGAACTCTCAATACAGGACTCTCTCTCCTACTCTCCCTCCCTACCTCACTCCATTCTTACACTATGTTGGGTAGTTTTTAGACTAGGTAGTTTTACACTATATTGTTGGGTAGTTTTTAGAGCAAAGAGTGCTAGATAGCTCAAAAAGTGGTGGGGCCCATGCCTTTCTACCTCCTCTCTCTTTGTTGCCTTGTTCAATAATGGTTCATTTAATAAAAATACCATTATTTCCCAAAGGTATAGATTATGTCACAGGGATATTTAGTTGCACTCAGTTTAATTCAACAAGTATGGACTCAGTGCCTACTGTGTATGAAGTAGCATCATGTATTATTTTCTTCAGTATTTTTGTGCCTCTTTTAACAAACTGTCAGCTCTTTTTTCATGATTTTCTTACATCTCTTTCTTTTTTTAACCAATTTTTCCTCTGCATCTCCTATTTAATTTTTAAAATTCTTTTTAAGCTCTTCCAGAAGTTAATTTTTGGGCCTAAAGCCAATTCACACTTTTCTTTGAGACTTTAGATATACCAATTTTGACTTTGTTGTCTTCTTCTGAGTTTGTGTTTTGATCTTGCCATAGTAACTTTTTATGATCAGCTTCTTTTTTTGTTGTTATTTGCTCATTTTCTAGCCTATTTCTTGACTTTTAACTTTATGTTGGGCTCTGTTCCCTGGTTGGAGAGGGCCCTCTCCCAGGATGTTTTCAGAGCTAGTCCTGGTGTTCTGTAAGTTTTTGGTTCTTACCAAGGAGAGATGAGTTTATTACTTTTATGATCTGTGAGTGACCACAATCCCTTTTTTACTGGAACTGTAACCAAGATTCCTCTTCCTGCTAGTATTCCTCCTTACTCTGGGGCTGAGACACAGGACTGCGACCCAGATCTGCATATGAGCAATACAACAGAGTCTTGAATCCAGTATAAGCAAAGGGACCCTTGTAATCTCCTTCTGGCCAGTTACTCAACCTCCTTACTATCTGTGTGGCCTAAGAGGTCCAGAAGCTACTGATGATGATTCCATTGCCCCCAAGGCCTGCTGCTGGCTTGCCAGGGTGCTGCCTATTTTGGAATACATTCCACTCCCACCCTTTCCTACCAACCTTCTGAGTTGTCTTGGATGGAAAATTATTTCACCCCATCCTTTGGTGGGTTTTGCAACTCTAAAATTTGTTTTGAGATGTTAATTTAAAGTTGTTTGGAGGGGAATTTGGAAGAGCTCAGGCCATTTTGTGCCTTTTCCTTCTGACCACATACTTTTTTGAGTTCATCAACTCTCAGAGACCATGTTGTAGGTCAGAGAGGGACTGGGTTTGGTTTTGATGGAGATATTACCCACACCTCAAGAATGAAAGGTGAGTGAAATGTAGCAATAAAGTGAAGTTGTATCTCCTACAACATTTCACATGATGCTACTCCATACCATAGTAGGCATTCAGTCTGTACTTGTTGAATTAAATTGAGTGCGACTAAATATCCTTGTGACATAATCTATATCTTTGGGAAGTAATGGTATGTTCATTAAATGCACCATTATTGAACAAGGCAAGAGAGAGAGGAGGTGGAAGGGCATGGGCCCCACCACCTTCTTAGCTCTCCAGCACCCTTTGCTCAAAAAATACTTTACAATGAGATTCATATTGTAAAAGTGGAGTTATGTAGGGATGAAGAGTAGGAGGAGAAGGAGCCAGATTCATATGTACAAAAATATTTATTGGAGCTCTTTTTGTGGTTTCCAAGAACTGGAAATTGAGGGGATACCCATCTATTGGGGAATGGCTGAACAAGTTGTGGTATAGGAATGTAGTAGAATACTGTTATGCTATAAGAAATGACGAATAGGCAGACTTCAGAAAATCCTGAAAAGACTTATGGGAGCTAATGCTGAGTGAAGTGAGCAGAACCAGGAGAACATTGTACACAGTAACAGCCACAGTGTGCAAAAACTAATTTTGATGAACTTAGCTCTTCTCAGCAATGTAGGGATCTAAGGCAGCTCCAGAAGACTCATGATGTGCTCTCCACATCCAGAGAGAGAACTATGGAGTCTGAATACAGATGGAAGCATGCAATTTGTTCCTTTTTTTGTTTCTTCTTTCTCATGATTCCTCCCATTTGGTTCTAATTCTTCCTTACAACATGACTAATGTGAAATTATACTTAATATGAATGTATATATAGGGCCTATATCAGACTGCATGCCATCTTAGGGAGGGGGAAGGAGGAGAAAGTTTAGAATTCAAATCTTATAGAAGTGAATATTAAAAACTAAAAATTAATTAAAATTTTTTAAAATCTGGGTTCAAATTCACTGGGCCTAGAGTCAGGAAAATCTAAGGTTAAGTAGGGCCCGAAACATTTAATAGTTGTGTAACCCTGAGTGAGCCACTTAAGCATTCTGTGCCTCCATGTCCTCATCCATGAAATGAGGAGATTGGACTCAATGATCTCTTTTTCCTTCCAACTCTAGTCCTCTGATCCTGTTCCAAGCTTTGCCCCATTTGGCCTCATCCAGCCACAGACCCTGTGAGCCTGAGTCAGGGAGCTGGGGGAGCCCAGTTTAAAGTCTCTGAGTTTGCTTGGCCAGAGTTCCATCCCCATGGGATGCTTGAGTCAGACTGTAGTGGAGCTGTGGCAGGCACTGCGCTACGGAACCCTAGGCACATCAGTCTCATGTGTGTACCAGGTATAGGTGAGCTGCGCATGTCCAGCTAGCTCAGCCCCTGCCGGCTCCTAAATGTTCAGAAACTCCACTTCTCGTTCATCTGTCCCATTCATTTACTCCTCCTCAGTCTGAAATTTTCTCTTTCGTTTCCAAACCTCCCTAGGAGAGGCCGCTGCTTCTGGAAGCAGCCTGGAAGAAAGAGAAGGACATCGTGTCTAAGGAGATTGAGAAGCTGCGGACATCCATCCAGACTCTGTGTCGGAGTGCCCTGCCCCTGGGCAAGATCATGGACTACATCCAGGAGGATATGGATGCCATGCAGAATGAGCTACAGCTGTGGCACGCGGAAAATAGGCAGCATGCTGAGGCCCTGCAGAAGGAGCAGAGGTGATGGGGCAGCCATGGGGAGGAGTCTGAACAGGGGATGTCCAATGTGAGGAGAGGAGGGGCCAGGGCCACCCAGGGAAGCAGGAAGGGGTGGGGGTCTAGGGTGGGGAAGGGCACAGGGCACCCTGGGGAGGCAGGGAGGGACTGGGATGTGGCATTTTCTGTTCATGCTTAAAAATGAACCACATCTTCAAATACACCCTATATGTGGCATGGCACCATTGACCCAGAGTTAGACAAGATCTCAGAGGTCATCTTATCCAACCCTCTCATTTTACATTGATGAGAAAACCACCCAAGATGATCACAAGAGTAAGCATCTGAGGTGGGATCCAAACTTGGGTCCTCTCTCTCCATAAAGCCCCATCTTGCCTGGCGCTTCCGAGAGTTCATTCACAATATTGAGAATGGACTTATTCTCTCTCATCCAGCCTGTCAAGTGTGTTTTCTCTCCCTAGATTCCTTTTTTTTTTTTAAGATGTATAATTCCATGAGTGTAGGGAAAGGAGTTCCCTTCTCTAAACACAGATTGTCATCTCCTCTCTGGTGATGTAGGCCTGGAGTTCAGGGTGCTATGGAGGCCAACAGATCTGGGAGTCATCTGCATGGAGATGATGGTGAAACCCATGGGAGCTGATAAGCTCACCACGAGGGAGGGGCAGAGCCTGAGAACACCCATGGTTAGTGAGAGTCCAGCAAAGAAGGCTGGGAAGGAGAAGCCAGAAAAGTAGGTGGTGAATCAGGAAAATGTTAAAGCCCAGGGAAGAACAGGCCTCCAGGAGGAAGGGGAACAGGGTGAGGGAGAGAAGAAGGTCAGCAGAACACGCTTCAGAGCTCAGGGAGACACAGAAATGAGAAGAGACCTTTGGGGGTCATGTCAGAGAGCAAGGTTGGAGTGGCAGTGAGGCCATGAGGAGGCCAGGAGAGAGGGTGCTTGAAGGGACAATTGGGTCAGGTGACTTTTTGTTTCTTTAAAGGTGGGTAGTGATTTGATCTTGTTTATAGGCAGCAGGGGAAAATCCAGTAGGAAGAGATAAAGGAGATGTGAGGAAACAAGCTGCCAGTGGAGACTGGAGATCAGGGATGGAATATGTTGGGGATGGAATATGTTAGCGATGACCATGAAGTGCTACCCATGGGTTCAAAGAATTCATCTTCATGGGTGAAATGTGTGGGCAGTAACCGGCTATTTGTGGGGCTGAATGTCCAGGACGATTGTGAACTCAGCAGGAGTCAGCCATGGGATATGAAAGCCAACCAGGGTTGTATGATCTTGGGTAACATGATCATAGTGTGTGGGCTTGCTGCCACTGAAGTATCAGGGCTCGGGGTTCCCCATTTATGAAATCAGATTGAACAGTTGGAATGTCTGTAGTGGGGCAATGAGGTGATGAGGAGGCCAAAGATGAACCTGTGGGAGTATTGGCTGGAGGGCCTTGAGATGGGGAGAGAATCCTTGCTGGGTTTGGGGATGGGAAGTCGTACTGGGTTCAAGAAGCAGATGATAGATTTAGGCTCCATGTGGGGGAAGTTTAGGAAGTGCTGGGATGGACCATCACCCTAGTGGCCACTGGTTAGGGATTCTTGGTCAGGGGGGAGATGTCCTACATGCCCCCTGAGGTCCCTTCCAACTCCACCATGCCCTGGACCTTCTTTCCCATTTCTTAAAGCTGGTCCTACCTGTAGTACCATTCATTCAGTGCTGGCATCAGGGGGCAAAAGCATCAACCAAACAATCCCTGCCCTCAAAGAGCTTGAAGTGTCTTGTGGGAAAAGAAACTGCACCCAGAGTGACACTGAGTCAGGATGCAGGGAGAGCACTGGCCCGTGGGGAAGGGGGGATGGAGCACAGCGAATCAGGTGAGAATGTCACTGAGCTTTTTAGACATCTAGAAATCTTAGAAGAGCTTTTGTCTCATTTATTATCAAACCTGATTTATGCCTAAAAGAATGGATCCCATTATTTCAAGAATCTCATTTTGGTTTTTAATCTACAAAATCAAAATGAAATTTGTTGTTTGGGAAATGTTTAATTGTAAAAAAAAAAAAAATCCATTAAAAGACTGTTCTAGTGTAAAGTCTCTCCGTGGAGCCTTGGCACAAAGTCCCTGAAATTTGGGAGTGTTTCCTTGGTGTGACTGTGGTGTGGTTGGTATCTTATCCACATTTATCCCTTTCCCTTCTCTTCATCTAATTCGTTTTCCACATGACAGTCTCCAGTTCCTGTCCATTTTGGATACATGTGTATGTACATACATATGTATTTTAAGTGTTTTTGTGCATATAAGTTTAAGGAATATTTTGATTTTCAGAACCCGCCTTTTGTATAGTGTTTGGCCTTTGAATCTGCTTGAATGAGGACCAAATTTCATTCCGTGTCAGGAGTTTGGAACTTTGATGTCAGTCATCTCTGTTTACATTTCTCTCTCTCTCCCCATTAAAATGATAGATTAAATAAGCCATTAATTCTTAGGTGCTTGAACAGGAAACCCAAGAAGGTATCTCCAGTCAATATTGACACACTGCCCATTCCTGTCTCCACTTAGCATCACAGACTGTGCGGTGGAGCCACTCAAGGCAGAACTGGTTGAACTGGAACAACTGATTAAGGACCAGCAAGACAAGATTTGTGCAGTGAAGGCCAACATCCTGAAGAATGAGGAGAAGATCCAGAAAATGGTTTATAGCATCAATATCAGCTCCCGACGGTGAAGGCCTGATAGCGACTTGAATCCCCACCCATTTAAAAATAAAAGGGAAAGATGTGTGTATGATAGAAAGCTGTGTCCTTCCAACCCTCACAATTTGCTAAGAAAACCATATCGTCAGCTCACCGTGTGAACGAGCTTTTGTTACAAGTGGGGCACACCGGGCATTGGGGTGTGAGCATTTGCTAGTGACAACCAGTCCCCCTTAAGTGCCCCCCACAAACTTCCTCTGCTGGCATACTTGCCTGGCCAGTTCCTCTGGGGAGTTATGGAAAGTACACCCTATTGCTACAAATGACTAAATGATTCCTTTCTTTTGTCATCTGAGACCAGGTCCCAAATTTCAAACTGGTTTGTGCCCTAAGAGTCTTAAGGGATTGTTAAAAGCTGAGCACAGTGAAGCTTGTTGCCAGGGTAAATGAATGTTTATCTGATAGTCACTTTATAAATAGAACAAAAAGGCCTTTAAGACACCCAAAATGAACTCCTGTTTGTGTCTGCATCAGAAAGGGTTATTCTAAGTGCACATGTTCTTTTAAATATGTGTCTGGCTTCCTGCTTCTTACCTAATTCTAACTGCAAATATATTCCTCTGTACTATTTTTCCGTAAGATATTTGCATATCTGAAAAGTTAATGGTTTTTTTCAAATTTCACATTTTTCTGGACATCATAGTCCTGATATGAAGTTGTCCACATGCACTCTCTTCTCTCCCGCCCGTGTGCATCACCACTGGCCAAGCAGCCCTCTGTAAGGCAGCCACCCCTTCCTCTGAGCTCAGGAAAGAACTCGCTCTTGCCTGGCCTGAGTGGTGTTCTTGTGCCTTTGCTTTTGTTTCTAAGAGGGTCGCTCACAAAATGTGAAGGGAAGACCAAGTGGACATGTTTATTATTAAGTACTGCTATGTTACCATTTCCAGAAAACTTCCTTTTTGTAAAGCCCATCTTCTTGTGTTATTTATATGAAGTTTTGCATTTACCTATGACTAACTTATAAAATTCTTATAAGTTCCTGTATAAAGGATTTCGCTGTGTCTGGAGACACACTTTCTGGTTTTTGATTCTGTCTCCTGCTAGTTACATTTCTGATTGCCGAGGTTATTATGTATGTGCACTGAAGACAGCCCTGTTCACCCTTACCATTGTCTGATCCAAAGCTGACTTCCTTAGGAATGACTTCCGATGGCAGAGTTCAGTCACAGTTCAGTTTGCCCATGGCATTGGCTGATGAGCTGTGTACTAAACCTGTCACATGGAAATCTGGATGGAAAAGCTCAAGAAGGTCATGAGATTCTCTCCATTCAAAGTGGGCCTCCTTTGTCTCCCTCTCCCATGGAGAATCTTCAAGTTCCAGGGATCTAGCCCTTTCCTGGCCTATTCCCTCCTGCATGCTTCCCAGATATTCACATCTGCTGATGGCCTCTTCTACACTGGACAGCATGATGAAGTGGCACTAAGATGACCCCTGTCATGCTTTGGGACAAGATGCCTTTTATGCCTTTTATGTATCTGTAAATATGACCAGAATTTCTGTGTAGAAAGAATGGCAAATATACTATATGTGCATAAAACTTTGTACAAAGTAGTATCTCAAAGATTGTATCATAAAATTTATTTTTCTTTTATATATAATTCATTAAAAAACAATCACTTATTTTTTCTATGAAGTGTATGAGTTGTACAGTTCAGTTCACACCAGGAAACATTATTTATAAGCATTTGAATTATCTTTTGGGAAATTTGTGTATTTTATTTTGTTCTTGTATGAAAAGTTCAGGGAGATTCTTTTTCACAATGATACAATGACATTTCCCTTCTCTGCATTAAATGAAGTTTCCTTGAAGACAGACAATCAGAAGTTCTAAGACCGTTAATAATGTTCTTGGATGTCCATTCAGATGATCGTTTTCTGTCTTTACTGCATACTGATTAAGTCCAAATGAGATCACCTAAATGCTTTTCCCAATTAGAAACTTTCAATCTATAATTTTTCAATGAATTCTGAAATCATACCATATAGGGATTTGCATAAAAAGTGACTTGATATCCCAAAAGGTGAGTCTGGGAAAGAGTGTGGGTGAGATGGACTGTCAGCTTCTCAGCCACTCATGGTTTCTCAGTGAGCCACTTTTTCAGGGAAATAGTGGCCAATGACCCATACAGAACTGACTCAGTATCCCCAAAGAGGCCTTGTCAGGGATTGGTGTGGTACATTTTCCAGAATGAATGGATGATGAGTCTGTTCTGTATTTTGGGGGAAAATGAACCTGAAGTACCCACAGGTTAAACTTTGCCAAATAAACTGTCCACAAGATTCCCTGTCTCTGGTTTGGATTTGTGGGGGTTGCCATGTTCTCTGTCAGACAAACTGTCTGCTTTTGTGGGGGGAGTGTCCACCATGAGAATGGCCCATTTAGGCTGGTGGTGAGGTATGGAGGAGGGTGGGGTTAGAGGGATGTGTTATTGCCAGTATAGCTTCTTGGAGTAGGAGTAGTGGTGGTGGTGGTGGTAGTAGTGGTGGTAATAATAGTAATAGTGGTAGTAGTAGTGCTGATAGTGGGAGTGGCAACTCACACTGTGGGCTTTAAAGTTTGAAGTCCCCAAACAGCCCTAAGAAATGGGTAGTATGGGTAGAGTAGCCCCATTTTACAAATGAGTCTTTGCTTCAGTGCCAAGGTTGTGAAGGATGGCCAAGATGCTAGGATCTACAAGAGAGCTCCATAGACTAGGACATGAGGTTGGATGTAACAGAAACCAGCCTCACAAGCGCAGAGTGGGACGAGATCTCAGTGAATCTGAAATAGGATCCTTGGGCCACAAGAGCTAAGGCCTTCCTGGGCTGCTTCAAGGCATGGAGCTCCAGGGAATGAGGAGGGGACCAGTCCTTCAGCATATGGCCTTGCTCCGATGGCAGCTGGAGGCTTAGGCTCAGTGCTGGACAGTGCCCTGGGGGAAAAATTTGGGTAAATAAACTGGAGAGCATTCAGATGTAGCTCGTGGGGTAGCAAGGTGCCTGGGGCCTATACTGTGAGAGGAGCAATGAAAGGGACTAGGATGTTATCTATGTTCAAATATTTTAAAGGCTGTCTCGTGGAAGAAGGGTTAGTGGTGTTCTGTTGGACTCTGAATAAATATTTATTCAGGTCCTGCTTGTGCCAGGCCCTGTGCTGGGTGCTGGGCATACAAAGGCAAAAATGCAACCACCTCTGCCCTCAAGATGCTTCCGTTCTGTTTTGAAGAAATAGCATAATAATAAATATGGAACATGAGGGTGTAGGTAGATATAGATACATATGTGTGCACACCCACATGTATGCATGCACACACACACACACTAAATTACAGAGGAGGAATGAGTGGAACAGAATTCATGCAGACCAGGGTTGCCATTAGGAGGTGGTTCTGTCCCAGTCTCAGGGCCAGCCTGTGTAAAGGAATGCACATAGAGACGAGATCAGAAGAAGCAGGTCAGTGTGTCAGCACATGAAAGGGAGTAAGATGCCGCAAGTCCAGAAAAGGAACCTGGAGCCAAATGAGAAACGGCTTTAAAGCCAAGGAAAAGAATTTGTATTTTCCCCCTAAATCAATAAGGTCCCACTGTAACTTCTCCAGCAGGCCAGCCATGCGATTGGGCCAGCTTTAAGCTGGTGGCAGCCATGTAGAAGGTGGGTTGGAGGGAGGAGACTAAATAAAAGGAAGCCAAAGGAGCTTATCGCACTTGTTCAGGAGAGATGTATTTTGGGCCTGAACCAGCCTGGTGACCACATTAATAGAAGGAGACAGACCCAAGGGAGAAGGAGGTAGAATTGACAAGAGCTGGCATGTATTGAGAGGAACAAGGGGACAGGAGAATTACTTCAGGGTTGCAGACCTGGAAGACTGGAAGGATGGTAAATCAGGGAGACAGGAGTTGGGCAGAGTGAGAGGGAGGGGGGTCATAGAGGAGGAGAACCGATTCTATCCTGGGCATAATGAGTTTGCACTGCATATGAAACCTCCAAGTGGAAATGTCTAGTGGGCAATTTTTGGTGTGTGATGAGTTCAGAAGCAAGACTAAGGCTGGATATGTCAATCTAGGAGTAGTATACAGAGGTGATGCCCAAACCCTTGGAACTGATAAGATGACCAAGAAAAAATGCAGAGAAAGGAGCCCCCACCCCCAGAACTGAGCTCTGGGGCTCACCTACACTTAGGGAACCAGGACAAGGACAGTGATCCTACAAAGGAAAATTACACGAATGGGCAGGAAACTAGAAGAAAACAGCCATGTCAATTCAGGGAGGAGGTGGGAGGGGAGGGGGGGTTCCACCAGTGTGAAATGCCGCAATGGTCAAGAAAGATGAGAACCGAGGACTTAGAAGAAGCAAAGGACTGCCATCTAGCAGAAGCTCTGAGCTGCTTGACTCTGAGCTATTGAACTCTGTTTATACTTCTGGAAGAGTTTCCCAGGCTTGGAATCAGCTGTTGTACTTGGTCCTTGCTATAGCAGCTTATTGATGTCAATTGGATAGATTATATTGGGGAGATATCATCTGCTTAGGTGATATTAGGGAACATACCATATGAGACTTATGAGTAACCATACTAAAAACCACCCATAACCCCTCAGGTTTACCCCTAGAACCCAAAGGGGAGACATAATGACTGTTCTCAGTGGCCCTGACCTGCTAGTCAGGTGTGACTTGGGAGCATGAGCCTAAGGGCCTGGGCCATGATGAACCTGAAAGAAACCAGAGGCCCTCTAGTCATGCCTCCAACAGGATGGGAGCTCTTGGCTTAATACACATAATATCTAATTTTGGCAACAACCCCGGGAAGTGGGAGTGACTATTATTCCAGTTTCTGGGTGGGGGCTGTTTTCTTATTTCTCCTCAAAGCTCAGAACCTGGCACATAGTAGGCTCTTAATAAACAGGCATAGGTTTGAATAAAAAAGAAGGGAAGTGAATTGGCCAGAGTCATCCATGGCAGTTTGGTAGAACTGAGCTGGAATCCCTGGTCTTCAGATTCAAAGTCCAAACAAATGCAATGGCAAAGTGGACTGACTTTCCATCCCGGTGTCCTCAGTGGAACTCCCAGCATCAAACCCCAGCTGCCTCCCTGACTTCCAGTCTTTGCTCTACACCTCACACTAGAGCTGCCCCCCAACATGCTGGAGTTTGGCAACAAGGATAGGTCTTGTTTGCAAAGTATTTTCCCTTGTTTATGAGCATGGGTATGGTTTCAGGGAAAACAAATGAATTCTGATTCATTTACACTTTTGACATCAAAACCTTCTTTTGTAAATATTATTTTAATGACAGAGAATGTTAATGAATTGAATTTCCCTTTTGGAAAAGCTTTGCAAGTTTTGCAGGGCAACATCAGGATTGATTCCAAAAGCAGCTGTGCTCTGTGCTGTCTGCTCTGAGGCACCTTTCTTTCTGAGAACTCCCCCGGAACACGGTGGAAGGGAATGCCATCTGGACCTGCGAGGTCTTACTGGAACTGGCCATTGAGCAATCTCAGGTCTTTCATTCCCTCTGGTATTTCAGTCTGGCAGAAGAAATGAGAAGGAATGAAAATAGAGCATCCCCAGATAATAGTCAGTGGGACCTTGGAGGCCATTGACTCTAATACCCATATTTTGCAAATGAGGAGACTGAGGCCCAAAGAGGATAAATATCTTACCAACATCACACGTAATTGGCAATCTAATGACATTTCTAGGAGGTATTGGCAATTTGCTGGACAGGCTGAGTAATGTAAGGGATGACAGAAGTCATAGAAACATTAAGGCACCAACCTGGAGCTTGAGCTTTGATATCTCTTCTCGAATATCCTCATTGAAAACTAAGACCTGGAAGGGACATGGGATTGGTCCAAAGGCCCTATTGGCAGTATAGAACTTAGCTGAGTTTTGAACCCAGAGCTAGTTGGCTCCAGAGCTAGTGCTCTGACTGTACCACTCTGGACCTCTCCCCAAGTATCAAGCAGACCAGAATATCTGTCCCAAAAGGTTGAATAATTGATCATTATGATGTCCTGACAGTCACGTGGGCTGGCCAGTGGATAGCAGGGTCATGTGGACTGTCATGGGAAGTGGAGGGAGACAATGGATTCCTCCTGTAGGTCTGGAGATACAGCAAATTCAGCATTTTGTTGAGGAACATGAGGATATTGTCTGGCCCCTGGAGTTCTCATTATGTTTATAACTTCCATTTGACATTTGTCTACTTAAAAATAATGAAGACCTGGTTTGGTAAGCATTGCCCTCCAACCTGATTTGGACCTGACTGAGAATCCTCTGACAAATGGCCACCCAACCTCTGCTTGAAGGTTCCCTGAGATGCGGAACTCACTACCTACTGGGGCAGGCCATCCTGCTTGTATACAGCTTGAGTGCTTAGGAAGGTTTTCCTAAGATTGACTGGGAATCTGCCTCTCAATAACGTCTGCCCATCATTCCTGCTTTTTTCATTCAGTCAGGCCTGTGTGTATGCATTCACCAAGCACTTACTACTTGCCTGCTCTATTTTAAGCATTGAGAATACAAAGAAAAAAGACAAGAAACAGTCCCTGTTCTCAGGAAGTTTATATTCTACTGGGGAGAAACAATCTCCCACAAAGAAGTTTATGCAAAATATATAGAATGTAAATGCAAAGTGATTTCCAGGGGACAAGATGAACACCCCGAACAGGGCAGGAGAAGCCTCATGGAACAGATGGTACTTACAGAGAGTCTTGAAAGAAACTGGAGATTCTACAAGGTCGAGGTGAGGAGGGAGCCTGTTCCATCCTGGGTCTTGAGACCAAGAAGATCGATTCTCATTTTTCTCCCATGCTTAGTCATCTCTCAAATACTTGCAGCCATCGACCATGTTCTCCTTGGGTCTTCTCCGAAAGCTTCCCACTGATGGTGGAATACAAGCCAAGTCTTGAGGAAAATGAGCAATCTAAGAGAATAGTGAGTGCTTTAAGATTTACATGTTATGTTACTTAGATGTTTTTGAGAATGTTACGTTATCTCTTTTAAATACACATTATCAGCTCCTTATAGCTGTGGAGGTAAGAGCAATTGTTGCAAGTTTTCCAAAATTCATGACTCCCAGTCCATCACTCTGCATTGTGTCACTTAGCTGAGCTCACTGATCTCCTTAAGAGGGGCTCTATAGGATGAGGGAGGACATTCCAGGCATGGTGAACAGCCAGTGCAAAGGCAGGGGGTGGGAGATGGAAGGTCCCGTGTGAAGAAGGGCAAGTATGCCGGTATGACTGATCATCACTTGTGTGGAGAGAAGCAAGTTGTGAGATCAGAAAGATTCTTTGTGCATTTTCCTTGGACTCTGCCAATGTTTCTCTGTCTGATGGTTGTAGTCACGGACAACACCATCATCTGGAAATGGGCCTAGGAGATCAATGTTTAACAGTTACTTGAAATGCAGATCCTCCAGACCCCTCAAAAACCACAAACAAAAGCATTTGTTAAGCACTGACTGTGTGCAAGACACAGTGCTAAATGCCAAAATCTAATGGGGAAGATACTGAAAGAAAGCCGAACGTTGGGAGGGGAGAGGTGCTCTCCCAGAGGTATGAGGGGGAAAGAAATCTTCCGAGTCAGGAGCACCTCCCAGGGAGGAAGGTAGTGCAAACATGACTGACTGGAGACCCTCCTCCAAATTGAGGTTCTGGGAGAAACAGACCCATCAAAGAGAGAGAGGCTTCTAGGGAAAGAGACCTTGTCGGGGAGCCTCCACTATTGTGAAATGGTGGAGAAAGGAGTCTAGATTTGGGAGCAGATCTCAGGATGGAATGAAATTTCTACTCTTTGTATGGCAACTTGGGCAACAGCGAAGTTGGTGAACTCTCATCCACTGGAGCGTCTGTAAGCATGTGAATAATATTCACAAATAACATGTGGATGATGAACTCAAATGGCCTTTTGGTTTTAACCCACATATTTGGTAGCAAGTAGACACAGCTTTCAGGGATTCCTATGGTGTCTGATAACTGACGATCCCTCTGTACCAGAGGTGGCAGATGCTACCTGTGGCTCCTTTCCTGCAGAAACCAAGATCTGATTATCTGCCTCAAGGACTTCCATGGATACATTTCTGCCTCATGTTTTTTCTTTGTATTGTTAATGCTTTTCCTTCAGCTTCGATTTCCTTCCCTCCTTGAAGGGTAAACACTTCTTGAGATCTTAATTTGAACCATCAGTGGGTGGGAAAATGAAAAAGCTCTGCCTACTAATTCACTGATGGCTTGTTGTGACTGTGCTGTTTATACTGGATGCTGTTTTTCCAAAATGCTTTGGAAGCCCCCTTTAAGTGGCACATGGAGCCTTGCTGTGGAGCCCAGCCATTGGCCCCATTTCCCTCGTTGGCTTTTCCTGTCAAGGCCATACTCCCATGCCTCTTCCTTCCAAAGGAAACCTAATGATTTCACAAGTCCAAAGTTTAGTGTTCTGCTTGAGAGAATCATAGGATCATTCATCAAAGTAAAAACAACAGGAATTCATCTCCCCACCTTAGTTTCTCCATCCAGCTCATGGCCTCCACCTCCACCCCACTGGAACCATTGAATTATATCTTGCTAGATTCAGTCTGGTGCTGTGGAATCTTGTGGATCCTGACTCTGTCACCAGAAAGGGGGTGAGACAGGGCATGGAATGCTGTGATCCCAGGACATACACTAGAACCCAGGCTTGATTTCTCAACCCCCAAGTGTCCTGTCCATCTTTCTGTCCTCAGAGCCTTTTGTAGCAATTCTCCAGTTGAAGGCAGAGTGCCATTTTGCGTTCTGTGGACTACTAGCAGGGTTGTGTCATTTCTAGAGATAAGTCACTGTGGCTCCATGGAATACCATGCATAAGACAAGCTGTGCAAAAGGGAAAGGACCCACAGTGAGGTTCTTTAGGACCCCACTCCCAGAATTGATGCCTAGAGACTCAGGTTCATCGATTAATAAGCACTGATTAAATATCTACTGTGCTCTAGGCTCTAGGTATTCACAGATAAATAGTGAACAGTCACAGTCTTCAAGGAAGGGATCCATTCTCTCAGTGGAAGCAGCACAATGCTAGTTAATGCAGAATAATACAACACAGATACAAAGAATTAGTTTCTTAACCTAGGACCCCTTTGACAGTCTGCTGGTATCTGTAGAGCCTTTCTCAGAATCATTTTTTAATGCTCAGTTTCAGGTAGAAGCTAGGGAAACTAAAGAAGCCATTTTTTCCCATCCAAATTCATGTGACCCCTGAACTCTCCCCACAGATACCTGGGGTCTCCAAGGGACCTCTCCGAGGTCGCAAGGAAACGCTAGAGACAGGAAGTGGCTGAGGTAGCTCCATTTCTCTGTGTTGTTCAACACACCTGCAAAATCACATTTTCTTTGGTTCAGTACCAGGCTTTGTGCTCTCTCAAAAGAAACTGGAAACTCCTTGAAGGCAGGGAGTTTTCTTTTTTAATGCCATCGCACACAGAAGGCACTTAAAATAAATTCTTGTGGGGTGGAATGAAGTTAAAACCATCCCTCTGCCCCTATTTAGACACAACTGCTCCCAGTTTTTTCACTGTTCCCTTCAAGTGAGAGAACAAAAATATTATTTTGAGCTGAGGTTTTATGAATAAAAACTATCCCAGGAACCCACTACTGAAGACAAATAAAGCTAAGAACTTAAAAGGGAGGGAAAGCTCCCTGGAAGTGGACCAGGGGTTTTCTTTGGCCCTGCCAGGCTAGCCTCTCTCCTTGTGTGGGGCAGGCACAGGCACTGTGGGTGGGTGGGTGGCAGGCACTCCAGCATGGGAAGCACATTGACTTGGTGGTTTGGGCTTGAGAATCTAGGCGGGCATGTCAAGCCCCCTTAGAGCTAATGGGGCCTGACAGTTCTGGGAAGCCTTTGTTTTGTTTTCATAAAGTGCATCAAATCTTTATAACTCATGCAATGGAGAAGACCAGTGTGCCAACAGGGCCTTGAGGAAGGCTGCCTCTTTCCCCCATCAAAGAATTCACATGGGGTTGGTGGATCCTGCTGGCAACTGCTCGCTCCTCCCTGGCATCCACAACAGAACTTTGTGTCTTCCCTCTTTGTTTCTGTTCGCAGAATCCCCACCTATCACAGCCCAGCTCTCCCAAGAAAGTGCCTCGACATGTGATACTCTTTCATCTTACAAATAAACTCATCTCTTATTGGTTGAGGGCAAAAAGACCATAGGATGAGTTGTAAGAGGCATCTCAGTGGCCCTAAGCAAGGACTGCTATTGAAGCACCAAGATGCTAAGAATTCTCCTTACCTGTCACAAAAATCCTCCACTGAAAAGGCCAAGGAAACTTAGTGAATGGAGACTCCGTCTCTAGACAGGAGGGTGGTAACTGGGGAGCAGCACAGAGATATAGTGTCCAGGACAGCTGAGGGAGAAAACGTTCATCCCCGTGCTTTTGGACAGACGTTTACCTAGAAAGACACTTTCAAAACTTGCCTGCCCACGTTGTTCCTCTTCCACAGGATGCAAACTCCTTGAGACGACTTTTCTTCCATTTTGGAATGTCTGTACCTGAGCTCCCGGCAGGTTTCCTGCACATCCTGGGGAGTACAATTGAAATACTCCTTACTATACCATATTTTAAAAATCCTACAGGTTTTGGGGGGGAAATATAGGAGTTTTTAGGGGGAAAAAATCAACCAGAATTATTTGTTTCTTCACTTTGTGCAGGATTCAGCTGCCAAAGTGCTTTCCCTAAAGTGCAACTATGACCGTATTACCCTCCCCTCAAGTTGATGACTTTTATGGGCTCTCTATTACCTCCCGAATCAAATGCCAACTCCTTTGTTTGGCTATTAAAGCTCGTTCCTGGCCCTTTTTTCAGATTTCTTCTTAATTTTTCCTCCCCTCTTCCCATTCTGTGATCTGGCCACTCTAGTTCACCTGCTATCCCCTGTACTCACTGCCTACTCTGTATCTTTTCACAGGCTCTTCCCCGAGCTGAGAATATTTTCCCTCCTCACTTCCATGTCCTGGCTTCCTTCAAGACTCAACCCAAATCTCAACTTCTGCAGGAGAGCTCAAATTTGTCCCATTATTGCTCTTTCCCTCACTGCACAGCCACTGGTGTTAGTATTGAGACGTGCCGACACTAAAGCAGGTGCCTCCACTAGGGGTGGGGACTGGCACCTGTGCCTGATTTTTCCCTTTGCTTGCAAATGTTCCACTCACTTTGAAATGAAACTGTTTTTTCCCCTAATTCTCCTGTCTCTAGCCTACTTTGTTTGGCTTCAGCCAATCATGGTCTAAAGGCTGGTTTGGTCCAGCTGACAAATTCATGGGAACTGATGAGACCCCCACATAAAACAGCACTAGATTTGTAATGGTGGACTTAGGTTCACATCTCAGCTTTTCTACTGTGTGACAATGGTCAGGTTGCTTTGTCTCCCTCAGTCTCAGATTCCTTATTTGCAAAATGAAAATGTTGGAAGAGATGCCTCTGAGGTCCCCTAGATCGCAATGATCTGTTTTGTAAAGGGTGTTAGTGTTAGAAAGACCATCTAAAAGACCATCTAGATCCACCATCTCATTTTATAAGTGAGGCAGGGTTCCAGAGCTCATCACCAGAAAGCCAACCACCCAGTGATGAATGCATTTACCTGTGAAAAATCGTGAATCCCATTGGTCAAGCTAAGGAAGTGCCATGCTATGCACCCCTTTAAGATGACTTCTTCCTGCCTTCCCCCACCCCCTGGAAAGCACCAATCTTTCAAAATCTTCCAAAAACTCATCAAAGACAAATGAATGAGGGAAGCCTTCCAATCAGGTATAGCTCTTGTGCTATAACTCAGCAGATAGAATAGTAAGTATAATTTCAATATGGGAATACAGGGAAGTAATGTAATGTTCCCTGATGCATGCTGTCTCCAGGGTCTACAGAGATGGAAAGTTGTAGATGCCTCAGTCAATGGGCGCAGGTGGCTCAAACCTATGAGCTGTTTCTGAAAGACACATTAGAATGGCAGATGGAGTGTTGGACCTGGAGCCAGAAGGACCTGGGTTCAAATCTCACCTTTGCCATTTATTAATTTTCAAGCTACATTCTCACCTGAAGCCTCAGTTTCCTCATTTGTAAAACTGAGGTAACGACATCCAGAGTGAAAGAGAGTAAGGATGATGAACATTAATAGTGATAATGATTCTAATTTCTCTAATTTTTATTCTAGCTAGAATTTCCATAGTGCTTTAAGGTTTACAAAATGCTCTCCACATGTTATCTCATTTGATCTTTCATGACAAGATGGGAGGGAGGTGCTACTATTATCCCTGTTTTACAGGTAAGGAAACTGAATAGAAAGAAGTGCAGGGATTTGCCCAGGGTCACAGAGCAGGTCATCCTGCCTCCAGGGCCAGGGCTCTTTCCAGTGTGGTTACCTGAGCTGCTTCCAATATAGTAGGGTGTTGTGCATTCATCGACCTCTGATATCCACCTGTTCAAACCCAACTCAAATTCTTAGATGAGAGAGAGAGAGAGAGAGAGAGAGAGAGAGAGAGAGAGAGAGAGAGAGAGAGAGAGAGAGAGAGAAACAGAGACAGAGAGAAATACAAAGAGAGATATAGACAGAGCCAGAGAAGCCTTTTGCTAAGGGTCTAGAGGGGAGAGTATGGAAGCAAGGGAAACTTGGCATTCCAGGTGGTGTCTGAGCTTGATTTTGAAAGAAGAAAACATTTGTGATGGGCTAAGATAAGGCAGACATGCATCCCAAGTGGAGACTGCCCAGCCTCAAATTGGTCTCAGCTTTGAGCACTGTCCTGGGACTGTTATTGGGTTACATGAGTGAGTAGGGTTCATTTTGGACATAGCACCCTCAGTTAAGAACAGACATTTAAAAGATGGAGCTGCCTATTTCAAAACCATAGTGACGCACATTCTTTTCTTTTTCAACTCAACATTCATTTATCAAGCACCTACTGTATACCAGGTACTGTGCGAGGTCCTGGGGGTGCAGAGATCAATGTGAGAGTGTTTTCATGGAGTTGATACTCTCCTAAGGTGGAGGAGAGTGCAGCACCTGTGTAGGTAAGGAAATACAAAGCATTTGGAGGAGAGAGGAGTGCTGAGAAATAAGGCAAACAGAAAAACCTTCTGCAGGAGATGGCACAGAAGATGATCCTAAAAACCAGAGATTCTGAGGTGAGATGAGAAGAGAATGCATTCCAGGCATGTATTGCAGCCTCTGCAAAGGCATTTGTTGTGCTGAGGTCATTTTTCAGTCTTATTTAGCTCTTCATGACATCATTTAGAGTTTCATGGCAAAGATCCTGGAGTGGTTTGTCATTTCCTTGGCCAGTTTATTTTACAGATGGAAAAGTCACTCCCCCATGGTCACACAGTTAGGAAGTATCTGAGGCTGGATTTAAACTCAGGAAGAGGAGTCTTTCTAGTTTCAAACCCAGTGCTCTAGCCATTGGGCCACCTTGCTATCCCTCTACAAAGGCATAGGGATGGGCAAATAAATGTCAAGGTGGGGGATTAGTAAGTAGTTGGGTTTGAGCAGAGGAGACCTTCATAGTTCAAAGACTCTCCAGGAGTTAAAGGTGTAAAGGAAGAGAATTTCAGGCTTTGGGGGCCAGAAAATCGAAGCTTTTCTTTGCAAAAATATAAACAAGAGAATGTTTTCATGTTTCATTTGCTTCATCTGAGGACTGTAAAGTTAAATTCGTGTTAATGGGATCTGACCTTTGGGAACCAAACATGTTAAGGAAGGGGGGAAGTAGGGTTCTGCCCTTCACGGTCTGTTCCTCTGGGCCTTGCTTTATAGCCAGTGTTACGACTGATCAGAAGCTCGGCTTGGGAGGCCATTAAAGCTGTTCCTGAGGTGAACATGTCACTTTCTCAGGTGTCATGTACAGCATTCCTCATGGGCTTGTGGGGTCTCAGGGTGGTCTCACACTTCACTAACTCAGCCAACACATCCTCAGGGAGCCAGCTGGTTCTAATGGAAGAGCACAGCACTCAGCAAAATGAATGACTGGCCTCTTCTGTTGAGAAGACCCCCACAGACTGTTGTTTTACCAAGGTAGGGAGCAGGGACCCTGCCGACTCACTAGGATCTATGTTGCTGGTTGGAATTGGGTTTGGGATCCAGCAACTGACTCAGGGGAGGGGCAAGGTGGAGTCGGGCTGTCCTGGAAGGTGATATAGCAGTTTTAGACCAAATATGGAAATTGTCTCATACTAGATTATCAAGTCACTGTTGAGAAGTAGAATCCTAGGAACAGAGGACTTGACCAGACGAGACCTCAGAAGCCACATGGTCCAGTTGTCTCCTTTTACAGAGGAGCAAATCAGGCCTGGGGAGATGTGCTATGCCCCAGGTCACACAGGTAATAAGTGAGGTACCCTGAGAGCAGAGATTTAAAGCTGTAGGAGCTTGAGTGGACATCTAGTCCAAAACCTACATTTCCTAGAGAAGGAAGTACAGGACCAGGGTGGCTGAAGGCTGCAGATTCTCCACCTCTGTATCACCCCGAAGGACTCAGGCAATAAACAGCAGTGTTGAGATTAGAACCCGAACCCCAAATTCATTTGATTGCCTTTGCTCTCACAAAGGCAATGACTCCATGGAAATCAAGGGGCTAGTGAGAAATATAATGCTAACCTGTCATGTCAGCTGGTCAGAGAGGATCCATGCTCCAGCCTGTAGAGAGCTGTCATGTACGCATCAGCCCTCCAGTGAGGATATTCAAGGTCTGTGACACAACACTTACTACTCTTCTCTGGAAAGCTTTCCATTCTTCCTCAGGCAGATGGGATCACAATGAGATTGAAACTCTCTTTTAGAAGGGAAACAAAGGGATGGGAAGGTTGGTGAGAAAGAAGGAAGGAGAGGAAGAGTGATGGATTGGGTCTTCTCTCTGCCATCCCATACAGCTACAATGAAATCTGGACATTTTGATCTCTCCTCTTCCCTTTTTTTGTCAATCTCTCACAAAAGGGATCCATCTGGGATTTTTCATAGAGTCGTAGAAGATTTGAATGAGATACAACATGGACAAACGAGGTTGCTGACTCCAAACTCATTTGGTCCTTCAAGTTCATCTGGCCCAATCCTCTCATTTCACAGGTGGGGAAGCTAAATGACCTGGAGTGCTAGAATCATAGGTTTAGAATAGACAGAGCCCTTTCTAATCTAGAATTCAGAGGTAAAGTCTAAAGAAACAGGAATTTTTCTGGATAATGTTTCCGTATTCCTTAATTTTATAGATGAGGCAAGTAAGACCAGAAAGTTATATGAAGCAGTGGAAGGAATATTGGGTGTTAAAAAAAATGGTTGAGGACGGAGCCAAGATGGCGGAGTAGAAGGACACACGTTTATGAGCTCCAACCCACAGCCCATAGAATTAATGTAAAAAGAGATCCGCATAAATTCTGGATCACTGAAAAGTGTGCAGAACCAGAGTGGAAGAGATTTCCGTGTCAGAGAGCCCTGGAGACCCGTCCCCAGGGTCCGTCACACCCCGGAAAGCAGACCCCAACCCCAGCACTGCCCTGGCCGCGGCCCCAGAGAAGCTGACCCGAGCAGGCTTCAGGGACGGAGGCTCCGGCAGCCGGGAAAGTTCCTCCGCCCACAGAAGCTACAGGTCAGTGAGAGAGAAGGCTGGGCTGGACAAGAGGGGGAGCGGAGTGTCTCCGTGACTCGGGCCCCATCGGGAGGAAGCGGCAGCGGCAGAGATGGGGGCAGGAAGCGGTGGAGGCAGAGGCATGGGTGGCACCAGAGGCAGCAGTGGCTGTGGCAGCCCAGGACTCCCCCAGCAGCAGGCAGGATCTTCATTATGGAAGGTCTCTGCATAAACAACCTGAGGGAGCTGAGCCTGGGAGGTGCCCCCCCCACTCCATTCCTGAAAGTATCTGCATAAAGCCCCTGAGGAGGCCGAGCCTGGGAGGTGGCCCCGCCCCCACCCCAGCACCAGAACTAAAGCTTGTTGCGGAAAGCACATTTGAACCTCAGACCCCAAGCACTAGCTGGGCGGATCTAGGCGGGGGTGGACAGGAATCTCAGAAGTCAAGTAACTGGCAGGGAAAATGCCTAGAAAAGGGAAGAAAAATAAGACTATAGAGAGTTTTTTTCAAACAAATGCAAATGATCCCGACATTCGGATCTGATGACGAGGACGTATTCTCGCCATCGGGGAAAGACGTGGAGGGTGGGGCCTCGGTACCCCAGACACCCCAGGGGGATGTCAGGTGGGCTCAGGCCTTGGAAGAGCTAAAAAAGGATTTTGAAAAGCAAGTTAGACAGGTGGAGGAAAAACTGGGAAGAGAAATGAGAGAGATGCAAGAAAAGTATGAAAAATGGGTCAATACCTTGGTTAAGGAGACCCAAAAAAATGCTGAAGAAAATAACACCTTGAAGACTGGCTCACTCAGTTGGAAAAAGAGGTTCAAAAAGCCAATGAGGAGAAAAATGCTTTCAAAAGCAGAATTAGCCAAATGGAAAAAGAGGTTCAAAAGCTCACTGAATTTAATAGTTCTCTCAAAATTAGAATGGAACAGATGGAGTCTAATGACTTTACGAGAAACCAAGAAATCACCAAACAAAACCAAAAGAATGAAAAAATGGAAGAGAATGTGAACTATCTCATGGGAAAAACAACTGACCTGGAAAATAGATCTAGGAGAGACAATTTAAAAATTATGGGACTACCTGAAACTCATGATCAAAAAAAGAGCCTAGATATTATCTTCCATGAAATTATCAAGGAAAACTGCCCTGACATTCTAGAACCAGAGGGCAAAATAAGTATTGAAAGAATCCATCGATCACCACCTGAAAGAGATCCAAAAAGAGAAACTCCTAGGAACATTGTGGCCAAATTCCAGAACTCCCAGCTCAAGGAGAAAATCTTGCAAGCAGCTAGAAAGAAACACTTCCAGTACTGTGAAAATACAATCAGGATAACTCAAGATCTAGCAGCTTCTACATTAAGAGATCGCAGGGCGTGGAATAGGATATTCCAGAAGTCAAAGGAACTAGGACTCAAACCAAGAATCACCTACCCAGCTAAACTGAGTATAATACTTCAGGGGAAAATATGGTCTTTCAATGAAACAGAGGACTTTCAAGCATTCTTGATGAAAAGACCAGAGCTGAAAAGAAAATTTGACTTTCAAAGACAAGAATGAGAAGAAGCATGAAAAAGTAAACAGCAAAGAGAAGTCTTAAGGGACTTACTTACCAGAAGTGAACTGTTTACATTCCTACATGGAAAGACAATATTTGTAACTCTTAAAAATTTTCAGTATCTGGGTAGTTGGTGGGACCACACACACACATGTACATGCATGCACGCACACACACATACACACATGCACACACACACAGAGACAGAGAGCACAAAGTGAATTGAATAGGATGGGACCATAGCTTAAAAGAAATTAAAGTAAATGGTGAGAGAGAAATGTAGTGGGAGGAAAGAGGGTGAAATGGAATGGGGTAATTATATGTCATTTAAGAGGCAAGTAGGAGACCTTTTAGTGGAGGGAAAAAGAGGAGAGCCGAGAAAAAAAAAAAAACAATTAGTTTACCCTCATCTCATCTGACTAAAGGAAGGAATAAAATGCACACTCATTTTGGTATGAAAACCTATCTTACATTATAGGAAAGTGGGGGAGAAGGCGATAAGCAAGGGGGGGATGATGGAAGGGAGGGCAAAGGGAGGAGGGAGCAATTTGAAGTCAACACTTGGGGAGGGACAGGATCAAAAGACAGAAGAGAAACAATGAGGGGCAGGGTAGGATGGAGGGTAATTCAGTTAGTCTTACACAACACGACTATCAGGGAAGTCATTTGCAAAATTACACAGATATGGCCTATATTGAATTGCCTGCCTTCCCAAAGGGAATGGGTGGGGAGGGAGGGATGGGGAGAATTTGGAACTCAAAGTTTTAGGAACAACTGTCTAGTATTGCTGTTGCTACTAGAAAAGAAGACATACAGTTAATGAGGAATAGAAAGTCATCTGGCCCTACAGGAGAAAAGAGAAGATGGAGACAAGAGAAGGGAGGGATGACAGAAGAGAGGGCAGATTGGAGATAGGGAAAATTAGATTACTTGGGGTATTGGGGTGGGGGGAGGGGAGAAAAGGGGAGAAAATTTGGAACCCAAAAATTTGTGAAAATGAATGTAAAAAGTTAAATAAATAAATAAATGAAAAAAAAATGGTTCAAATAACCTCCCTGACTCCTGTGACTTTGGGAAGTCACTTAAGCTGTTTGCTCAATTTTAAAACAAAAGTTTGAGACTGGAGTACTACTTTCACGATCAAAATGTTATGCTGAAGGTCCCAGTGATAATAAATAGCACAGCTGGAATTTGAACCCAAGTTCTTGTCCTCCAGACACTGTGTGTTTCCACTTCACCTCATGGCACACTTCCTGGGTTTTTGCATTTTGATCCCTTGGGTGGTGCCATGTTTTCATTTCTTTCAGATTGGACATTTATTTGTGTCAGTCAGTTTCACCCTGAATGAGGATGGAACTTAATTTATCACATGGTTCAAGAGAATAGCCTGAGATTCCAATCTGAGCATTTCTATCTCAGCACTTGGCTCCTTTTAGCCTAAGAACAATAGTAGCGTGTTGCCAAGGTGTGGATGGTTAAACTGAAGCTTTCTATCCAAGGAACCCAGCTGAACTATTAAGAGGAAAAGGAAAGGACAACTGAGGGAGGGAGAGAAGGGGAGAAGCGGAAAGGGAGGGAAAGGAAAGAAAGAGACAGAAAGAAGTCTTTTCAGTATTCATTTCTTTTGAACAAGATAGCTGATGCTTTGCTTGCTGTTAGGTCTAGCCTAGGGTTGTTGATATGCTTGGCTAAAATATCGAAGTACTTATTTCCAGGGTTGGAAGTTTGGAGTGTCAGCTTTTGGATGACTTTCTCTCCATTATCTATGAACTGCTTTGAGACTGTGGGGTTTGTTGGTCCTTTCATAGCCCTGGAATAAACCTTACTGGGTTTAGAGTCAAAGGTTCCAGTCCCTGCTCAGCTACACACACAGTGTCTAACATGCATAGGACACTATATAAATACTTATTGACTTGGACTGGATTGAATTGAAAAAGAAGATATCCCTAACATCCTTTCCAGTTCCGACTCAATTATCCTGAATGAACTTCTCTGAGCCTCAGTTGCCTTCTCTATAAAATGAAGGGTTTAGACTAGATGACATCTAAGGTCACTTCCAGCTCTAACCATTGACATCCTTCTCACATTTTGGTGAAGAGCACTTTGTTCTCCCTAATACAATGTAGACTACTTGAAGGCAGGGACCTTGTGGTGGGTGTGCTCACTTGCTTTTGTTTTATTTTTATATACCCAGTGACCTGGAAGATGCCTGGCACTCAGAGGTGTTAATAAGTGCTTATCATATCTAACTGAAAAATAATTCAATTTTGAATGATAATGGGATGATTCAGATTTCAATAACACAAGACTTAGAAATGCAATGCAAGACCATCAGTTTGGAAGCTTTTGGAGCCTCAAGGTGGAATGTTGCTCTCTCCTTAAAATGCCTGCACTTCCATTTCATTTAGAGTGATTTATCCTTCCCTTTGGCTCTGTCCATCACTACAATGAATTCTTTTTTTAAAAAAATAAAACACCTATTATTGATATTTTTTTCTTGATGATATAGTACCTTGCCATCCCTGCTTCAGATTGAATTTTTCCTTGTGACAAAGAAAATCATCTCAGACAGTGAAGATATATGACAATGTCTTCAGTGTCCTGTCTGAGTAGTCTTCCATGTATCTGCAGTGAGGGAGAAGGCACATTTCCTTACCTGTTCTCTGGGTTCTCCTTGGCTCTTCAATTCTTCTAAGTTCAACTTCCTTTTGGTGTTTTTCCATGTGCACCATTACAGTCATTGTGTCAGTTGTTCTCATGGTTCTACCCATTGTGCTCTGCATCAGTTCATCTAAGTCTTCATGCCCATATGTGTGTTCTCCTCAATACAAGTATGATTGCCTAGTACTTTCTCATCAAACTAAGCCCACATCCTCCCATTTTATTTTCCACTGTGATACCCTTCCTATTTGGAAACCAACTCTGAATTAACCCAGAGTTCTGTGAATAGATCAAGCTTTAACATCCATTACAAACTTGATTGTTGGGATTGATTCAATGGGTATGGTTTTCTGAGCGTATCCTTTCTTCTGTCACAGCTCCATGGATTTCAAATGTGGAGCTACATGCTTTGCTAAAGAGGACAACTTTCTCTTATATTTTCTATTTTACCTTTATTGATGATGATGATGATGATGATGATGGTGATGATGATGATGATGATGATGATGATGATGATGATGATGATGATTCAAAGTTATGGGAGTTAATCTAGTAGAAACTAGAATTATTTCAAAAGACCCCAAATCTCCCACACTATCATTTACCATTTCACTCTGTAATTGTTTCTGTTCCTGCCTAATTAATCACAGCAACACAAAACATGGGAACTCTTCTAGTTTTATTAAAGGTCTAACATTTACCCTTAGCCTGCACATTCTTGCCAATGTCTGCCTTTGTGAAAAGGAGTGGACTCAGAGAAAGAATAGAGATAATAAAATATAAATATTCCTACCACTGGAAAAATGATGGGCCAATTGAATCATAGGGTCCCAGAATTCAAATCTGAAAGAACCTTAGTGTATCATTTAATCCAATGTTTTCATTTTATAGATGAGGAAACCAAGGCTCAGGAATGTTAAAATGATTGTCCATAACCATGGAGGTAATATGAGGTAGAACTGGCATTTAAATATGGTCCCTCTACTACTGGTTCAGTGTTCTTCTCTTTATGCTACACTCTTTTGATTTTTTAGAACACATGATAAGGAAAACAGAGAGAGTGCTTAGCTCCAAATTTTGGAAGTTCAAGTAAAGTGAGTGAATTACTTAGGAACTCACTGAACATAAGAACTGACTTTATTTTGCAAATGAGTTACCAGAAGAAATTCCCCCATGCTCAAAGCACTGTGTAGATTATCATCCATATAGAACCACAATTCAGAAGTTCCCCCCCCCATATGTTAATGTTGACCAACTAGCTAGAAGATGCATTCATTTAAAATAAATGGCATTTGAGCAAACAACATTGGTCATAGAATGACAGAAAAAGATACACATGATGCACTTTCCACAGGTTACCACAATACTGGGGTAAAGAGCACATAGAAAAGATATGACCAAAGAGGATGCAAGCAGGGACCACATCAGGAATCCAGGTAATCAAGTCACACATTTCTCCAGGGCAACTCACCCCTTCATTGTTGCAGACCTGCTGAAGTCTTTTGGGGATGTCCTCAGTCTGTTTCTTTCTGTTCTCTGTGCTAGGTGATCCATGTCTTCTGGGCCATTTTTGGTCATATCTTAGTTTCTGAGCTTTTATTTGTTACGATCTTAGGTTTCAGCTCTTTAAGGACATCTACTGAGCACTCAGCTCACATTTACTTAGGCACAGTTACCAGAAAGTCTATCCCTGACAAAGCCATGCTAACGTATCTTTGGCCCATAGCCAGTCAAGCAGTAACAAACTAGTATTTGTTAAGTGCCTACTATGTGCTAAGTACTGAGGATACAAAGAAAATTTCCCAGCCTAGAGGAACTCACAATCTAATGGGAGAAAAAACATACAAGCAACCAAATACAAACAAGCTATAGCCAGGGTACATTAAAAATAATCAACAGAGAGAAAGTTGAGACTTGAAGGAAATCAAGGAGGGGAAGAGGGAGAGAATCTGAAGTATGGGAAACAGCCAGTGAAAATGACATGACATTTAGCTAAGCAAAACTAACCAAATATGGGCTTTTGCCGATAAAGAATACATAAGTTAATGTATTCTTTTTTGACTGCTTATCTGCTGCTGATTTGAAGTCAATGATTTCAGTCATCTCCCTGATTTAGGGTTAGAAAATTCCTTACAACCCCCATTTAACCCTGGGTGGTGATCCTGTGTGTCACCCCTCAAAATCCATTTCTGGAACTCTGCAAAAAAAGTCAGTATCTGTATAAAGCACTTCCAAGATTCTTTCTGATTGGCACACTCATTGATTGACTAGGATTCCTTTCTCTATACTTTGATAACCAATAGTGTGATGTAGTGGATAAAATCTTGGACTTGGAGTGAGAAAGAAGTGGATTCAAATTTCACCTCATATAGATATTCATTAGCTGGGTGACCCGGGGCCAACCACTATTACCTCTATTGCTTCTTCTGCAGCATAGGGATAATTACAGCTATGGTAGCCACTCCCATTGTGTTATCCTCAAAGGAGATGATGCCCACAAAGCACTTTGTGAAACTCAAAGTGCTGTCCAAATGTCAGCGTTTTCACTAACACCTTCCCTGGCTGCCCTGAGCTCCTTTCTTGCTTTATACCTCCCAGAATTCTGAGGTATCTTTTGCACTCTGTTCAGACACCACTTTCTGCATAAAGTCTTTCCCCATCTTCTCTGACGCTAATGCTCATGCTCTCTCCAGGGCTGTGGTTAGCCAGGAGCCATAGGTTCTGGCAGCTTGACACCTTCTTTCTGCTTTGTCTGCTTCCATAGCCCGCCCAGTTTCAGCTTAGGAGTCTGCCCAACTCATAGAGGAAGTAGAGTCTTCATGCTCATAGTTTTTGGTTCATGTCCCACCTGGCTAATGGAGAGACAATTCTATTTTTGATTTATTCTAAGCGTTCACTCGCAGAATGGAGAGAAAGGGAAAGGTACCTTTCAAATACAAATACAAATCTGTTAAAATACAAATACAAAAAGTTAAAATACAAATACGGAATGGTTTATTTTATTCCCACATATAAAAGGGAATGCTAATTATAAAGACTCACAGGATGATTAGAACAGAATCCAGACATCAGCTAAGAGTCTAATAGTCAAGCCTCACTGAGACACTTGCAAACAATTTCTTTGTGAGGTCTAATTATCCATATTACATTTTCACCTCCAGTAAGTACTGTCTGATGCCAAGTGGGCTCTTTCTTTCCTGCTGGCTTCTCTCTTCGTCTCCCTCTTTTTCTCCCTCTCCCTCTCTCTCTCTATTAGAGACAAGGGGATATATGTTTTTTCTTGTGGTCTGTCAGTTTCTGCTACTCTGGTCACCTTTACCTTGCTGCTCAGGTGCCCAGGAAAGGGAAGACCACAGTCATCATCTATCAAGATCTCACAAAGCTTGGCAACCAAGGGAAAAAGACACAAATGGAAGGCAGTCCTATCCCAGGTACAGGCTTGCCTAGAAGGCAATGAGCTCAAGGCTTGTATCTTGGAGGGAGTTGTGCACCCTCCACTCAACCATCTAGATAAGTCAGAGAGTGATCTTTGCCCTTTTTGTATATTCACAGAGTTCAAACTCAGCAGCCAACTAAAAGACTTCATCATGGAACAGTACAAACCTGAAAATATAAGTTCATCATGCAGTACAAACAGCTGAAAGGAAGAGGTCTGCAGAGATCTGCCCCTGAACTGAAGTAAGGAAGGGAAGACTCATTATGTCTTGCATTTCCAGAAGCCACTTCCTCTCATACTTCCTTGTGCTTGTCTGGAATCCCTGCAGAACATGTCCCAAGGTGCTGGTGGGAAGAGCTCAGGGAGCCCTGTAGATACAGTTTATGATGACAAGGGCTGCTTCATTTCTATCTGTGTAACCCCAGTACCTAGTACAGTGTCTGGCACACAGTAAGCACTTAAAAATATTCCTGATTGAATTATTGTAATGTAAAATATCTCATTATTAGTGATGATCTTCATATCATGAGGTGGGGACATGTAGATGAAACTATATACTTCTCTCATTTTTTGAGGGGAGAGAGTTTATTCCAAGGTCTTCTGTTCAGTGATTCCCTGGTGGAAATGATGACCATGGATTATTTCATAATGACAGGAGATGGCAAGAGGATTCTGGTGGAAGTGATCCTGTAGGATCCTCTGCAGATTGGCAATGGATCACCTTCTGGGAACTCTGGAGCTATTTATTGCTGCCAACATGTGCCAAGAATTGGTCCTGAAAGTACCAAGACATTCTCCTCCTTCACTCCATTCCCTAACAAAGGGGGCTTGCCCTTCCTGGAGTGTGGTTAAAGTGAGCTTATTTCTCTAAGAGAAATTGCTATTCAGAACCCTACAGAAAAGTCATAGTCTAGGAAAATTAGAATTAGAAATTAGAAGGCCTAAGAGACAGCTGTAGGTAATACTCTGTGTCTGGGGCCACCAAATCCCTCCTACAGGATATGCCTGTCTAGGAGCAAATATCTGGGGATAAGGGCATTTGCCAAGTTTCCTATTTTAGCTTCAAGGCATCTGGTTTAGAGACACCCTTCAGGGCTCACATCCCTTTGGGGGATCTCACAAATGTCTGGTGAAACCCGGGGCCAATTTCTACTCAGAGATAGATGTGTCCAACACTCACCAAGTTTATTAAGGACTTGGCCTACCCTGTGTTTCTCTCTCAATTCAGAACTGCTTGGCAGGGAGCTTGGAAACAGCATCAGTCCCACAGATTGAAGACCCTTTCATGATCCGAAGCTTATTAACACTTTCTCCCTCTGCTTGGGTCATCATGCAGTCATACCTATTTACAAACTGTATCATCACACAGCCCCTTCCTCCCATGTCTCTCTTCCTGCAGAAGAATGTGGGCTCCTTGAGGCCAGACACTATTCCATTTGTGCCATTGTATCCCATTTGTCTATTTAGCAAAATGTCTTCCACGTAACAGATGCTTAATTTTCTGTTGGATTAAATTAAAGTGAATCATAGAATTTTAGAGTTGGAAGGGATTTTGGTGATTAACTATCCCAAGACATAATAAAAAGAAATCTCTAAATCAATCCACCCAACACATGGGCAGCCAGCCTCTACTTGAAATGTCTAGTTGAAGGGGAACCCTACTACTTGCTGATGCAGACCGTCCCATTTCAGGACATCTCTAGTAGTCCAGATGTTTTCCCTGACTTTCCCCCTAAATTGACTTCTTGACAATTTCCATCATTCGATTCTTTGGGGAAATTTTCCCCTTTGGGGAAAGTAGAACTAAATCGTTCATTATCTGAAGGGCTTAGAACTGAATACACTTGGTTTTTTGACCCCTTGTTCAAGATGCAGCATAGGCATATACTCTCCTTTAAGAAATTCAGATACTGCTTGAAGCTCGGTCTGGGTCTGAGATTCTGCCACCTGAAGAGTTATCCTGGGAGGGAAGGGACTGGCTTTGTTCTACTTGGCCCCATTAGGCTGACCTGGGAGCAATGGATGAGTGCTGGAAAGAGTCAGAGTTTGATATGCTAAGGAAAGCTTTCCTAATAATTATTGCTTTATCATTTTCAGTGAATTCCAACTTTTTGTGATTTCTTTTAGTGTTTTTTTGGCAAAGATATTGGAATGGTTTGCATTTCCTTCTCCAGCTCATTTTACAGATAAGAAAACTGAGGTAAACAGGGTTAAGTGACTTGCTCAGGGCCAAACAGCAAGTGTCTAAGGCCAAATTTGAACTCAAGTCTTCCTGACTCCAGGCTGACACTCTATCTACTGTGTCACCTAGCTGAACTCCTAATAACTAGAGTTAACCAAACATGAAATTGATTTCCTTGGGCGTTAGTGAATTCTCTACCACTGGATAGGATGGTATTCTAGATGGAGAACTGAAAGGGACCTGAGAAGCCCTCCAGGCCAACCCTATTTTACAGATGAA
This sequence comes from Bettongia penicillata ogilbyi, assembly GCA_023548195.1. NCBI lineage: Eukaryota > Metazoa > Chordata > Mammalia > Diprotodontia > Potoroidae > Bettongia > Bettongia penicillata. The sequence continues at coordinate 8,152,127 of JAJHZJ010000134.1, read as the reverse complement.
GTTGACGTCCAGAAAGATGAGACTTATTGAAGATCAGAAAGCTAGTGTATCATGGAGGTGGGGCTGGTACATCTGTTTCTGATTTCCAGGTTGGCACCTTTCATCCTTCCTCCCCCCACAGTCTATGTGAAGGCCAAATAGTCACTTGGAAGGGATGCTGTAGTCAGGTAGGGGTCGGTCCATATAGTTCTGTGGTTCTTCCACATTGGGGATCTGTGATTGTAATTTTGAGACACTCACTATGGATGCCACAAGAGAAGAGATCCCAAGATGGATGATGCATCAAATCAACCCTCGAAGAACTCAGAACTGAGTGGGAGGAATGAGAGAGGTTGTTGATGACTCTACAGTTTACAGAATACTCTTCACAACAGCCCCATGAGGGAGGTCATTTGAGCATCGTTATTCTCATGGTACCATGAGAAAGCTGGCCACAAGCTCAGGTAGGGCAAAAGCAGCTTCCTTCTTGTCTCTGGATCCCTGGTCCCTAGAATAGGCACACAGGGTTTGACTCTAGTTAAGGATTGTGGGATTGAATTTTTAATTAAGTCTAAGAGAGGTCAGATGACTTGTCCAAGGTCACATAGTTAAGTTAGTATTAGAGTCAGGATTTAATGCAGGTCTTCTCTGCTCAGAATCCAACACGTTTTCCAGGACCCCACAGTGCCTCTTAGTTACACAGTTCACCACAATGTCATGCAGACTGGGAGCATGCTAGAAGAAATGGGACTGGTCTTGCCACCTCTTTTACTACCTTGGAGAGCAATCTCCACTTGCACTTCTATCAGCAAATCAATTAATCAACGAGCATTTATTCAGCACCTCCCATTTCTGGAAGTCCCTAAACAAGAATTCTGGGCTTCTGTATGATGAGGAGCTAGCTCTCTGGGTGGCAAGAGGCTTTTGGTTCATTATCTCATTAGGACCTTCTAACCACCTGTGAATTAGGTCCAACCACCAGCTGACCATTTTAGGGGGATGGTAGGGAAAGTGAAGGAACCTTGGATTTCATGAGTGGGGCCTCCCAATGAGGTGACTCCTTTTAACAAGGCTGTCCTGTACCTGTTCTTCCTCTTTGAGTATTAGAGGGTTACCTGGGGGACAGAAATGGAAAATGATTCCTGCCCAAAGTCACACAGTCTGGATATGGCAGACTCTGACCTTGAACTCAGTTCTCCCTGAATATAATTTATTGCCTCTCACATGGATTTTTCCCCCTTATCTTTCAGCTCAGGAAACTGAGGCTTAGAGAATTAAGTGACTTTTCCAACATTACATAATGCCAGAGGCAGGATTTGAACTTAGGTCTTCAATTAAAGTCAAGAGTTCTTTTCATTCTGCACTGATGCCTCCCAGGCCACAGCATCCTAACAAAGATTTCCTTGGGTTTGTGCTTGTAGGCAGGAGTAGGGCTTGGGCATAGTTCTATGGGTCTGTGCCTTAGGAAAATGACTTCTTCCCTTCTCATTTTCACCAACTGAAAACTGAGGTTCATGGGAAAGAGTCTGGCTTTCAAAAAACAGAGGAGACCTTGTCAAATACCTGTTGTGTGGGATCCCTTCCAATGTTCATGGGGACAAGTAGGGTGGAGGGACCTCATTCCAGGGAAGGTAAATCTTCAATGTTTCCCTCTTTTCACCAGAAACAATGGACTCTTGGGAATTCTCCCTGGCCCCGCAGAAGATTGAGCTCAACCCAGATGGCATGTTACAGCATGAACAATCAGGGTCCTTTTAGCTGACTGTGGCACATTTAAGATGACTGAAAAAGGGAGCATGTTATCACATGTGATTGTCATGGAACAGATAAAGAGAGTGGGGAGCAGCCTCTTAGTTTGGCATGAATGCAATAGCTATCCCCAAGCAGATGGCACCTTATTGGCCTAATGGACATGGCAAACTTGATGAGAACTCCTTATTTTCTATTCATTTAAAAACACTTACTGAGGTATAGGCACATACTTGGGATTCCTCTGGTCTGTTTCCTATTTTCAGGGATTATGGAGAAAGGAGTCTCTGGGACAATTTCAAAACAAATAGTGGGCTTCTCTTTAAAAAAGGAGATTTTACAGCTTGAAATCCTTAAACTGTAGGTAGTGACAGGGAGACAAAGAAGTTGAGTTTGGAGCATTGCCCTAACTTTCTCTGGAGCAGGTCACTTAGCCTCCCTGGGCCTCAGTTTCCTCATCTACAAAATGAGGAGATTGAACCAATAATTGATTTAAGGTTACAAGAGAACTTGAAGATCTCAGAAGGCCAACTCCTTCATTTGACAGATGAGGAAACTGAATCACAGGAGTCAAATAACTTGCCTGAGGCCACAATGAACATGAACTGATGTTTGTACTGAAATCCTTTGACTCCAGGGCCAGCACTTGGTAGTCCTTTATACATGTGGAGAGGGGACTGGTTATCTAATTATGGTGTGATTTGTACCTCTCTTGGGATACACCTGAACATCTGAGAAAACCTCTGAAGCTTAACGTTTGTGAAGAAATTATTGCATTGTGGTTGACATCCATAATCTGATTTTCCTGAAGTGCAGCTCGCTCCCTCCCCAATAAACTCCAGTGGCTCCCTATGGCATCTAGGATCACATAGATATCCTCCATTTGGCCGTTTATTAACCAGCCTTCCCCTTCCTTTCCCATCTCCTTCTGCCCTCACACATACTCCTCAATACAGTGAACATGACACTCCATCCCTCTGCTATGCACTCCCTCCTCTGCTCTACCTACTGACCCCCAAACAGAATCTGCCCTTCTCCAGGAAGCCTTTCCCAGCCCCTCTTAATCCAAGTGCCTTTGCTCTCTTAATCATTTCCTATTTATCCTGCATACAGGTAGCCTTGTCTATATTTGTTTGCTTCTTGTCTCCCTGATTAGATTTGAAGGCAAGGACTGTCTTTCAACTTCTTTTGTGTCCCCAGCATTTATCGTAGTCCCTGACACACAGTAGATGCTAAATAAATACTTACTGACCAACTGACTGATAACTTGCCTCAGTTCATCTTTCCTGTCTCTCTGAACATTATTACCCCTCTCCCATTTTGCAGTCCAGCCTAAGTGACCTCTCTGTTCCTATTCCCCTCTCCCTCTGACCTCTCTGTGCCTTTTCTGGTCCTCTCCCATGCCCGGAAGGTGCTTCCTCCTTCCTTTCATCATCTCTCTTTCTTAAAGATGAAGATCAGGCACTGTTCTTGCATGGAACTGTCCCATTACCCCAGTGCTGGTGACTTTCCTTCTAAACCCCCTGGCATTTTCCTCCTTGGTTTGTGTTTGTACGCATTAACTTTCTATTTGTGCCTCACGTATCCAGCTAGGTTCTTGATGTCTCCCCCAACAGGAAGAATGTGAGCTCCTTGGGAAGAGAAATGTATTCCCAGTGTCTGGCATATAGGAGGTGTTGAATAAACGTTGGTTGATCGATTGACTTGCTGATGGAAGTCTGAACCCCACCTGCCTCAAACACTGGGAATGCCTCCTCACGATCACATGCATTTCAGTCCTCTGAGTCTGTCCACCCACTTGTCTAAGGTCCAGTGTCATCTCCTTCTATTCACTCTTTTCAGATATTTGTTTAGATTTCTTGAGCCAAGCTATCAGACCACTGTTGCTCATTTCGGTATCCTTAGTGCCTAACAGAGTGCTTTGTACATAGAAGAAGCCTAATAAATGTTTGTTGACTCTAATTAAAGAGCATTGGCATTTCCAAGTTCCTAGAAAAGTGTCAATGGATTTACATGATCTGATGCAGAGGGAAGGAGAATCAGAGTCAAGAAAAATAGACAGTGATGACAACCACATAAATAGAAATAACAAACGCACAAGGGAATCCAAAGTGAATGTAGCAAAATTATATGAAAACAGGGCCCCAATAAGAGATAGAAGACATGCCTCCCCCTGCCAACATCCCACAAACATCCCATGCCTCCACAGAGGCAGAGGGGCCCCTGGTGTGCAATATTCTATAGACTTGCTGACTTTTTCAATGTATTGGGTGTTTGGGTTGTTTTTTTTTTCTGATCAAATCAATTAACATATATATGTTTTGCACACATTAACAATCTGAAGAAATGCTAGCTACTGGGGTTTTTTTTTTGCCTCTTCCTTTTTTTTGTCTTTAAAAATAATCCTTGTTAATGGGATGGATCTGGGAGCAGAAAGGGACATTGGGAAAATTTCCAGTGATGTAAAAAACAAACAAAAAACTCAATAAAACACATTTAAAAATAAAAACAAGAAAATTGACTAGGCAAAAACACAGCATCAATAACAGATTTACTATGCTAGAAAGGAACTGGCATCCATGTGATCCAGACCCAAGCTCATTTTCTTCCAGGCTGGAAACTTGTCAGTCAACATCCATGGCTGGCAGGACTGTTTCTTAATGGCTGCAGGGCAGATTTGCTTTGAAGATTTTTAAGGCTTCCTGCATTTTTTTCTTCAGGACTGGTAAGCAAATATCCATCCCTGAGGCATGGTATGTGGGGAGGTGCTGAGGACACTGAATCCACCAGGCACAGACAGAATTGCCCGGATCCTTCCCCAAATCTATTGTGTCCCCAAAACACCGTTTAAGCCATTTTCCCCCAAGCACAAAAAAGCCCAGATAAGCTCTGTTAATGTGACAAAACTTGGACAAGGTGACGAAGTGCATTTGGATCACAGGACTTTGATATGAACCAGGGTCTAATATTCTTCCTGGTAAGATCATAGATTTAGAGTTCAGAGATATTTTCCTCCCTCTAATTTTACAGGTGAATAAACTGTGGCTCAGAGAGCTGAAGTTGATTTGTCTAAGGTCCCATAGGGAGTAATTAACAAAACTAGGTTTTGAACTCAGGTCCTGTGACTCTGAATTTTGTGTTTTTTTTCATAGTATCCCACTGATTTTCCCTCTAGCCCTAATCATCTCATCTTATGATTTCTATCATGCTTAGACAAAGGACTGTACTCTCAGACACATCCCCCAGAATTAGGGGAGATGCAAAACACTGGGAGTGGCAGTCATGGAAGGCCCACACCATAACTCAGGCCATACAATCAGGACCTTGTTCCCCCGAAGTGGTCTTTCCTACAGAACAGTCCAATAGAAGGTGTATTCAGGGAGGGCCTCCTAGGGTACTGGACATCTTTTCATTTCTTGGGGACTACTGCTTTTTCTGGGTGTCAGCTGACTCACTTTGGACTTAGATGCCCAGTTTGGGACTTTGATTCCCCCTGACCTGCACAATCTCTGGCTGGAGAGTGTTCCTAATACCACCCCAAGGGAGAACCTTTGTGTCTATCAGTCAGAAACTTTCAATGAGCAAAGGAAACTTTAAAAATGAAGCTGCTTCATGGCATCAAATGCTGAATACTATATCAGAAATCTGCTGGTTGTGTGACACTGAGTAAGCCACTTAGCTTCTCTCTCTATCCCAGTTTCCTCATCTATAAAATGGGAACAATATGGCACCTATTTCACCGAGTTCTTGGAAGGATTCAATGAGATCATGAGGACGCAGCCTGCTAAATAGAAAGTTGAATCTGGAGTCAGGAAACCTGGGTTCAAATCTCTCCTCCCTCCCTTTCCAGTCATGATCTCAGGCAGGTCACCAAATATCTCTGGTCCTCAGCTTCTGCCCTTGTGGAACAAGGGACTGGAAAGGCAACCTCTAAAATTCACTTTTGTTCCTGTGTCTATAAATTTCTTTGCCAACCTTAAGTGGTATAGAAATGATACTTTTATGATGATCCCTGGTTCTGCTAAGAATGCTCCTATTTAGTATTTAAAGACCTTTCTAGACTGCCTCCACCTGGTGATAGGCAGGCAATCCTGGCCTTCTTGCTAATGCTCATACACAGTGATCCATCTCCCATCACCAAGCCGTTGCACGGGCTGTTCCCCTCACGTGGATGATCTTCCCCAGTCCCTACTTCTCAGAATTTCTGGTTTCCTTTAAATCTCTTCTTGGTTGCCACCTTCTACATGAGAGGTCTTTTTCTGATTCCCCTGCCCCCATTCCTCCCCTTGAAAAGTTATTGCAAATTTACTTTTATATATTATTTGTATATTCTTAGTTATGTTCTGCTATAGAACATAAGCTGTGTGAGGGCAGGGCTTTTCTTTGTTTTCTCTTTGTATCTTGAGCACCTAGCATCGTACCTGGCATTCAACAAATGTTCATCGATTGATTACTATTTGTGTTGCCTAGGATTAGTCACTTAACCTCTGTGTGCCTCAATTTTCTCATCTGTAAAATAGGGATAGTAATACTTAACATCACAGGGTCGCTGTGAGGAATGATCTTTGTTATCCTTGATGCGCTATAAAAAAAAAGAGTAAGCTGTTGGCCTCTCTTGGCATCAGCTTTCCCTTCTGTAAAACGAAAGAATTGTATGAGGTAAAGGCTTCTTATTCTGTAGTCTATGAGCTGGCTTTAAAAATGTTTTGACAATTGCATATCCCTATACTTGATTTCTTTGTAATGCTATGTATTTCATTCTAGGCATTTGAAAATATGATTCTGAGAAGGGGGCCCATCAACTTCCCCAGCTTCCCTGGGGAATCTATGAACAAAAGTACCAACCTCTGACTGAGGTGGGCTTGGAGGTCCTTCCAAAGTCTGGAGTCTATTAGGATGATGGCAGGGCCCTAGAGTAAGAAAAGCACTTTTAGGAGACCTATGAGCCAGTCGTTTCTCATGAGGTAGTTCTTTAAGATTGGGTGCCTTGGAGGTGCCCTTGCCTCCAGGGTAGGGAACCAGGGCAAAGAAGTCAGCACTCTGACCCATGGGGCATTTGAGACCCTTCAGAACCAGGATCAACAAAGCCTAGCTCATATTTAGTGAAACCAATTAGTTACAATAGGAAGCTACCACACAGGGCTGCCTCTCTTGCCCGCACCCACAAATGAACAAGAGCTTAATATCACTCACCTTGGGTGTGCTTTCTGGTGTTTTGTTTTCCTGGGATAAAAATTTCTCCTTATATCTCAGCCTCCAAATATCCAGCTCCCACAGGGTGCTTAAAATTGGAGTGAGGTACCCTAAGTCCAACAGACAACCACATTTCTACAGCAGGGTGGTACAAAGAGAAATATGGTCTTTCCCCGTGTAAGGGCAGGTACCCACCTGTACATGAGTGACCCAAGACTTGGGACCCTTAAATCTAGTGTTGAATATTTAAAAACAACTTGTACCTGATATACATTAGGCGCTTAGTAAATGTATGCTTGTTCAGTTGAACGGATGCCACTTTTGAAAGCCCCAAAGGCAAGAAAAACTTTAAAAAAAGAAAAAAACCCAAAAATTTATTCCTTGCTTTTCTTTTAAAATTTTTTCCATATTTTTTTCCTGAATCACCTTAATTTCTGAGAATATCCTTCCCTCTTCTCCCCCCCAGTAAGCCTCATATACAACAAAAAATAAAAGAAAGGGAGGGAGGAAGAAGTATTTCAGGATGACTATCTATCCCATCAACTAAGACTGGCAGCATGCAATCTTTCTGCACCCATAGGCCCCCGCCTTGGAAAAAACGGGCAAGAGATGCATTTCCTCATTTCTTCTCAGAGGCCAAAGGAAGGAAGACGGTTGAACAAACAAGATGCAGAGTCCGAGGCCAGAGAGGCCCCATGGGAGCTAGCAGCCCAGACTCCACCAGCGCTTCTCCCTGGCTGTCAGCAACTCTGTTCAAAGCTCTCTTTGCTTTATAAGAGGTTGTGTTCGGACTTGGGACTTAAACTAAACAGATTTCCTATAGGAAACACACACAAAATTACAGGGCTTCTAAAGTTACTTTTATCGACATTTTTCTCTGAGAAATCTTTCTCCCTGGAAAAATAAATTCACAGGATGTAATTAAAACAGTTATATGTGTATGTTGGACTGGCCGAGTCTTAAGTGCTTCTCCAAATGGACCACTCAGAGAAGAAATGAAAGCCAGCTTTGTTTCACTCTATTAATGCCGATATTTATTAATTATGAAATGAGACGCTCTCCTGTTAATTTATGGGGACTGAAATAGCCTTTAGCCAGACCTGGGCTGGACAGCTTCAGAAATCCATTATCCTCCAGGAGAAGCCAAAGAGGAGATGATGGATCCTACCTTTGGGCTGGCCCGATGGATAAGTAGTGATGGTATGAAAAACTCCAGAAATTCCACGAATGGCTGGAGGTTTATTTGGGGATTTCTAGGCTGGGTTCAGGCCCTTGTTATAAAAAGAAATTGTCACTTCATACAGGGGGAAGAAAATAACATTGGGAAAGAAATAGAGGAAAACAAAAGGAATATTGTCTGGTGCTGGGAGGACCCCTTTCTTGTTCAGGAGGCCTGAATGCTTGAACTGACTTCTGCTTGCCTGGGGAGCAGCACTCATGGACAGGTCCAATTTCTGGGGAGTCTTTGGAACCAGAACAAACCTATGATTTCCCAGGATCCTATCCAGGGACATCAGCTCTAACCTTTTGTCATGCAGATGATGAAGCAGAGGCCCCCACACCATAAATGACTCAAAGTCAAGATTACAAAGGGCCAGAGGCAGAATTAGTACCAGACCGTCTGAACCCAAATCCAATGATACCACAGTGAGGTGGATTTGGCATGAGTTGGATGACCAGGCCCAAAAACTTTTGATTAATAGCTCAAAGTCATCTGGAAAAAGTGGAGTGTTCTGGGGATCTATGCTGGGCCCTGTGGGGTTTAACATTGTATGATCTTAGATAAGAATTTAAATGGCCCTCAGAGGTTCACTAGCCCAAACCTACCTGAATTATAATCTCTTCTGCAATATCCCTGCCATGCGGGCATCCAGAGTCTGCTTAAAGACCTTCTGTGAAGTAGAACCAATCATCTTTCATAAAGCCAACCCCATTCCATCTGAGACAGCTCCTCTCCTTGTTAGGTAACGTTTTCTTATGGTGAGTCTAAGTCTTCGTCTTTGCATCCTCTGACCACTCACATCTCCCAATTCTATTTTCTGGGGCTGAGTAGGACAAAACCCTACCTTTCTTCCACATGGCAACAATCATGTTCCTCCTGAATCTTTCCTCTTCAGCTTAAGCATCCCCAGTTCCTTCCAGCATATCAATGTCCTTGCTAAAATATGGTGCCCTGGATTTCACATGATGTTCTGTGCCACACCTCTCTGAATTACGACAGTTCTGCCAGTAGCTGACATAAGGTCACAGAACTGGAAGGGATAGGTATCACAGTGGGAGACCCACAGGGTCCAGGTCCAAAAAGATATTGACAGGAAAGAGTATTGAATTGGATCTGATAAGATGTATTTCACGTAAACAAATTTTAAACTCTCACACTAGGGTTCTAAAAATGATGAGATGGGGAAGCATGATTAGACAGTAGTTTGGGAAAATCTGGTTTTAGTGAGCTACAAGCTTGGTAATGTTTGAGAAGGCAATCAGAAAGCTAATTTCATATTTTGGATGAATTGAGAGGCTGTTCCTAGGACTTAGGAAGGTAGATAGCAATCCCACTGTATTCTGGCCTGGTTAGAGCATACCTGGAATATCATGTTCAATTCTGGGTGCTACACTTCAGGAAGGACCTTGAAGAATCAGAGGGTATCTGAAGGAGGGCAGTTTGGATGTTGGGAATCCTAGGGCTGATGCCATATCAACATCAAGGAAGGAACTGGGATGTTTAGTCAGAAGTAGAGGTGAGGGAGGGCTTTCACATGGAAGACAATTAGACACGTTTGTTCCCTGTTTTAGAGGGCAGGAAATTGAGCAATGGGTGGAAACCATAGAGGAATTCCACCTTGGCATCAGGGTGGGGCAGGGGAAATTCTTCCAAACAATTTGAGCTACTCAAAAGTAGAATTAGCTATCTAAAGACCTAGGGGCTTCCTCCTCCCTGGAGTGCTTCATACAGAGGCTGGAGGATCATTTGTGGGTGATGCGAGATTCTGAAACAGGGACGGATTTGACCATATAGCCTCTGGCAGCTTGCCCAGCTCTAGGTTCTAGAATTCTATATTTTGGGTCCAGGGCTTCTAAAGCCACACCAGTTTCCACCTCTCACTAACATTGGCTGGTTTCCTCATTTAATCTTTCTCTGGGTTCAAAACTTGAGTTTGAATAGGCTCTGGGATACAATTAGAATTATAGAAACTCTCCCTAATCAGTTCATTGACTCCTACTCTAACCCTCTGACTCTCCCTTTTGAACTAGCCTCCTCTCTTTCCATATCAATCTGTACACCTGATTCTCTTTCTCTGCCAGCTGAGGGGGATTGGGATCAGGTCTTCTTCCTTCTCCTTTGTCTCAGCTGTAGATTATTTCTTCTGGAAGGACTTTACAAGCCTCCTGGGAACTAGAAGGACCTCAGAATTCCCCATATGGTCTTAGTATACTCTCACCAGTGGGATGAAGATGTCACTGGATAAAGGAGGTCGTATACAAAGTATTTTCAAGAGAGAGGAAGTCCTATTAGGGAGTCCTCAGGGTCAGCAGCAGGAATCAGGGGATAGTGCAGGAGCATCATAGATGTACTTAGTGCTAGAGGACATGGAAGACATCAGTTAGTCTAATCCCTTCATTTTACAGGTGAGGAAACTGAGGCTCAGAAAGTTAAAGTGAGTTGCCTAAGGTCACACATGTAGTAAGTGGCTATTCTGGGATTCAAGCTCAGGTACTGTGGCATCAGGGAATTCTTCTGGGAAGGAGCAATATCCATATGGAATGTCATACAAACAAAATAGCCAGCATTCCACTTTGAAATGGAGAGTGTATGAGGGAGAGACAGGTGAAGAATTCAGTATGCAAAAGTGTGTGGGGGCTAGCCATATTGTAGGTTTTCAATCCCAAGTCTCCGGAGGTCTTTGCATTTTATCCTCTTTGTATTTTACCCCAGTGGCAGCAGGTACTCGCTAAAGACTTGTGAGTCGATGGGGTGCTGTGATGGAGTCAAGAGTTAGGTCCATCAATTTGGCAGCTGGGTGGCATTAAGGCACTGTAATAAGAAACACATGAGAGGTGGTGTTCTTTGGCGCTTCTCCTGGATCAGCACTGATGTTCTTGGACAAAATTAGGATCGACACACTGCAAGCTTTGACTGTCAATTCCCTACTTGTCTCCTGCCTGCTGAGACAAAATACTTCTCTCTGTATACTCTGTAGATGGAATTGTGCTCTGTTAATAGCCCTGAATGTATTTCCAAAGAGATGATCTTTTTTTTTCTCAGAAATCTAACAATATTTATTGCATACCACTGGTACATCCATGGGGGGGCGGTAATTAATGTAAAAGAGATTAACATGTGCAACATGTTTAAAGTTGTTGGATCTGAATATTGCTGTTACTTAGTATGAAGAACAGACATTCTCAATTATTCATTCACTGAATGTAGTGAAATTGACTTGGACAACCTTTGCATGTGAAGAGTCATCCTGATTGGTCTCATGCTTTTAGCAAAGAGGTGATCTTGAGAGTAAAGCCGTGTTTGGATGGACTCAGCCTTGCTCTTCTGTCCTTTTACATCTGACCATCCTTCTTAAAAACAAAATAAAACAAAACAAAGAAGGTTCATTGATGTCTTTTTTATGTCACTCATTTTGGGATATTATCTACTTTGCTCCCCTGAATTAAATCTTTCCTTGTAATTAAGAAGAAAGTTCAGTCTGAGCAGCCAGTATAGAGACTCATCTGTCAATATGTGCCGTCTTGTGCCCTTGTCATCCCCTTCCCCCACCGAAAGAAGGGAGCTGTTTCATTTTCTTTTCTCTTGGACCTTCACTAGCTTGTCGGTGGCTCACAGCTTGATTTCCTTTCAGGATCTTTCCATTTACATCGCTGTAGTCATGGCATAGATTGGACTCTTGGATCTGCTTATTTTTCTCTATGTTCATTCATACAAACCAGCTTATGTTGATCCAAATTCCTGATATTCCGCACTTGTTACTTCACAATAATATTGTATGGCATTGGTGTTCTACAATTTTCTTGCTTATCCCTAGCGAAAAGGCAAATACTCTGTTGCTAGTTCTTGACCATCACTATCCCTCATACACTCCCGCTGTAACTGTGGTGCACATCATTGGTTCTTGGCGTCTGTCTTCATCCTCCTTGGGACATATATCCATTTGGGGGATGATTCAAAGGGAATTCAGTGGGTGTTGTTGCTTTTATGGCTCATCCTTTTGCAGAGAACAGTGGCCCATTTCTGAATGCCCCCCATCATTGATTCTCCTGTTCCCAGATCACTTCCAAAATTCATGCTTTTGCTGAGCCAAATGTGGACATGCCGTGAATATTAGAACTGTGCCAAGAAAGTGGGATGTCCTTGATTTCAGTTCTATGCTGCCACCTCTTTGCTAAAATACATGAGATTAATCAGGATGACTCTTCCCATGCAAAGGTCACTTGTTAATTTTTTGCTTCTCATGTGGCTTTGTACTTCATAAGTTTGATCAGTGTGTGACCTAGTGAAATGAGTGATGGATTGGGGGTCAGGAAGGCTTGAGTCTTTTCTTTGGTCTTTTCTAAGGGCAAATCATTTCACCTGCCTGGCCTTAGCTTCCCCATCTGTAATATGAAAATAATAATGCCTGTGACCCACCTCACATATTTATTGTGAAGTTAAAATTATATAAATGTATATATATATGTATATATATACATAAAATGCTTTGTAAATTTTAAAACATTTTCTAAATGTCAATTATTATTATATGAGTCTGTAACATAGTATCCAAGATCCTATACACTGGTAGCAATGAGAAACTGAGCACTGAGAAAACGAGCACTGCCAATTTGGGGTATTATCTTGATTAGAGAATGTGCTCATAAAATCTGTTAAAGAATGCCCAATTCAAAGATTTATACTGCTAAGTGAGAAAGCAAAATCATCTTTATGTTTTCACAGCTAGCAGTGTTGGAGATCAAGTTGTGGGTGCCTGGGATGGCTCTTGGCATCAAGACGGTTAGGCTCAACCTTTTCTGGGGTTGGAGTTTAAATGAAGTCCTCAGTTGTCATACCTCTGAAAGAAGCAAGGCGTGGCCCTTTTCTATCTCCTTCCTGCTCCTTTTCCTCCTTTCCTCTTGCTCCTTTATCTTCCCTCTTTCCTTCTACTTCATCCTCTTCCTGTCTCCCTCTTTTTCTCTATCCTGTCCTTCCCATATTCCTCCCTTCTCTTTCATTTTCTTACACTTCCCATTCCTCTCTTTTCCTCTTTCTTCTCTTCTTTCCCAGCCATCCTTCATTTTCTTTTTTTATTTTCTTTTTAAAATTGTTATTATTTTATTTGTTTTCAGTGTTCTACCATCACTTCCATATAACTTTAGATTTTTCCCCCTCCTTCCCCGAGACGGCATACAATTTTATATAGGTTCTACACATACATTACTATTAAATACATTTTCTCCTTGGTCATGTTGCATAGAAGAATTAAAATGAATGAGAGAAATCATAAAACAAACCAAAATGTAGTACAAAAGAAAACAATCTGCTACAATCTGCGATTGAATTCCATAGTTCTTTCTCTGGAGGGGGAAGGCATTTTGCCTTAAGAGACGATCGGGAATTTTTTAAGTCCTTGCATTGCAATGAAGTTCTAAGCTTACCAGAAAAAACTCTCACACACTGTGGTTGCTGCTGTATATAAAGTTCTCCTGGTTCTGCTCCTTTTGCTCAGCATCAGATCATATAAGTCTTGCCAGGCCTCTCTGAAGTCTCCCTGTTCATCATTTCTTACAGCATAATAGTATACCATTATGTTCATATGCCACAATTTATTCAGCCATTCCCCAATTGTTGGGCATCCCCTTGATTTCCACTTTTTGGCCACCACAAAGAGAGCTGCTATAAATATTTTTGTACATGTTGGACCTTTTCCCATTTTTATGATCTCTTGGGGATACAGTCCTAGAAGTGATATTGCTGGGTCAAAGGGTATGCATATTTTTGTAACCCTTTGGGCATAGTTCAAAATTGCTCTCCAGAAGGTTGGATCAGCTCACAGCTCCACCAACAATGAATTAGTGTTCCAACTCTCCCACATCTTCTCCAACATGTATCATCATCCTGTTTTGTCATATTAGCCAATCTGATAGGTGTGATGTGGTATCTCAGAGTTGTTTTGATTTGCATCTCTCTAATCAATAGTGATTTAGAGCATTTTTCCATATGACTATAGATAGCTTTGATTTCTTCCTCTGAAAATTGCCTGTTCATATCCTTTGACCATTTATCAATTGGGGAATGACATATTCTTGTACATTTGACTCAGTTCTCTATGTACTTTAGAAAGGAGGCCTTTATCACAGACTCTAGTTGCAAAAATTCTTTCCCAGTTTTCTGCTTCCCTCCTAATCTTGATTGCATTGGGTTTGTTTGTGGAAAAACTTTTCAATTTAATATAATCAAAATTATACATTTTGAATTTCATAATGTTTTTTATCTCTTGTTTAGTCAAAAATTCTTCCTTTCTCCATAAATCTGATAAATACACTATTCCTTGCTCCACTAATTTGTTTGTAGTATCAGTATTTATACCTAGATCATGTACCCATTTGGACTCATCCTTCATTTTCTTACACCTTTATCTTTCTCCCTCTCACCTTTTTTCTCCTTGCTTAGGGAAGCCCTTTCCTCCCTTCTCCTTCTCTTTTTTCATTTTCTTCTGGAGGCAGAGGCAGATAGAGCTCAGGACCTAGAATCAGGAAGATTTGGACTAAAGTTCTGCCTCAGCTCCTCCCTAGCTATGTGACCCTGAGTAAGTCACTTCATTTTTGTTTGCCTCCAATTTCTCACCTGTGGAATGGAGATAATAATAAAACCCACTTCATCAAGATGACATGAGAATCAAATGGGATACTTGGATAAAATTTTGCAAACTTTCCAGCTCTATGGAAATGCTAGATGACATCATTTGTCCTCCTCCTTTCTCAAACAAAAATCTGTATTTACTTCCTTTACCTGCTCTTTGGAAAGATTTTTTATCATCTAGTAAATGACATTTATTTGTGATCTGGAAATGAAATGCCAGGCAGATAGTTTGAGATGACCCCTTTATTTCACTGTACTGAGAATACAAACATTCAGTGTGGTGTGAGTGACTGATTGAACACAATTCGTTGGTCAATGGGAACACTGATGTTTAGGAGAAAAATGAGGTCAGTCCCATGAACTGAAACCACGGGGATTCAGAAGAAAACGTTGACCATCCACTTGCCTGCCTGCCTGCCTCTACATTTAACCCTAAGCCTGCTCTTTCTCTGGTCCAAGGGCTCTCCAGTTTAGTTTAGCATTTAGACATAGCCTAAGTCCCCCCAAGACAGACGAAAGACCTTCCAGGTCAAGAGGAATGCTGGTTTTCAGCAGATGTCATAACCGAGCCCTCCTTATGCCACTCAGGTATTATAAAGATTAATGAGCTGGTGTGTGTAAGCTAGTCTGTTTGGCCTCCTGAGGAAAATGGGGCTGTATAAATATGAGGCATTATTAATCTTTCATAGAAAGAAATATTAACTTTGGCGAAAGTTAGAACTTCTTTGCTATGATAATAGAAAAAATAAACACTTGCTGAACACTGCTATGTGGTAGGCCTGGGAGAGAACAGAAAGGCGGACACAAGCACTCTGGAGACAGACAATGGGGTCTCCAAGAGGGAGCAGAAGAGAGCCCACTTCTAGCCCTGGTTTTCTTTCTAACTCACTGTATGTCCTGGGGGAGCCCTTCTAATCCCTGACTCTCAGCCTCCTCGTACAGTCAGTATAAAAACAAGACGAATTTCGATCCCACCACTGTATTTACTATCTGTATGGCACTGGGCAAGTCCCTGAACCTCAGTTTCCTCTTTCTGTCAAATAAGGGGATTGGACTATTGGCCCCTTAGTTCCTTTTCAAGTTGAATCTGTGATCCTGAGTCATTTCACCAGCATGGGCCTCATCCTCCTTATGTGTAAAATGTGGGTCCCTAAGGTCCAGTCCAGCCCCAACCTCAGCTTGAATACTTTCATGATCCTCTGGAGCTCTAAAGGACTATTCTAAAGTAAGCTCAGGAAAGGTGCAACATAAAGTTCTCCTTTTTCTCTATTAAAAGGTTAAAAAAAAGAATCCCACAAATCCAGGGCAAGATTAACCCTCACACCAGTCAACCTTTGTGACCAAATTTACCTCATCAAAGGGTTATGAGACCAAATAGCAGCTTACACTGGTGTTGTATTGTTTGGTTTTCAGTAGACCTTCCCCAATCCTTAAGTGAGGAGACTCATTTAGACTCTGAACAAACACCCAGACAGATGAATCCACTTGCCTCAGGACACATAGCTAGGATGTAGGACTTGAACCCAGAGCTCTTGACTCCAAGTGTGCTGTTCCTTCTCCTACTTTACACTGTCCTAATGATGTGGAGACTACTGGAGGCTTTGTAGAACACCCTGGATGTGCAAGGGCAGGGGATTAACACCAGTTTTATAAACCAGTCAGCTCTAAGTCTATGAAGTCTATTTAGCCCCCTCCCCTCAGGCAGAGGCAAGTTACTGATTGCCTGAGGGAGGAGGGTGAAGCTTGGGTCTCTCTCCACTGCTCCCATCCCTAGTGCTTTCTCATTCCGTTGATCACTCATCTCTAATAACTACACCAAGCACATATCTTGCGTTAGTGTGAGTCCTTCTGATCTCTACTGGCCAGCACCTGAGGACAGACCCAGAGTTCATGACCAGGAGCAGACCCCAGACTTTCCAAATCAGTACACTGTCAGAGCCAGTAATGAGGCAAGGCCCCCTTGCCATCAAAAGATGGTACCTGTTCTTCTTTGGCACCACATTCATGATCAGGAGTTAAATTCACCTGTTTGCAATGTTTACTCCTATTTCTGCCCCCTGGAGCCGAGCAGATCCTGTGAAATCCTACCATTCTCCACATGACATCCCTTCCCTCCACTATTGGAACTAATCACCTCCCTCCTGGTGTTCTCTGTCTCAAGGCCAGGTTCCTTCAGCTGATCTACACATGGTACAATCTGGAAGCCTTCCAACATCCTGCTGCCCTGCGCTTTTTAATGCCCTCCCTCCAAGGTGGTGCTTACATCTGAGCACAATACATTCCTTTGGATGCACCATTAGCTGAATGACTCTCATCAAGGATAGGTCACTAATCCATTAACCCATTAATTATCAATGTGGTAGGAGGTTTCCAGTGGAATGCTTCGGGATCTGTGCTGTTTAATATTTTTGATGGAAGACTTAGATAAATTAATAGGTGGCATGCTCATGAAATTTTCAGATGACCCCCAAATAGGAAGGGCAGCTCACACATTGGATGAGGGAGGAGGAAGGGGCAGCAGTGAGGCAGTGTGCTGCTAGCACCCCTTAAGGATAACCTCCCATAAATATCACATACTCACACTTGTTGGTACATCATCTTTCCCATTCAATTGTCAGCTCTTTGAGGGCAGGAAATGTGTTTTGTTTGTCTCTGTATCACCAGTGCTTAGCCCAGTGCCTGGTATATAGTAGGTCCTTAATAGATGGACTGACTGACTGGAGCAAGGGTGGGAAGCAGGGACAGCCTTCTGGAGGGGGTGGCAACCAGCTAAGTGAGCCTTAATTACTGATCATTGCTTCCTCACTTCACAGAACCAGCTTGGAAGCTCTTAGGGTCTGCACACACACCTTTAAGAGATGTATGCTGCCCCAATGCTTACTGAACGCACCAGTCTTGTTTCAGCTCTTCCGATAGCCAAGCCTGGCTCCTGCTGTGCAATGATGTGAGCCCGCTTCTCTACAGATCCATCCTGCTTAACCTTCTCGACTGATTTATTGTCCCAATTGAAGGATTTGCTGGTCCCTCTGCTGACACCTCCGTGCATCCCAGGGCAATACAGAAATATTACTGTGAAGGCCTCCAAGGAGCTTTAAATAAAGTTACTGTGGGAATTTTCTCTCTGACTTAAAGGATGGCCTATGGGGCATTTAATCATTGGAACGTTTGTTTGGTTTTGTTTCAAATCTTAAAGGCATCTGTATGGTATACCAGTCTTTCATTTGACAGAGAGGAAGGGAGGAGGAAAGGGAAGAGAGAGAGAGGGAAGGAGGGAGAGAAAGAGAGACAGAGAGGGACAGAGACAGAGAAAGAAGAAGAAGAAGAAGAAGAAGAAGAAGAAGAAGAAGAAGAAGAAGAAGAAGAAGAAGAAGGAGAAGGAGATGGAGAAGGAGGAGGAAGAGGAGGAGGAGGAGGAGGAGGAGGAGGAGGAGGAGGAGGAGGAGGGACACGAAACAGTTACGTGTGAAAACAACAGCCCAGGATCCAAGGCTGCTGCAGATACACAGACTGTTAAGTTTTCTCCCACACTCTGGGCCTTCCATTGTTTGCAAGGTGTTACATGAAAGCCAGTCTGCTCAGCAGGCCTTCTGATCTGCAGACCTGCCCCCCAGAGACACGGAGCAGGCCTTCTCTCCGCAGGACCTGGCCAGTGTCTGGTTCCTGTCTTGGGTTCACGTTTTTATAGATGAAATGCAAGAAGGATTTTCCTCTCCAGGGAGGCCAGTCCTCTTCCAACTCTGGTTCCTCTTCAGGAGGTGGGTCAGACTAGAGGAGCTGAAGGGCATCTTCAAGGTCTTGAGCACAAAGGCTCATCTACCCCTGGAATCCCCAGCAGTGAAAGGCAGCATGGGGGTTCAGGAAGAGAACTGGACTCCCAGTTGGACTCGGATCTGAGTTTTGCCTTCTACTCAGTGTGTAATCTTAAACAAAATACTGCCTTAAGGACATCCTCAGTTTCTTCATTAAGAAATGAAAGGGCTTAGGTGAGAAGATTTCTGAGGCCCCTTTGAGCTCTACTGTACTTGAATCTCTCCATTCCTGACCTGTTGAAGGTTGGGGGAAGAATAATCCTTCCATCTCCATTGACCCTCTGGACATTCTCGGCTGTTGTAGATGTTGCTTCAGTGGTTTACACAAGTGAAACCAAGAGCCCATGCCTACTTGTTGGGGGAGAGCTGCAAGGAGTTTGGCATAGATCTGATGGAAAATGACTCCCTTGAATTTTCCCCACAGCAGGGTCTTCTGGCACCATAGCTCCTAGTCAGAGACTACACACCCTTCACTTAAAATAGCAAACAGCGAAGGTGGAGGGCCATAGACCATGGCCTGATCATTTGTGCCACATGGCGGGAGAGGGGAGAAAGCCCCATGGTCTTTCCCCTCACTGCCTGGTCTTTCACCATGAATGAAGGAGTCAGTGAAAGGCATGAAGGGTGGGGAGCTGATTAAGGCCTATATTAAGACACCCCCAGTTGTGGCTTTACAATCAAAAGGTTCCTCACAACCAGTTACAGAATACCCAGGTGTGCTCCCAGGTCTCATCAAGGCACTTGCCTTACTGGGAATCATAACTCTCTGGAAAACATGGATCAGCCATGCTATCTGGTAAAATTTGTGCAAAGAAATCACCCAGCAGCTATGCTGATTGGGTGAGGGAGCTCAGTGTTGGTTTTTCTTTTTTAATTTAAACTTTGTCAGAGACACTTTTATTCACTATATACGACAATCAATTAATTACAGGAGGAAATACAAACTGACCCCACAGAATTTCCTCTGTCATCCAAGTGAGTTCCAATTACAAGAAATTCCCAGCTAGTAAAAATAGCATAAAATAAAGGGAAAAAAAGGCTCTACCATGAGGTGCTGCTGATTAAAAGAAACAGCATGTTCCATATAGGGAGAGCTAGGGAATGGAGTCTACAGTGCTCAGATCAGACTCTGTAGCATGTCACAACATGGTGCATCTCACTGATGAGGGGAAAACTGGGGACAAAAATAATATAGAAAGGAAGGTTTGATCAATGGTTTGGATTTAAGGGGTAGGGGCAAGATACACTTCTCCAAGTTCTGTTTGCTTCAATTTTCTCCTTAGGAACTCTCCACAGTCCTTATGTTTCCACATGATTAAAAGGACATAAGTCCCAAGAGGGCCTTTGAAGTGAGAGACTTCAAATAAGACTACAAAATTACAAAGAAAATGGTTACTTTTTGGGGTTTTTGCTATTGTTTTGGATGATGCTGGGGCTACCATAGGCACTAGAAATAATAGATGCTGAGAGAGGTCATTGCACTATTGGTGCCAAGAGAAGTCTGTGGACTTCTCTACAGTCACATAATACAACAAGAGAAAGTCTTGGACAGTGGAGAGAATGCAGCTGAATTTGAGGTTCAAATCTCAATCCTAACATTTGCTCTCTTGACCTCAAACAAGAAAGATGATACTAGGATTGCTCATCTGGAGGCCTGGAAGGATGGGGAGCCCTTGAGAGCAATAGGGAACTTTGGAAGAGGCATAGTTATGGGAGTGGTGATGGAGTTCATATCATCTCTCCCCATAGAGAACCCCATGTTTGAACAGGTTAGTTTTCACGTTTTGATATGGGATGGAAACTTAGGAGAGAAATTAGAGAAGCAATACAGATGTGGCAGCCCAGTCCTCTTCAGAGAAGTGATAATTAGACCCATGGGCATTGATGAGCTAGCCAAGCCAGAGAATGTGGAGATGGAGCCTTGGGGAAACACTCACAGCCTGTGGGCATGGCTCAATAACAAGGCTGCCAGGGAAGCTGAGGAGGAAAAGTCAGACAGGGTCAAGGACCATAGAGAGAAAAGGTTGGAGGATTTGACCTTAATTAAGAGATCACTGGTAATTGCAGAGAAAGTGATTTCAGGTGGCAGCCCAACTTCAGGAGGATTAGCAGAGCCTGAGAGAAAGGAAGCGGGTGCTCCTGACGGGTCTAACTTTTTCTTTAAGTTTAGTTAAGGTGAGGAGAGAAATGGGATGACAACTTGAGAGGGTCCTAGAATTAAAGGAAAGGAGTCTTTTTTTCTTTTCCTTTTTTTTTTCTTTTCTGTTTTTTAAAATGGGAGAAGTATGAGCTTGTTTATAGGCAGCAGGGAGAATGTAGTGGACAGGAAGAGACTGAAAACTAGGTGATGGTCATAGGGGCAACTGCTAGAGAAGATGGGAGGGGATGGATCAATGATGTCTGAACAGGACACCTGTTGTCACTTTGTCATCAGATTTCCCCAGCCTGTAACACAATATCTGGTATACAGTAGGCACGTCCAGTTGGAAGGATCTTACAAACTGGACTCAAGCCTCTCATTCTACAAAGGAGAATTGCTTTGCCCAGGATTACCTGAGGGCAGAGCTGACACCGGACCAGCGTCTGGCTCTTGGCCTAGAGTACCAGGGTCTTTCTACTCTATCATCTTTTGGATTCTCAGTTCTGTGACATCCTTTCTGTTTCCTTTTTGACCTGGTGACCACTGGGACATTTACTAGGGTAAGAGCTCTAGACTTGGGGTCAGGAAGGTCTGAGTCTGAATCCCAGTTCAGACACTCACTTAACTTTTCTTAACCTCAGTTTCCTCATCTCTAAAAAGGGATAATAATAGTGCCTACCCCTCAGGGTTGTCATGAGCATCCAGTGAGATAAGAATTGTAAAACACTGAGCACAGTGCCTGGCCTGGAGAAAGTGCTATCTAAAGTTATTGCTATCATGAACCTCCCAGGATCGTTAGGAAGTTCAAATGAGACTGCTTTCTAAAAACAGTTTGCAGATTTTAAAGTGTTCCACTCAATGGCTCCCTATTTCCTCCAGGATCAAATACAAAATGCTTCTGCCATTCAAAGCCCTTGATAATCTACCCCACTTTTCCAGGCTTTTGGCACCTTCTCCCCCCGTCCTAGCATGCTGCATTGACACTGTCCTTGTAATTCCTCTAACCAAGCTGTCTACCTCTGGGCGTTGTCTTGGCCTGTGCCCCATTCCTCTGCCCATCGCTGTCTCATCGTGTCTCCTGGCTTCTCGGAATCCTCCGGGAAGGCTCCTCCAATCCCTGGCAGTCCCAGCGCCTTCCTTCTTGATTACGTGTTATCTGTCCTGGCTGGGGCTTGTCTTCTTGGTTCTCCCCCATGGGATGGTGAGCTCCTGCGGGGCAGGGATCGGCTTTTACCTTCGCATCCAGCCCCAGCGCTTAGCCCGGGACTAGGCACGTCAAAGGTGCTCACTGAACGCTTACTTAGGACTGAAATGACAGTGATAATATGAATAAAAAATACCCACGCTTGGAGGGCCGTGCAGTCTGTGTGAGGGAAGCACGGACGGGAGGCCAGCTCACACTCGCCCTCCGTCATCTGGGTTCTCGGGCCAGGGCGGGAGCCTGGTACCCCTTGCCCCTCCCGCTCCGGGGAGCTTTACTCCCAGGGCCAGCGGCAGCCTGCCCGATAGGATCGGCTGTCCGACCGGGTCACCCCCGCCGCTCCTCCGCCTGGCTCTGCCCTCCGGGACCAGGCTTGGCCCCCCCAGATCGGCCTGGGAGAAGCCGGCGGATGGCTGGGGGCGGCCGGGGCCGTCCTGGCCTGGGCCTCGCGGAAGGTGGGCGGCGAGCGCGGGATCCGGCGAGCCGCCCACTGCCCTTCCCTCCCCCAAGGGATCCTCCCCTTCGGGACGCTCCCGAAGGACGCGGAGGCTCCCCCACCTCCGCCGAGCGCCCCCCCGCCGAGCGGCCTCCCCCCCCGCCCAGCAGCCCCCCCCCCCCCCCCGCAGCCTGGGCCGCTGTGGGCACCGAGCGGGCGCGGAGAGGGCTGGGAGCGGGGCGGGCCCGGGCTGGCGGGCGGGCAGGGAGGGGCCGCCCTGGCCATGGCCTTGGGCTTGGCCGCGGCTCCCTGCTAGGGGGAGGGGGAGGGGAAGGTTCGGGACCGGCGCTGCAGCCCGGTGACAGATGGCCGAAGGGAGCTGTCAGGACAGCCACCTCGCTGGCCCCCGGTCCCAGCGGAGGGAGCCTGGCGACAGCCTGGAAACCCAGCCCAGTGGCTGGAGGGGGGCCCCCTTCGGAGCCACGGATGGGAATGCAGGTAATGTGCCAGGCCCGAGAGCCCCTTCACTCTGGGTGGAGGGTGTGGAGGGGGTGGGGGTGGCACCGGCTCTGAATCTAGGGGGAAGCTCACGTCTGGCACGCGCCCCAGCTTCGGGGCCTGCCCCTCGGACACCCCAATGCGCTTCCCAGGCTGAACTCGGGGAGGGGGTGGAGCCCTTAGCCTTGGAGGGGCCTGCCACCTGTCTGGGCTGCTCGTCTTTACTGGGGCCTGGAGGATGCAACCCTGGGCCCAAGGGCGGCAAGAGTCCACTAAGGGCCCCAGGCCTCCAGCAGTGAGCGCTAGGCCCTTCCTTACAGGGCTCTTCAGGCTAGCAGGGTGAGGCTAGAGGTACCAAGCAGAGAAAGTGCCTTGCCAGGCTCAGAGCACTGAAATGGCAGCTACTGTAGCTGTCACTGATCAGGCTCGGACCAGTCAAATTCTGAGACAGGTCTGACTTAGGGGAATTAATGCAATCAAGAGACTGGAGGTCAAAGCCAGGTCTGCCTGACACTTCCTGGGTGTGACAGTGGGCTTGTCCAGTCAGGGCATCTCTGAGCCTTGGTATTCCCCTCTGCACAATGGGGTTGTGTAAAAGGCTTCATAGATACTTGGTGAGCAGACATGCTACTTCCCCCACAGGGCTGAAGTTGCTTGAGGCAGGGGCTATTTCATTTGGCCTTTTGTATCCCCAGTGTCCCCCTAAGGACTGGGAACTAGCCAGGTAACTGGGGGATTGGGGAGCGGGGCTGGACCTGGAGCTGAGTTCAGATTCTGCCTCAAACACCTACTAGTTGTATGACCCTGGACCTCTGTCAATCAGTTTCTTTTTCTGGCTATTTATAGACCCTTCTTCCCAGGGGTTGCTGGGAGGATAAACATACTTATTGATCAGTTGATTGGGAATTATGATTCTTCCTCTGCCTCCTTAGAAGAGTTGTTGGACACATTCTTTAAGTACTGCAGACAAGGGGAGCAATGGAGGAATGCAGTGAATTTTAGGGGCAGGAGAGAGTGAGCATTCTTGTCATGGAAAACTCACTTTTATTGGGAGGATGGAGGGTGGGGCTGGAGGATGGCAGAAGACCTGGGCTCTAGCCTCTGTCATCAGCTGTCTTCATGACCTTGTGAAGGTCACTTCCCTTCTCTGGTCCTCAGTTTCCCCATCTGAGCTAGCCCCTTCCCCCTTTGCCATTCCAGGTATAATGTCTCTGGAGGATCATCTTCAGTTATTCATCTCTGTGATCCAGACAAGTGGAAGGAGCAGGTTAGCAGTTGAAGGAACTAGGTGACCTTGGGGCCACTGATTTCCCTTTCTATCTCTTGGAATTGAGGAGGTGGGACTAGATGATCAATAGTCTTAGACACCTTCCAGTTTGTCATTTGTTATGATTCTGTGGTCCTTGCAGGATACTTTCTCTGAGCCTCAGTTACCTCAACTGTGAAATGTGAGGATTTGCCTAGATCAGAATTCCTAGAATAACTTTTCTCTCATGCCATAAATCTCTTTGACAATCTGAGCAGTCCTACAGATCCTTTCCAAGCATCATGTTTTTAAATGCATAAAATAACACGTATAGAATTACAAAAGAAATCAATTATATTGAAATATAATTACAAAAAATTGTTCCTGGATACCTGTTTAAGAATTCCTGGATAAATCACTAGCATCTCTTCCTGTTCTTAATCTATAATCCTATTTAATGAATTTATATTTTTAAAGAGAAGAAGAAATCAGTATAATTGATGTATACATTGAAAAAGGATGCAAGCATGTGCAATGTGGAGCACTCATGGGCTTCCTGCTCATGCAGAGGGGATGGGGTGGGAGTATATTCTAGGATCTCTTCTTTGGAGCCATGAATGCTTTTTGTAATTTTGTAACTTTCACTTCTGAGTTTTTGTTCTTTCTATTTACATCATGAAGTCACTGTATCTTTTGTTCCCTTGGCTCTCCTGACTTCACTTTGCATCAGTGCATGTAAGTCTTTTCATGCTTCTTTCAGTTCATCACAATCCCCATTTCTTACTGGACAGTAATATTCCATGGCATTAATAAACCACAATTTTCTTAGCCTTTGTCTTCTTTGTGGTGTGTTGGTAGATTTAATGTTTTTTTCTTTCAGTTTTATTTAGTTCAAGTCATGGCAGAGTTTTAGTTTGTATTCTGATCAGGTCCTTTTGAGCAGAGATTTTTTTGTGGGGAAGGAATAAATTTTAGATTAGGGATGAGGGGTGTTCCTGTGATTATACCTCTTAGGTGAGGAAACTCCTATTGGCATCTTCTCCACCATTTGATGTCTTAAAGAATTCCCCCTACCATGGAGAGTGTACACTTGTCCAGGGTCGTGCACCTAGCATGTGATAGAGTCAAGACTCAAGCTCTCCTAGCTTCTAGCCTAGTTCTCTGGCCATGAGACTTTACCACCTCCCACTGAATTGTAAAATTCAATTCAGAAATCATTATTAGACAGCAGCTATATGTCAGGTTTTGTGTTATGTGCTAGGGTAACCACAATAATAATTTAAAAAACAAAACAAAGAAAAAGCATTCCTGGCTTTCAGGAAGTTTACATGATGGAGAAAAGGAACAGCATGTTTGCAGTTAAATAAACACAAAATGGATCCCATTGGGATTCCTGGCTGACCATGGGTTAGGGGTGGGAGAACAGGGAGAGGCAGAATCCTGTAGAAGGGAATCACTTGAACTGAACCTTGAATTCCAAGAAGTAGAGGTGATTAGGGAGAGCCTCCCAAATGGTGGGAGATGGCATATAAGACGTGGGGAAGTGACCTTAGAAGTCATTCATTTAGATCCCTTGAAGAAACCAAGCCCAGAAAGCTTAGGTGAATTTCCCATACATACCCAGTATGATAGTGGTCAGTTGGGGACTTGCCTTCAGGTGGTCAGGCTTGAGCCTGTGCTCATGATAGAGGTCTTCACATATTTCAATGGCTTCCATGCACAAGAGGGAGTCAATTTCCTGTTCCTCCATAGGGTAGAAGTAGGACCAAGCAGGTGGGGATTGGGAGGGGTCAAGTTTTTAGTTGGGGTGCTGTTAATCAAGTTCTTCTCTTGTTAACTTGTTCCTTCATTCAGGAGGAAAATCTCATTGGGAAGGTGACTGCTTGGTTTCCATGCTGGCCTAGGCCTAGTCTGACTGACCTCTGCTGCAGTTCATGCTGCGGACTGTTTCCAGCTAGTTAACTCTTTCTAGACATAGTTGAGTCAGCCTTTTCCCTGCTTCCCATCCAGATCCATCCGGCCCTTTAAAATCATATTAGATGAGAGAGAATGGGGTAACTAAGAGAGGGTGGGAATGGACTATTTAGAGCTCCTGTCAACATTTCTGCTGGTGCTGTCAGCTCAGCCTCCACAGATGGAACAAATGGTGGGGCTGGATGAAGCCAGGATGCTCAAACTTCCATCTTCCACTGGAAGTTAGTGATTGGCTCCCAAGAATGGGCACCCTTAGTTAGTTTTTGCAGTAATCCATGAAGGACAGAGGGTCTGGGCTAGGGCAATGGAAGATCATGGGAGCATCCCTCTTGAGCTGGCAGGGACCCTGGAGTTAATTAGTGGACTTCATTTTACACACATAGAAACTGAGGTCCAAAGACCTTTTGTGTCTTGTCCAAAATCACATAGGTAGTATGTGGCAGAACCAGGATTTGTATTCCGGTCCTCAGATAGCCCCCATAGAGGGCTCTTGAATTGGAATGGAAGGATGGAGATGCCATTTTGAGGGTCAGATTGCTAAAACATGAGGATTCCCTGGGCTGAAGGAAGTTATTGAATTATTAGTGCTGAGCTTTCTAGCCTTTGGGGGACAAGCTCTAACATTGCCTTCTCCAGTTAACAGGAGCCCCCTCTCTCCAGTGCAGGTCCTAATTTGAAGGAGTGGCTGCGGGAACAGTTTTGTGACCATCCGATTGAGCATTGTGAGGACACTCGCCTGCATGACGCGGCCTACGTGGGTGACCTCCAGACCATCCGCAGCCTACTGCAGGAGGAAAGCTTCCAGAGGTAAGTGCCCCCCTCCCTTTTCTTTGTACCTCAGGCAGGACCTCACCCCATGCTCTTTGCTCCCCCAAACACTCGAATGTGTGAGAGGCTGGGCATGGGGCTGGCTATAGACTTCACTTTGTTTGTCAGAAGACCATGGCAGAGGTCTGGTGTTCAGCAATGCCATGACTGTCCTACACCAAGTCCCAGAGACTCACCCTGGAAAGTGCTGTCAAGGAGAGCTATGGAACCCACAAAATGACAGAGTGAAACAAATCTCCAGTCCAAGACAACTGGGAAAGTTGTCAGGAAGGGTATATTGCAGGCTGGGAATGGAGTGCAGTCCAGCTTGGGCCATGCTAGCATAAATGGACCAGAGCAGACCTCAGGGACCTGAATCACTGGCAGATGTGGCAGTTTCCAGACTTCTCAAACCACGAACACTCAAGACAGCATAGAAAGTCAGTGGGAAAACTCTGTGGGATCTGGGTGAAAGAAGAGCATGTGTGGTCTGGCAGTGGGTGTGGCAGTGGTGGGGGCAACAGCAGCAGTAGCAGTGGCTGCTTCTGGAACTCTGGACCCAGATATGGTAGGGGATCAAAACCCCTGAAGTCTAAGCCAGTACATCCACTCCCAGTGGAAACACAATTCTACCTTAACAAAGAATTAGAAACTCAAATGTTTGGCTAGGAAGATGAGTAAACACTGTAAAAAAAAGAAACTCAGACCATAGGATTTTATTTTGGTGACAAAGATAAAAATACACAACCAGAAAAAGACAACAAAGTCAAAGTTCCTATATCGAAAACCTCCAAGAAAAGTATGAGTTACTCTCAGGCTGTGGAAGAGCTCAAAAAGGATTTGAAAATCAAGTAAGAGAAGTAGAGGAAAAATTGTAAGAGAAATAAGAGTGATGTAAGAAAATAATGAAAATTGCATAAACAGCTTGCTGAAGAAGACTCAAAAAAATGCTGAAGAAAATAACACCTTAAAAACTAGATTAATTCAAATGGCAAAAGAAGTCCAAAGCCAATGAGGAGAAGAATATCTTAAAAAGCACAATTGGCCAAATGGGAAAGAACGTCCAAAAGCTTACTGAAGAAAATTATTCCTTAACAATTATAATGGAGGAAATGGAAGTTAGTGACTTCATGAGAAATCAAAAATTATAAAACAAAACCAAAAGAATGAAAAACTTGAAGACAATGTAAAATATCTTATTGGAGAAACAGCTGACCTGGAAAATAGATCCAGGAGAGATAATTTAAAAATTATTGATCTACCTGAAAACCATGATCAAAAAAAAAGCCTAGACATCATCTTCCAAGAAATTATCAAGGAAAAATTGATATTCCAGATATCTAGATGTTCTAGATATCTTGATAGTCTAGATAATCTAGAACCAGAGGGTAAAATAGAAATGGAAAGAATCCACTGATCACCTCTGGAAAGAGATCCCAACAGGAAAACTCCTAGAAATATTGTAGCCAAATTCCAGAGTTTCCAAGTCAAGAAAAATATATTTCAAGCAGGCAGAAGAGACAATTAGAGTATTGTGGAAATACAATGAAGATAACACAAGATATGGCAGCTTCTACATTAAGGGATCGAAGGGCTTGGAATATGATATTCTGAAGGTCAGAGGAGTTAGCATTAAAAGTGAGAATCACCTACCCAGCAAAACTGAGTATAATCCTTCCAGGGAAAATGGGTTTTCAATGAAATGGAGGTCTTTCAAGCATTCTTTATAAAAAGACCAGAGCTGAATAGAAAATTTGACTTCAGATACAAGAATCAAGTGAAGCATGAAAAGGTGAACAAGAAAGAAAAATCATAAAAGACTCATTAAAGTTGGCATGTTTACATTCCTACAAGGAAAGATGATATTTGTAACTCATGAGACTTTTTTCTCTATTAGGGTAGTTGGAGGAAATAGACAGATAGATAGATACACACATACATATATACATACATAGATGGCACAGGATGAGTTGAATATGTATCTAAAAAATAAAATTAAGGGGTGAGAGAGGAATATATTGGGAGAAGAAAGGGAGAGATAGAATGGGGTAAATTATCCAAGAAAAAGATTTCACAATAGAGAGGAAGAGGGGGAAGGTGAGAAGGAATGTGTGAACCTTACTCTCATTGGATTTGGCTTAAGTAGTGAATAACATACACACTCAACTGAGTATCTTACCCTACAGGAAAGTATGGGAGAAGGGGATCAAGGGGGGTGTGATAGAAGGGAGGGCAGATTAGAGGAGGAGATAGTCAGAATCGAACACTTTTGAAAAGGGACAGGGTCAAAAGGGAAAATAGAATAATTGGAGGGGTTAGATAGGATGAAGGGAAATATAGTTAGCCTTTCACAAGACTGTAATGAAAGTGTTTTGCATAACTATACATATATAACCTATATTATATTGCTTGCCTTCTCAACTAGAGTGGGTGGAGAGGGAAGAAGGGAGAGAATTTGGAACTCAAAATTTTAAAAATAAATATTAAAAAAATGTGTTTACATTCAACTGGGAAGTAAAATATTACAGGCAACAAGGTATACAAATATGTCTCATAACTTCATTAACTGTTATTCATAGTATCCTTCAAGAAAGGAAAGGGGAAGGGGCCAAAGGGGAGATGATAAAAAGGAGGGAAGACTAGGGGAAGGGATAATCAGAATACATGCCTTCTCAGAGTGGGGGAGGGGAAAGATGGGGAGAAAATTTGGAACTCAAAATCTTATGGAAATGAATATTAAACACTAAAAATTAATTAATTGATAAGCAGAAGAACAAGGCAGAGTCAGGAATTGAACAGAGTGATGGACTTGGAGGTGGAGAGATGTGGGTCCAAATCCTGCCTTGTCACCTACCAGCTCTGTGACCTTCAATACGTGTCTGAGGCAGCTCTAAGGCTACAAATTATAGACAGTTGATGACCTGCATTGGTGAATGATTTTGCACACCAGGAGTTCCCACTCAGATGAAATCATGGGTCCTTGACATGTGTTAGCCACCTAATGTAGCACTGGGAGGGACCTTAGAAGTTATGCTCTCCAACACATCATCTTACAGATGAGGAAACTGAGGTCCAGAGAAGCTAAGTTTCTTGCCCACACACAGCTAGTAAGAGTCAGAATCAGAATTTGAACTCAGGTCTTCTTGACTCTAAAGGTGGTGTCCTTTTGATCCCATTACACATGCCACCCAGTCCTGAAACCCATCAAAGGGAGTATCATAGAATCTCACATCTACAGTTCAAGGAACATAGAAAGGGCATCATTTTATGAATGAGGAGACTGAGGCTCAGAGAAAGCTTAGTGACCCTGTGAGTATGCCATGTCCTGATCCTACCTTACACCTAAATATAAAGATGGAAGTAATTCTATTTTCATATAAAGTTTTGTTCTGGGATATGGAGGGGTGGGTCACCCTGAACTACAAGAGGAAAGAGGAGCACCTAAAGGAAGCTGGAGAATCTAAGTAAGGGGCACCCTCTGGGGACATGAGCTAGCCTGTGTGAAGGCACTGAGGAGGGGGCTGAGGTTAAAGTGCATACAGGTAAGTGATATGAATTCTTGGGGAGGGCTTTAAATGCCACCTGGGGGTTTTGTATTTGATCCCAGCAGCATGAGGAGCCACTGAAAATTTTGGAGCAGGATAATCAAATGAATGCCTAGGCCTGTGTGTTAGAAATATTATTTTGTTAGAAACTGAGAGGATGCCAATCAATTGGGAAATGGCTGAGCAAGTTGTGGTACAGGATTATGATGGAATATTAGTGTGCTATAAGAAATGATGAACCCAATGCCTTCAGGAAAACCTGGAAAGATTTACATCAACTGATGCAGAGTGAAGTGAACAGAAACAGGAGAACATTGTACACAGTGACAGCAATACAATATGGTGAAGAATTGTGAATGACTTAGCTCTTCTCAGCAATAACAGTGATCCAAGACAATTCCAAAGGACTCATGATGAAACATGCAATCCATCTCCAGAGACAGAACTGATAGAGTTTGAATACAGATCAAAGCATACTATTTTTTACTTTCTCTCATATTCTCTCTCTCTCTCTCTCTCTCATCTGATTTCTTTAGCAACATTAATATGGAAATTTTTTGCATGACTGCACATGTATGACCTGTATCAACTTGCTTGCCTTCTCAAAGAGAGGAGAAGGAGGGAAGGGAGAGAATTTGGAACTAAAAGTTTTGTAAATGGATGTTAAAAATTGTTTTTACATGTAATTGGGGAAGAATAAAATATTTTTAAAATTTATTTTAAAGATTATTTTGTAGCTGTGTGGAGGATGGAATGAAATAAGGAGAAGCTAGGAGAAGCTAAGAGATCCAGTTATCACTTACATTCATCGAGTTTTATATGGTTCATATTTCTTCGTGTCCTGGGCCAGTCTTACACTGGAAGTCTCCTGTGGGCAGTGGTCCTTCTGTCCTCTCCTCTCCCCAAGAATGGAGAAAGTAGTCGTTTTCTGAGTAGTTGAAACACGGAGCTGGGAGGAATCTTAGAAATAAGCCAATTCAGCTCCCTCATTTTACAGATGAGGAAATTGAGGCTTAGAGGGGAGAAGAGATTTTTCTAAAGATCACACACTGATTAATTAAGAGGCAGTTCAAACCCAGTTGAGTAGAAGTTTCTTGAATGCCAGAGAGAGTTTCATTTTTTGCCTTTGGAGCTTCAACTTTTAGTACAATGCTTGGCACCTGGTACAAAGTGAATGTGGGTTGAACTGAATTAAATTTCGACTCCAAGTAAATTATTCTCTCTGCTCTACCTCAACTCTCACAACATTTTTTTTACAGATGAGGAAATTGAGGCCCAGAAGGGTTGTGATTTTTTTTATAATGAGGTTACCCAGTTTATCAATTGATAGATTGCCAGATGAGCCATTCCAATGACATCTCTGCAGCTGGTTCCTGGAGAGAGACTCAGAGAGCCCATTTCCTTGCCTCCTGGGTTCTTGCACATTCCCTCATTAGGAGGGACATCAGTGTTTAAAGGGCAGAGCTCAACCTGAGAAGGATGGTCATTGCACAGCCCTGCCAAAGGGATTAGTCTCCCATGCAGATAGGATATGAGCCCAGGCCAAAGTCAACTCTGCCGAGCTTTGGCTGCAGCTGGGGCTGGATGTCATATAATCTAAGGGGAATTCCTACCTGTGAAACCAATGCTTTTGTGCTTTTCTTTCTGAATGTTTACTCTCCCATTTGTCTGCCCCACTCCAGAATCAGGCTGGAAGGTGCTTTGGTTGCTGTTGTCCTGGCCTCTGGAGGGAGAAGGAAGGAGGATCTTCTCTTGGCCCTCCCACTAACTAGCCCTGTGACTTATGGGTCACTGTTTTGGTTTCAGAAACTCCTGATTGGATAATTTTTCCTCCTTATCCTAAGGAAGATTAGTGATGAGTTTGTCAATAAAATGTGAGTACAGATGGATGAATCAATAGTTTTCTTCACTTGCCTACTATGTATCCTAAAGTTTTTTTTTCCATCCTGGGCCTTATTCTCAGCTACTGTTGCCTCTGGTAGTAGTTTTGATTAGCGCTGAGCCATGTGTGGCTAGGTGGAAGGAGGGCCAATGTGGAAGAGGGTAGACAGAGGGTCCTCTCCCATCACTAGATGAAAAAAACTCTGGACTCTGGGTCACCACATCTAATTAGCAGTGAAGTGACCTTGAGCTAGTCACTCATCCTTAGTGTGCCTCATTTTCCCACCTCTAAAATTATACAAAATTACTTTCTTCTTATGTTGTACCTCGTCGCCCAGGGACCTCTAGAAGAGATGCAGGGTTAATAGACTGGAATAGCAGTGTTACCTTAACTCTCTGTGCCTCAGTTTCCTTATCTATAAAAATGTGCTCTGGGGCCCATAAGCCTCTATAACAGAGCCTGGGCTCTCATGGACCAGGTGCCATCTAAGGAACTTTATCTCAACTGGTTATTTTTCCTTCCTTCATATCACCAAACTCAACTTGGATTATTCTAAGAAAATCTGTAAGATAACAATAGCTTATGTAGAAAAGGTCCTTAAATGAGGGTGGCCAGGCCCTCAGAGCCTTAAAGGGAGCTAAGCTTCAGCCTTGGGTTGAATTCTGACTAACACTATCTGTGTGAATTGGTCAGCTTCTTATGCTATCTGAGCCCCAGATTTCTCATCTCTGACATAAGGGAGTTGGAGATGACTTTGGAGGTCCCTTTTCTCTCCCAATCTGTGCTCCTCTGGGCCTGAGGTAAAGACAAGAGGGATGAATATTCTAGTCATGGGCAGCTCTTCCTGCAAAGGCACATAGTGGGGAGATGAAATATCTACAGAGCAGAGCAAATAGGCAGCCTGACTGGAACAGAGAATATGGGAGGGGAGTAACTAGAAACAAACCTAGAAACAAGTGTGAAACCAGATTCTGAAATACTTGACATACCCAATAGAGGATTTTGTGTTTTATCCTAGAGGCAATAGGAAAGCCACTTTATCTCTCTGAAAGAGGCTTCCTCAGTTTCCTCTTTTGTAAGATGGTCTCTCAAATTCCTTTCAACTCTGCTTGATATCCCATATCTGACCTGTCACGCCATAGCTTCTTGCCTCAATCTAAGCTTTAACGGTGTATCTGATGTCCAAGCCTTAACGGTATATCTGATGTTAATATCTGTAAAAACAAGGCTCAGTTTCCTTTTCTGTCAAATGGTGAGACAGCGGAACTGGGTAATCATTAAAGTTTTTCCCACTCTAAGTTCCTTATACCTACAACTCCTCTATGTCTGTGTCTTTGTCTATTTCTAGACCACGGCCATGTCTTTGTTCAGCCTGTTTCCATTTAAAGATGAATTCACTTGCCTCATCTACTTTCAGGGCTCACTCCAACAAAGCTAAATTTCCTGTTTCTGCTGTCTTCTCAGCCGGATCAATGAGAAATCAGTCTGGTGTTGTGGCTGGCTTCCCTGTACCCCACTGCGCATTGCAGCTACTGCAGGCCATGGGAACTGTGTGGACTTCCTGATTCAGAAAGGGGCTGAGATTGACCTTGTGGATGTGAAGGGACAGACTGCCTTGTATGTGGCAGTGGTGAATGGCCATCTGGAATGTACCCAGATCCTCCTGGAAGCTGGAGCTGACCCTAACGGCAGCCGGCATCACCGCAGCACTCCAGTGTACCATGCCTCCCGGGTGGGGAGAGCTGACATTCTGAAGGAGCTGATCAGGTAAGTGAGGAGAAGCAGATGCTATGGCTGTGATAATCCCCATTGTCCAGAGGAGGAAACTGAGGCTTAGACAAGCTCAGTGATTTGCCCAGGTGCATATAGCAGTTACATGTCAGAAGGAGGATCCAAACCCAGGTCTCTCCTCACTTTAAATGATTCTGTGACTCTGTTACTTCAAGGTAGCCCAAGCAGAGTCTAATGAGACTGGACCATCAATCAGCTCTCTGTCACTATGGGACAGCCTGGTGAGTCGTAGTTTCTCTGCCATGGTCACTGATCCCATCTTTGGAACTTAAAATCACTCTCTGTAGCTTATCCTTTGTGTGGACCTATACCCCCTAGGGAATATAACAACATCAACATTTAGTGAAATCTATTATGCCAGGCATTGTGCTAAGCACTCTACAAATCCTGACAACTACTCTGGGAGGTAGGTGCTATTATTATCTTCAATTATAGTTGAGGAAATTGAGGCAAACAGAGGTTAAATGACTTGCCCAAAATCACAGAGCTAAGTATCGGAGGCAGAATTTGTACTCAGGTCTTCCTGACTCCGGATCCATAAATCCAAGTTGACTAGAAACTTTGAACTGACTGAGGATGCCACATTCAGATGCTCTACCTTCTCCAGAAACTCAGACTGCAAAATCCTCCTGATCTTCTAAAATAGAGTGACGGACTTTCAACGTGAGGAGCTTTGTTGGTGTCACAGTGGCTAGGGTACTGGGTTTGGAATCAAGAAAACTCATCTTCCTGAGTTCAAATCTGACCTCAGAAACTTAGTAGCTATATGACCCTAGGCAAATCACTTAACCCTGTTTGCTTCAGTTTCTTCATCTGTAAAATAAGTAAATAGCAAACCACTTCGGTATCTTTGTCAAGAAAACCCCAAGTAGGGTCATGAAGAGTCACTGATTCAACAACAGCAAAGTTGGTGTATTAGAAAGGATAGTTACTTGTAAGGAGACATACACTGCGTTTCCATCTCTGCCTCTGCTTCACTTTGCAATGTCTGTGAGCCTCAGTTTCTTTATCGGTAAAATGAAGAAGTTAAGCCAGACAGCATCCGAGGTCCCTTCCAAAGAGGAGAGTCTGCCAAGACCAGATTTTGTTCTAGGGAGGGAGTTTCATGGGATCATAACTTTGGAGCTGGAAGGGACATTCAAGGACCCTGTGTACACTTTCAGGCAATGATTAATGGGTACTAAGACTGAGCAAGAGCTCAGGCTGCTGAACTGAAAAGCAGAGACTTTAGAAGGGGAGCATACCTGGGCTCTGCCACCTCCTCCATGTGGGACCTTCAGGGGGTCCCTCAACTCTCAGGCCTTCCCTTGCTCTCAGTAAAGTCAACGGGCTGGATCAGCCAACTTCAGAAATCCCTGGCTGCCCTTCTCAACCTGAGTTCCACACCTGTAAAAAAGGGGGATTGGACTGGCTGACTGACCTAAGTCCAAGGTCCTAGAACACCCTGGGCCTCAGTTTCTCCATCTGTAAAGTGGAAGGGTATTTTGAGATGATTTCCAAGGTCCCATTTAACTCAGAACCCGCAATTCTTTGACCCCTATGTTCCCCTTTCAATTTATGTCGATGCCTCTGTGTTCTCTTGCCGTCTCCTTTCCCTCAAATGGGGCCAGCTTCTCCCCTGTCCCTGTCATTCTTGAAGTTGGCTCAGTGGGACTCCTGGGCTACAGCTTTAAATCTCCCCTCCCCAATTCCCTAGGAATAATATTACTACAAGGCTCTGTAACAAGTGGTGTTTCTATGCATGCATGAGAGGCATTGATTTATACAGTTCTCCCCAGCGACAGTTTGCCAGCAATATTAAAAGCAAGAGGGGAATTTTGGAAAATATTCAGGATTAAAATTAACTGGCCCCCATCCAATATCTTTTTATGAGAGGATGAAGGGATGTCTCTTCCACAGCTAAGCTAATACCAGATTGTCATATTGCCCAAAAATACAAATATCTTGGAAGATCCTTTGCTCTGAACCAGCTACAAGGAGTTATTTTGAAAACTCTCCCCCCTCCTTTTTTCCTTTAATGGGGCTTTGGTAGGTCTCCTTTTTAAAGTGAGTTTAATATGTGAAGCAAATAGTGAGATTTCTGTTTGTTTGTTCAGAGGATTTAATGAATAATAATTTAGAATGTTATATTTAGGATTTCTATGGACAGAAGGGCGATTGGTTTTGAATTGGATTCGAATCCCATCTTGGACACCTAGAACTCATGTGACCTTGTCAAGTTGCTTAACCTCTCTGGACCTCAAACTTAAAGGACTTATTTAAGTTGTCTTATCTCTAAAATGGTGTTGGATTAGGTGACCTTTGAGGTCCCTTCTGACTCTAGATCCCAAGAGTTCATTCTTCTCCAAATCACTAAGTCGGGTCTGAGAGTGAAGACTGAGCCTTCATTTTAACACAGACACTTCGTGTTTACCCAGAAGAATAGGGGTGGGAGGCTGGGGGCTGATGTCTAACTGGCTTTAATAACCAGTGCCTGGCAGCTGCGGTTGCAATTCCTTGGTCTCCCCAAGGAAAGTGCTTTTGGAATAGGCTTTGAATAGTGCAGGAGAGATCATAAAAGTGGATTGCATTCTGGAACTGTTGGCTTCACCACTCCCATCCCCCATGCCTCACAAAAGCCCAAATTGAAAAGAAATAAAAAGTCTTCTTTTATGTGTGTTCTGAGCCTCCGAATTCCTCATGCTATGTCTTCCCTGGAAGTACACACGCATGCACACATGTGCACATGCATACACATGTCTGATGTTATCAGTCTGACTCTTCTTCAAGCCGTCATTTCCTTTTAAAAAGAGAGTCCAAGAACAAGATTAAAAACACGAGTCATGCCCTTTGGTCCTTCTTGGCCTGTCTAGACTTTGCTATCACTGTTGTATTTGCCTGGTGCTTGAAGAGAGGACTTAGCATCTGCCCTCTGAGAACACAGAATGGTACACTCACAGACCCGGGGCACCTTGCTTCCCCCTCCAGCTGTCACCAGATGTACAGTTTGGGATGGAGAGGAAGGACACCTAATCCATGCACTTTGCATGTGTGTGCTTCAGCAGTCGAATGGGCTGAGTGTGGCCGTGAGCCTTGGGATTGGACTTAGAGTCTTGGCTCCAGTTCTTCCCTAACTGTGGCAAGTCTCTATCTCCCAAATGGAGACAATCAACTTGCTTGAGTGTGTGCCCCAAATGAGCGGTAACATCAGCCTCAGAGAGGAGGAGATCAGAAATGGAGGGGGCCCAGAAGCAGAGGGATCCAGAGATGGAGGGGGCCCAGATGGCAGAGCTGAGATTCTCCTTCTGACCTCCACTAAGGAGTGTCAACCCCCCATAGCCCCAGGCATCTCATGTGCTTTCTGACAGACATATCTGTCAGGAAACTTTCCTTACATCTCACCAAAATGCACCTCTTTGAAAACCCTCCCAAATAGCTTTTAGCTCTCATCCAGCTTCTGTAGGATAGTCCCTCAGGTACTGGAAGACAGCCCTCATGTCACCCCTAAGTGTCTTCTGGTGAGATTTTCCAGTGCTTTTGATAGATCATTCAGAAACAGTGCTTTCCATGGAACTAACCCTAAATGCTACAAATCAGTTAGTCAACCATCATTTACTGAGCAGCTACTATACTGTCAGGCACTTTGTTAAGTGCTGGGGATCAAACACAGGTGGATGGTATAGTGGGTAGAGCTGTGAACTTGGACTTAAGAAAATCTGATTCACATTCAACCTCGAACACTAAACTAACGATGAGACCCTGCGTAAGTCACTTAGGTTTTCTCAGGTTCTGTTTCCTCATCTGTAAAGTCAGAATAATTACAGCTCCTACTTCACAGGGCTGTTGTGAGGGTCCAATGAGATAATATATGCAAATAATTTTGTGAATCTGAAACACGATGTAAATGCTGGGCATTGTTGATATTATTGTGATCAGTGATGATGATAATGAAAGCAGTCTCTGTCCTCCAGGAGCTCTCAGCCTAATGGAGGAGAGAGGAGGTAAACAATGATCTACAGACAAGAGATAGACGGGATGGATTGGGGACGATCTCAGCAGGGAGCACTAAGTTTAAGGAGGATTGAGAATGGCTTTTTGCACATTTTGTTCTTGTAGTTTTGTTGGTTGTTTCAGCCATGTCTGCCTCTTTATGACCCCATTTGGGGCTTTCTTGGCAAAGATATTGCAGTGGTTGGCCATTTCCTTCTCTAGCTCAGATGAGGAAATTGAGGCAAAGAGGGTTAAATGACTTGCCCAGGGTCACACAGCTAGTAAGTGTCTGAGGCTGGATTTGAACTCATGAACTCTTTCTGACTCTAGTCCCTGCACTCTATCCACTGCTGAGACCAGAAGGAAGTCAGAGACAGAGATGGGGAAGAAGAGAGTTCCAGTCATGGGGGAAAGTGCAAATACTGGGAGGCAGGAGAACAGCAAGGGGTATTGTCACTGGAGTTGAGTTCTGTCTGTGGAGAGGAGTAAGGTGTTAGAGGACAGAAAAGGGGGGAAGGATTCAGAATATGAGGGGCTCTAAAAGTCAAACAGGATTATTTGTTCGATCCTGAAGGTAGTAGGATGCCACTGGAATTTATTGAATGAGGAGTAGAGACCTGGTCAAACCAATTAGGAAGATTCCATCCGGCAGGTATGAAGAGGAGGGGGAGGGGCTTGAGCAGGGAAGCCCATCAGCAGGCTCCTGAATGAGTCTAGGTGGGAGATGATAAGGGCTTGCACAGTGGCTGGGGCAGTATCAGAGGAGGGAGGAGAGGCTGTGGGAGAAATCTTATGAAGGTAAAGTCCACAAGCCCCAGCACCTGGCCAGAACAGGGAGGATGGCATCTGGACTGTAGGACACAGGAGCTGAGTCTCTTGGTAGTACAAAGAAAGTGAAGAAGAAGGGAGTATGGGAGGGGAAAGCTAATGAGGGTGACTGGGCCAGGAGGCAAGTACAGATGTGAGCCTGGAGGTCAGGAGAGCAGCTAGGGCTGGATAGATGGATGTGAAGATCATCTGCATGCAATCATTGTCCATGGAAGTAGGGTGGAGGGGGAAGGGAAGGGAAAGAAAGGAAAGGAAAGGGAAGGGAAGGGAAAGAAAGGGAAGGGAAGGGAAAGAAAGGGAAGGGAAGGGAAGGGGAGTGGAGGGGAGGGGAGGGGAGGGAAGGGAAGGGGAGGGGGGAAGGGAAATGAAGGAGAGGGGAGGGAAGGGGACGGAAAGGGAGGGGAGGGAAGGGGATGGGAGGGGAAGGGAGGGGAGGGGGCCCAGGCAAGAGCCCCAATCATCTACATGGTCAGGTTTCTTTTTGTCAAAACTCTGATTTACATTCTTGAAAACACAGTCTTTGCCATGGTTAATAGCCATCATAAGTCATCACCAACTGCTTTCTCTTTCCCCTCAGAATGATCAGACTCATTCACTTAGTGTGGCTATATCCAGAGCTAGCTGAGGCCAGAGTTAACAGAATGCCTCCTGTGATCCTTGACCAACATGACAGCCTTGTTAATGGAGGAAGTGATGGATGTGTATGAGGGTTGATGTGGAAGTGGCCTTGTGGCTTGGTTTGTGCCAGAGTAAGTGTCTCTATTAGGCACATGAGCATGTCTGAGCTGCTTCTGCTCTCCTGTAGGTATGGGGCAGATGTGGACGTCAATCACTACCTGGCTCCTGGGGCGCCTCCTCCTTCTTCCCGCCGCCTCACGTCCCTGGTGGTCTGCCCGCTGTACATCAGCGCAGCCTACCACAACCTCCAGTGCTTTAAGCTGCTCCTTCAAGCTGGGGCTAACCCTGACTTCAACTGCCACGGCCCTGTCAACGTCCAGGGCTTCTGCAGGGGCTCCCCAGTCTGTGTCATGGATGCTGTTCTGCGTCATGGTTGTGAGGCTGCATTTGTCAGCCTGCTGGTCGACTTTGGTGCCAACCTGAATCTGGTAAAGTGGGAAGCCTTGAATGCCGAGTCAAGAGGAAGAGTGAAAGTGAACCCGGAAGCTTTGCAGGTTTTCAAAGAAGCCAGGAGTAAGTACAATGAGCTTCAGACCTGTTGATGCCTTTAAGTCCATTGATTTACTGAGCACCTACTGTGTGCACACTGTGCCGGGTGCTGGGATAGAAAAAATATGAACTATATAGACCCTGTTTTCAAGGGGTTATAGTCTACTGGTTGGGGAATGGAGGACAGGGGAAGGGATATTCACATATAGCTATGATACAAAGTTAAATAAGATATATCAATTCAATCCAACACGTGCCTACTATATATACTGAGCACTATGCTGGGTCAGATCAATGCATGGGAACATTCCAGGTAAAACACAAGGACAGATTTGAGGAGGGAAACATGAGGGACAAAGTCATGATGCTCGCAGAGATGGGGCAGGGGCAAAGTTCATTTCAAGTGGATGGCATGAACAAAGCAACAGAGAAGGAGGAACGTAGGAGGAAAATGGGAAATGGCAAGTCACCCAATTTGGCTGGAATAGATGAGGAGA
Organism: Bettongia penicillata ogilbyi; assembly: GCA_023548195.1. Classification (NCBI taxonomy): domain Eukaryota; kingdom Metazoa; phylum Chordata; class Mammalia; order Diprotodontia; family Potoroidae; genus Bettongia; species Bettongia penicillata. The sequence continues at coordinate 8,111,570 of JAJHZJ010000134.1, read as the reverse complement.
AACATGAGAGGCTAGAAAAGGAGATACAGGGACAGAGCATCCCCCTGCTGGATACAATCGAGTGTCCGGCTCTGATCCTGGAGCTCTGGGCGTCTCATTGAGCAGAGTGCCTCATCTAGAGCTGACCTAGTACCTAACACATTACTACTCCACAACTGTCTTTATGACAAGCCACCCTAATGTATGTCCCATCCCCTTTCAAACTTGACCTCTTTAAACAGGAATTGAACGAATACTACTGTTCTGGAAAAGATGGCCCAGTTGCCATATGGTTCCATTCACCATCTTTGTGACTTCCCAGACCTTGATTCTGTGGCCTCCACTCCCTTGTCATCCAATCCCTTGGCCATGGTTTTCACTCCTGCTAACAAATGGGATCCAGGCTCTATTCTTGAGGAATTTATATTCTTTTGGCAGAATAGATATGTTTGTCCCAACAAATAAAGACAAAGTACATACAACATTATACAAATAATCTTTAGTGCCTTTGAGGGACACTTAACCCTCCATAACATCCACTGATTTGTTCCTTTTCTGTTGCTCTGTGTTGTGAAAGCATTAAGAAAAAGCCCTCAGACAGCTTTTCTGACTTTGTTCCAGATGTGTTAATTAGCTCCAGCTTCGCTTAGTCTACTTTTATCAACTGCCACCATCACTTCCCCCAGCACCTCTTCTCTTTGGTACCCTATCCTCCTTGTGCTGTAGCTCCAAGCCACCCAAATCCCAGTGCTGGTCATTGAGAGGACTAAGGCGGTCCAACATGGACTCTCCACTCTCCTCCTCCATCCTAAAGTCATAACAGCATCTTTTACTCCATTCCTTTCTTTCCTCTGGTCACAGAAGAGTTAGATAGCCCTAGTCCTCTCCAAGGCAGATTTCTCTCTACCTTCCTGCCCCGCCCCCCACCAAGGCCATTCTCTCCACCCTCCTCAAGGATCCAGTGCTAACAATCACATCCAATCTCTCACCTTCAACCTTTTTACCTGCTCAGTTCCTACTCATCCTTTCAAGCCCAACTCAGGCTCTATCTTCTCTCTGAAACCTTCCTTGACCTTTCCACCCAGGCCTTACTAACACTTTATCCTCCAGTGTGCAGATGCTCTTTTCAGGTAGTTTTCCATGTGACGGTTATTTGGATCATGGGCTTTGCAGCTGGAAGGGCCCGGAGATGTGTTCTAGTTCAAATCCCTCATTTCACGAATGAAGAAACAGAGGTTTGGGGAAGTCTAGTCACTTGCTCAAGGTGATACAGGTAGTAAGTCCCAAGCCAGGCTTAAAATCAAGTGCCCTGATCCCAAATCCAAGACTCTTTACAGAACCATCTTGTTCCATGAGAACCATCTTGTTCTCTAAACTTTGAGTCCCTCCAGTATATAGTTGTAATGACCATTATAATGTAATACATCTTTATTAATAAATAACAAAATAAAAATATTTACTGAATGAATGGTCCATATACCAGGACTGGAATTATAAACTGAACATAGATTCAACAAGTAAGGTTTCCTCTATAGAACAACATAAAACAAAACAACATTGGAAATTGAAAAGAAATCCATTCTTACTTGGGCATAGGACCCTCACTCTGAGGCCTTCTCACTTCTAATTCTAAGGACTGAGAAGACAAGGAGGGTGTACTTTCCACAATTTCCCCCCTTTCTGAAGAGGTCCACTTATTCAGTTGCTTTTTTAGTCTCCCACATTTAAACTGTTCTGTGGAAGTGGTCTCTTTCACCAAAACATATTTGTTTTTTGTAACTTATTTTTAAATTAATTAAAATTTTTTTTTCAGTTCCAAATTTTCTTCCTCCCTCCAACCCCTGCCTCACCCTAATGTATTATCTTTAAAAGACCCTCTGAACACCTCTACCATCCTTCATTGCAGCTCCTTTGTTTACAAATGGGTGAGAAATTCCTTGGGTTGAGCCTGTTGACCTTTGCAGTAGTTAGGGAGAGGATATTTTTCAGGTAAATAAGGTTGCTGGGCTGACTCTAGAGGCCTTCCCTATTTGTTTGTGCTTCAGTAACTCGATGAAGGAGTCTCCTTTGCTTTGGCTAACGCAGATGTAATCACTCACTCAGGTGGAGCCATTAATTCCTACGTAAGCGCAGGCACTTCACTTGGAAATCTTTGGGTTTCCAGTGAACCCAAGGTTAACTTGTTCATTTGCAAGGCAGCAAATGCATTTCTTGAGAAATATTCTGCAAGTCTGGTTAGCTCCTCTAGAGTCTCATCTTGGTTCCCCTCCCCTTCTAGTCATTAGAATTAATTTGGCCTTTTTGGAATAAGAACCAAATCCCCAAACGGTTGCCTCCTATGTAGTGCAATAAGGTCACACTGTAAAAAATGGAATTTGTCTCTTTGAGGATGATAATGGCAGTAGGAAGGTGATGTTGTATTCTCTCTGTGGATGACTGCTGCCCACAAGTGAAGTGGATCCAGAGGGTCATAGAACAAGGAGGATAAAATTAAGGCACAGAAAACAGAGACTGAGAACAGGAGGCCTCACTTCTCATTCTAAGCAAGGCACAAAGTTCTCCTATGACCATTGGTGATTTACTTTGTTCCTGTTTTACTACAATAATAATTGTAATGCAAATAATGCCAAATACTCCAAGGTTCTGTGACTTCACCAGCACTGGGTTTCCCTCCTTTGACACAGATTGCAGCCCCCAACCCCACTCCTACCTCATAGCTTTGTTCATAGTCTTCTAAGGTTTATGTTGTTGAAGAATTCATCTTGGTGCATGCCTTCTCTGAACTTGGTTGAGGTTGGACCTTGGACAGTAGACCATTGGATCTATATCATTGGATCATTGCTTGAAGTCTTCCTGGCTTGACTACACCTTCCAGAACATGCATCTCTTTGATGTAGGTTTTCTTCTATTTCATGATAAAGGATTGGAAGGTGATTTTAATAATAATCATATTAAGAACTTTACGTGAATTATATTATCCTAATAATAACCCCTGAGAGATGCTTGCTACCATTATCTTCATTTTACAGATGAGGAACTGAGGTAAGCAGGGTTAAGTGACTTGCCCAGGGTCATACAGCTAGTAAGTATCTGAAGGTGGATTTGAACTCAGGTCTCCCTGACTCTTGCCCCAGCTCTCTATCTGCTACTATAACCCAGTGGATGTTAGCTCCATAAACAATAACAATCTTATCCAACAATACATTCACAAAGATGCCTCAGAGAAATGGCTAGCTTCCCATTGCCTGGCAGATAGTAGTGCTTAATAAATGTTTGTTGATGGGTTGAGTCAGGAATATTTGTTTGTGGAAATAAAGGGACTCAGGATGTTGATTCATGATTATGTCATTGCCACCAGAAATTAAAGAGGAGTTATTTTTGTGTGGACCAGACTCATCAATCAATCACTGAAGATTGTGCAATAAAATGGTGGAAGTTATGCAAAGTAGCATGGGGGGGGGCACAAAAAATTCTCATCTCTTGGATACCCAGAAAAACACAGTCAAAGTGCTAGAATTAGACATCAAAAGCTTGCTGTCCTTTGTAAACTAACAGACAACTGCACTCCACGGAGAAAAAACCCAGATAGCCTTAAGGATTCAGTAAGTAAATAACCCAGCTACAACTAGAGATTCATGACCATTAGAACTGTTGCTCACAGCTGCTCAGACGGGATCTTGGGCCAGAAAAACTAGGAGCAGCGTTTTTGATAGATGTCATCACACTGGAGACTCTGAATTTCCCCTTTTCCTTTAAAATTCCATTTTGTTTATTTTCCATTCAAAATTCTCTCCTGCTCTCTTCCCCTCCTCGGACCCACCCACCGAGAAGTAAGAAAAACAAAGCCCATTACAGAAACATAGTCATGCTGAATAAACTCCTACATTACCCTTGTCTGGAAGAGAGGAAGGGAGAGAAGATGGAGAGATGGAAGGAGGGAGGGGGAGAGAGAGACAGAAAGAGAGAGAGAGAGAGAGAGAGAGAGAGAGAGAGAGAGAGAGAGAGAGAGAGAGAGAGAGAGAGAGAGAGAGAGAAACTGTTGAGAAATGTTTCATAGCTTTCAGGAAAAAAATCAAAAGAGAAAGAAATATAAAAGGAGAGAGAAAAGAAACAAGAAAGAAAAAGGAAGAAAAGAAGAAAAAAGAAAGAAGGAAAAAAAGAAAAGAAGGAAGGGAACGGGAAGAAAAAGTCTTACATCTGCTTGAGCCTGAACCCGGAGCTCTTCATTGCTCTCTTGGGAGATGGGTAACATTTTTTGTTACAAATCCTTTGAAATTGTGATTGGTTGTGGTGTTGTTCAGAGTTCTTCAGTCTTTCCAAGGTTTTTAAGACCCAATTTCCTACTCACACAGAATGAAAAACTCTCAAAATAGTAGAGACCTAGTAGAAGAACTAGAGCCCTGTGAAAACAGGCCTGGTCCCTGAGTCCTCCCTGGAGCCTTGTCTCCTGCAATTGTCCCAAAGACACTTTCAGGAGCCTCTGACCTCATATCCTTGTTCTATTATTAATAGTCATTTTCTCCCCTCAGTCATAGTTCACAGAACAATGCATATAACAAGAATACTAGCAGGGTAAAGATTTGTACTCAGATCATTCTATCTGAACTGCATTAAAAAATAATGATAATAAAATAATCACCACTTATCAGTATTATTATTAATAATTAAATCACTGTTAAAATCAAACATTTTGAATATTAGTATATTATATATAAATATATTATATACATGTTAATTTTGAGAAGCAGCTTGGCACAGTGACTAGAGCATTTAACTTGTCAGTTAAGACTTGGGCAGCTACATGGCACCATAGTAGGTAGAGTGCTAGGTCTGGAGTCAGAAAGACTCATTTTCCTGAGTTCCAATCCGGCTTCACATACTTTCTAGTTGTATGACCCCGGACAAGTCACTTAGCCTTGCTTGCCTCAGTTTCCTCATCTGCAAAATGAGCTGGAGAAGGATATGACAAACCACTCCAGGATCTTTGCCACAAAAACCTCACATGGAGTCACAAAGAGTCAGATATGACTGAAAATGACTGCATAATAACAGTAAAACTTGGGTTCGAGGGCTGTCTCTGCCATTTTCTAATTGTATATCTCTTGGACAGTCCCTACTCCCTTTTGAGGCTCAGATTGCTGTCTGAGTTCAGGGATGTTGACAACTAGAATTAGGATTAGGAACACAGGGAGAGTTATAGAAAACAGAATAATGAAAACACTGTCTAAGGGAGGAGAAGGTATTCACAAACTAGGAAATTCCAAAGCTTGGAGAAGTAGGATGAGGATTTTGTTCCATTACCAGATTTAAACCTGCAGTAGAAAATAAAGGATTCCAATCAGTTTTTCTTTTCCTTTGACTAGCCCAGTGACTTAATCCATCAACAAGCTTTATTAAGTGCTTACTGGGTGATACTGTGATAAGTTCTCAGGATGAAAATAAAAGGCAAAAGCCATTCATGCCACCAAGGAGTTCATGTTCTAATGGGGAGATAATACATCTCCCTTTGACTCTTCCCAGGAAGCATCCCAAGGCAGACCTGTGGCTCTGGGAGGTCAGGGCTGCTCAATTCCTGGATTCCATTTCATGGGAGATGGTGCAGTTGAGTGAATTTTTTCTCTTTCCTTTTGCTCCTCTCTAGGTGCTCCCAGGACCTTGCTGTGCCTGTGCCGGGTGGCAGTGAGGAGGGCTCTCGGCAAGTGTCGGCTGTACCTTATACCCTCTCTCCCTCTCCCTGATGCCGTCAAACAGTTTTTACTTTATGAGCGGAGTTAAGACGCAGGGCATGATTGTGGGGATGCTTCTCCAGGAGGAAAGCAGGTGATTTAAAGAACCAGACTGGTGTCTATTCATTACTGTTCATCTGAACTGTTAAGAAATGTCCTGAGTAGCTGTTGGTCAAGAGATTGCCTTGGTTATTATCGACGTTAACCAGCTCTGGTGCTTTTGGCAACGCACCATATTTTATGAAGGTTCTCTCCATTGACTTTGATTAAGCTTTGGCTTATGTTTAATGTTTTTTTCCCCCTTAATATCCCTATGTGGAATTTTCATAACTGAGATGTTACAACCACCTGCATATAATCAGAATTGGGGATGGAATATATATCCAAGGTATAGGTCAACTTCCAGAAGAGAGTTTTGGTAAATGTTTTGGTAAAGCTAGTGCAATTAGCAACCTGATGGTGTATGTGCTTCTGTATAAATATTTATATTTCCAAAGTGAAATATTTACTTCAATATCTGATGGATGCAAATAATTAATTTTGGGAAAAACCATTTAATCAAAGGTAAATGTTAGTCAACAAACATTCATTAAATACCTCCTATGTGCCAGGCGCTGTGTTAAATGTTGGGAACACAGAAAAAGGCAAAAAAATCATCTTTGCCCTCAAGGCACTCATATAAGGGAGATAATGAGGAAAAAGCAGAATAGGTCAAAGGTCATTTTAGAGAGGAAGAATGGGCAAAAACAGGACCTGCTGATGTTCATAGGCCTCTATTGAAAGATTAGTTGGCATTTGGTATTTGAAGGTGTGATATATCACCAAATCACAGAATTTGGGAGTTGTTAAGAGCTTTAGTGGTCATCTTGTCAGTAATCCAATCCATACCTGACAGGTTTCCCCACTGTCACATTCTCAGTCAATATGTATATTTGTCTGCTCACATAGTCATCTATACACACAATGGAATTGTTTATAATGGCAGCCAAGGATGCCATGGCCCAGATTAAGGGAGACAAAGGTTGAGAAGAAGGACGATGATATTTTCTAATTCCACCCTGCTCAGATTCAATGTGGAATATTGGGTTCAGTTCTTGAGGAAATATTTTAGGAACAAGATGGACAAAATGGGAAATACTCAAAAGGAGGGCAACCAAGGTGGGAGGGACATTGAATTCCATGACATTTGATGACTGTTTTAAGGAATTGGAGATGTTCAACCTGGAAAAAAGAAGCCTTGGGGAGGGCACAAAAATGGTCTTCAAGTATCTGAATAACTGCCACATGGAAAAAACAATGGATTCATTCTTTTTGTCCCAACCACGCATCATGAGCAGTAGCTAAAGAGGCAAATTGGTAGGAATGAAGCATTGCTATGTGAAAGGGAGAGAACTTCCTTTCACTGGAGGGCTTCGTACAGGGTCAATGTGACCATGTTGGGTGATGTTTTCAATGGCTTTCCTTTTCAGATAGGGGTTGGATTAAACAACATCTTCAGCCCCTTCTCACTCAGACACTTTTTCCTTCTGCATTCCTTCTCTTCCTTCATTAGTGAGTCAGAGGAACTAACTTTCCTTGGTCACTTCTCATATCCTTCCAAAGATCCTTTCTCAACTATATTTGTGTCAGGTTAAACCGTGACCTTAGTTTCCCCTGAATCCACACATAGCATAGTCACAAACACTGAAGTATCAGTCCAGGTATGAGCCTGGAGTGTCTCCTAATTTCTCCACTTTCCATTCCCTACATGAAGCAGCTTTCAAAAAAGAGATGGATCAGTTTCAGGGGCTATAACTAAATAAGTGAACCAATGTTTAAATATTTATTAAGTACCTGCTGTACACAAGGCATTGTGCTAAACATTGGAATGAATGTAAATGAAACAATGACTGTCTTTTAAGACTTTACATTATGTAGGGATTATCCAATATCCACCAGTCTACAGGTGGAAGAAGTGTTATAATCACAGCATTCACTGCCATCACATACAGGACAATCAGTATAAGGGATAAGGGATAAGTTTTGATTAAGCACCTACTATGTGTTAGTGTTGGGGATGCAAAGGCAAAGATGAGAATCCTTGTTTTCAAGGAGCATGTGTTCTGTTGTGGGGGGAGGAGATAAAAGGACTAATGCTCTGTTGCAAAAACACCGCATACTTGATCTTTTCAGTTAGGTATGTGGATGCTTCCAAATGTCTAGATGTTTAGTGCTGGACACATAATCCTTCTGGAGAATTGATTGCATTTGTCTTTTTTGCTTTGACATCTTAGTGTCTCAGGACTCTAGGATCTTCAGAGAGAAACTCACAGGATCCTCATGGCTCCAGAGCTATCAGGGGCCTCTGAGATCTTCTATGAGGGTCAGGAGGGAAACTGAGACAGAGAGGGGAGTCACATAGCATCATGATAATGACACAGTACTTTAGGTACAAAGCACCTTATATACATTAGCCCACATCAACCCATGTATGTAGATGGTACAGGGAGCACTTGTGCTTTACATGTAAGGAAATTGAAGTTCAGAAAACACAAGTGACCTGCTTAAGGTCACACCAGAAGCAAGTGTCAAGGTAGGATTTGAATGTAAGCCTTTTGCACTGTGAATCCCAAACTCAAGAGTCCTACTTTTTTGGATTTATTGATGAGCAGACTCTTATTCAGGGATTGGTTGGCTGGCTAGACTCAGAGGTCCTTTCCAGTTTTGAGATCCTGTGATTCTCTGGCTTCCATTTCTGTCCATGGATTCTCAGGTATTCTGCTTTCCTTGGTCACCTTTGGTCTCTGAGGCTGGGACTGCTCAGCACTAAAGCAAATGGTGATTTATTCAATCATGTGAGATGAAAAAAATCAGTAAAACCAGTTATTTGATTGAATTGGTCAGTTCATATGGATAAATGGAATTAAATCCTAGCTCACTGGCCAAAAGTCACATGACCTCCCTACACCACAATGTCCTCTACTGACCTTGGAGGTCCTTTCCACCCTGATATCTATGATCCTACCTTGGGATTAGCTCCATTCAATGAACAGTTATTAAGTGCCTCTGATACATGTACAAGGAGCTCATTTTCAGAGGCGTATAGGATGCTTGAGCACAGGGACTGAACCATTTTTTGTCATCATATCCCCAGTACCTGGCATAGTACTTGGCACATTATGGGCACTTAATAAATTCTCACGGACAAATTAGAAATGCAGTGGTGCCGTGGCAATGAGGTTTCAAAAGTTTAACCAAAACCATCCTTGCCTTCAAGGAGCTTACATCTACTGTGCTTTCAGTTTGGAAATCTGGCTCTGTGGCTCTGCCACCGTTACTCAATAAAATACTCTTGGTCCCTCATAAGCAGGTATGAAAAGATAGAACTAGAAAGGACATTAATGGTTGTCAGTGACCCCGACCCCCATCTAATTTTCCAACCTAGATGGTCTGTCTCCAGATCCAGAGATGCAAAAACTGGATCACATGGAGCCACAGGGACTTGCTGTTGGCCGTGCTAGTACGTGGGTTAGCCCAGTTTTCTATCCACTAGAACCTGTTCTCTACTGATCTCTTCCCAGTTCAGAGATACCTCTCTAGGAAGCCTCATCCAGGCCCTCTTCCCCAAAGCTACTTTGTGTTCATTTTGTCTACATTTTGTCTAATTACCTGTGTCCTTATTTCATTGTTTCTCTTTCTCCCAAGAGGAAGGTAAACTCCTCAAACACAGGAGCTGTTATTTTTTGGTTTCAATTTCTCCATTGCCTAGCACCATGCCTAGCATACAGTAGGTGATTAATAAATATTTGCTCAGTGAATGATTGAATTTTCAGCAACAACTCAGGAAGAAGAGAAATATTCAATCCAGTGCAACTCATTTAAAAGCAAGATACAAGATTTGGAGGTGGACTAAGGCTGTGGCTAAGTCATTACCAGGTCCCCAAGTTTGATTTCTGGGTTCTCTAAGTGTTGTGAAGGGTCCTCCTCCTAGCCCAGTCCCTTGTTATGCATCTTGGACCCCTCTTTTTTCCATAGACACCTCAGATTTTCCTTAGATGTCTGACTTTTCCAATGTAAGAACTGTGAAGCAGGCCAGACTCTGTGCTCTCCCATCCCAGGCTGTGCAAATAAACTGGAAACCATTAAAAATTTGCTGGTAGAAACACATCTTTTTGTTTGTCATGACTGTGAATGACATCATGTGGACAGAGAGAACCTGAGCAAATTGACCACATATCATCTAGGAGAGACAGAGCCCAGAATGCCAGCATTTGCTCAGTTGGGCCACTGACCCATCACCTGGAGGGGGAGCTGGAGATCTTCCTGAGTACATGCTTATGATGGTCATTAGGAGTGTGCTGGGCAATGATGGGGGTACTTGGAATTCAGGTTTTGTAAACTCAGGATTTCACTGTGGCTGATTGATGAAAGAGGGCGAAGTCAGTTTCTTTTTATTATGTAATTGTGTAGGGAGTCAGCCCCAAAGTCAGGAATTCCTAGGTGTGGGTCCTATCTCTGACATATACAGGGCTGGGTCACCCTGCACAAATCCCCTAACAAATGCTCTAAGTATCCCTCCAACTAGAAGTTATTGAAAAAGTAGCAGCCTATACTGATAGAAGGAGTTTCCTTGTCCAGGAATCCCCTACACCATTGGAACCAGAAGTCTGGCCCCTGGCTCTATCCTTGTATTGGTTTTGGTGGGCTCTGGCGGTTTCACTGATGTGTGGATACCAACTCCCCCCATACAGATTAACCACTCTCCTCTGGACCCTATGGTCCAAGAGAGAAGCGTGGGGCATTGAGAGATGAAGCGACTTGCCTGGAGTCATTCACTTAGTAGAGTCAGAAGGAGGATGGGGGACTAAGGCTGATTTTCTGTTTATGACATCAAATTTAACTTACTGCTCTTTCTCCCAAATTCATTCATTCATATTCTTTCAACAATCTTTTATTAAAACCCACCACTTCTCAATCTCGGTTGGGCACAAGAATAAATGGTGGGGTCCCTGCCTTCAGGCTATTTTAATTACCTAGAAAGTTCTGGGCCAGCAGTCCAGCACCTCTTGCTCACTCGGGAGTCATTTACACCTCATTACCAGCTTGGACATTTGAGAAATTTAATTAAAATTTTGACTTTTTAAAACTGGGGCCTTTTGTGAACCTGCCCACACTCCACTTATTTTCCAAGCCTATAATGGTTGATGCCAGATGCAATCAGCTTCTGCAATTGAGTGAAATGCCAACATTTGAAGGTATGTTGTCCTTACAGATTGTAAAGTGACAAAAAAAAGGGTGATGGTGAGAGAAAGAGGAAGGACACATGTAGATGACATGGCCAAGGAATCGTAAGACAGAGATTCCAAACTACAAGGGAATCCAGAGACCAACCGGCCATGTCAGACTTGAATAAGGGACCCCTCTGCCACGGTCCAGCTAAAGATCCTCCAGCCTTTGAGCCTGAATCCATGCTCTACCAAGTACAAGCTCAGGGACTGTGAGAAAATCATGTTACCTTGTTGACACTCAGTTTTCTCATCTGTAAAATGGGGATAACAATGATTATTATAAGATAAATGTGATGGTGTATATGAGAATTCTTTGTGAACTGGAAATAGACAGTTAGATGTCAGCTGCTACTATCATTGGTAGTGGTGGTGTTAACCTTTACTATGAGAAGATAATAGTTCCAGAAATAACATGCTTTTGAGGAATATGGGGTACCCAGTTGTGCCTTGGTAGTCTCTGTGAATGGAGCTTGCATGTTTACGTAGGATTCTAGGTTTTGGACAAACCTGTTATTTTACAGATGAGAAACTGAGTGACTTAGCCAAGGTCACACTACCCTCATGTATCAGGGCTTGAACCCAGGTCTTTCTGACTCTGAGGCTAGACCTCTACTACCCCATCCTGCCCCTTCATGATTATTGCTATTACTGTTATTGGACTTCACAACAGTCTTGGGAGATGGGTGCTATTATTATCCCCCCTTTTACAGATCAGGAAACTGAGGTTTGGAGAGACTGAGAACTAGCTCAGGATCACACAGCTAGTCAGGGTCAAAGGAGGCTTGAATGCAGGGCTCTGGTTTCCAAATCCAGCTGTTGATCAGCTATGTAAGATGCATTGCTCCAACTAGCTTGTATATAAATTAGTAAGGAAAGTGTAGACTGCCCATGCTATGTGATTTTTTTTCTCCATTGGACTTCACCTAATACATGTGGGTCCCCAATGTGCTCACCCTTCATTTTCTTATCTTCTGATGGGCATCAAATCTTACAAATAGCCTTTTTAGAGTTCTCTGATTCAACTCCTCTTCTGTTGGACACAAGCTCTCTCCTATAGAACAGCAGTCTCTCCAGGGAATGCAGCCCAAGAGATTTGACCTAAGCAGGAGGGTCTCCATCTCTGTAGGTGATGCTCTTGAGGATTCTGGGATGAGGGCAACCACAGAATCCACTATATGTAGCTGGAGAAAACTAAGAGGACACTGAGTCCCATCCTCTCATTTCTCAGAGAGGGAAACTGAGTTCTATGAATTGATACTCATGCTGAGTTTATCATCCCCTACACTAGTATTGATAACTTGATTTGGGCATCAGTGCCATGCAGGAATCCCAGGCTGGCCTGAGAGATGATTTTTAGTGGTAGTGTGGCTGGTATCAGGGTCTTAGGTCAAACTGGAAAGTTCATGAAGTTTCTGAACTCCACACAAACTAAGGTAGGGCATACAGCACTTCACCCGGGGGTGCCAACATTTAGAGTGTGCCACTGACATTTAAATTCCTTCAGGAAGTAGAAACAACTGAGCTTGGGTTCTCCTTAGCAAAAATAATTAAGCTAGCAAGCCACCCAGGGGTGAGTTTGCCCCTCCTGGCTGCCACACTTGCCTTTGCTCTGCTCCATTCACTCCATCTGCTTTTCCCCTGAATTTCTGCCCATGGGGTCTGGTGTCCTGGGGTCTCTCTCCACCCAGCACCTTTGTTCTTCTGTCTCAGGCCACTATGTAAGGTCTCTCCTTCCACCACTGGATTTCTTAAAAAATAGTGATGGGAGAGCTGTTAGGGTGGAGTCCATTTTATAGTTCTTGTCTAGGTCCCAGTAATGAAACTATGATTTTACCCCTGTCCCCTCCTCTGCTCCAGTATCCAACCCCTAATGCTACCTTCTGGTCATCCAGAGTTGACACCCTCCCCCATATCTGCACTTCCCTGATGTGCCCTGGTTTCCACCATTAGCCTTTCCTGATCTCTTCTGATCAGCATGAAGGGGCAGCTGCCTAATTCAGATGCCTCGATCCAATCAACAAGGAACATCTATTAAATCCTTATCATGTGTTAGTCACTGTGCTAAGTTCTTGAAACACCAAGAAAACAATTCACCAACCCTACCCCCAATAGCAGGAATTATTAGTAGATAGTTTGACTTTTGAGGAGGAGGAGGGGATCAAGGAGGCTTTACAGAGAGGGGTGAGTGAGCTGATATTTGAAGGGAGTTAATGATTCTCAGAGGAACAAGTAAATGAAGAAGCATTTATTAAGTCCTACTATGTGCCACTGTGCTGGGCCCTGGGGATACACTGATGAAAATTCATCAGTGCCTATCCTCAAGGAGTTTCTGTTCTATGAGTAAATGCTGCGTGTTCACAGATAAGTAAGTATAAAGTGAGTTCCATAAATGTAGAGATGGAAAAATATATGACCTTCTCCTGGAGGCAATGGGGAATGGGAGAGGAGGGCAAGCTGGTCATCCTGGGGTCTAGTCTGACTCAGGACACCTTGAATTAGGAATCCCGGGAAGCTAAGGTTCTTCTGTGTATAGCTTATTGTTGCCTTAAAATAAATTTGTTGCCTCATTGCAACATACAAGCCCCTTCCCTTCAATTTAGGGTCTGATCTGAGGGAATCCTAGGAGTGTGGGCTAAGTAAGATTCTCAGGTGCCCTGATTTTGGGAGTGTGTGCTTAAATACATCTTCATTGCATATCATAGTAATGCATTAGAACAAATACTGCCTCCGTTTGAACTCTACCTGTCTATTTACGAGGCCCTTGAGTACTGAGTCTGACATGTTCCCTGGTGAAGGCTGAGCTCTGGGTAAATGATGTAATCTTAAAATAAGACAATTGGCCAGAAGGAATGACCCTTGGGTGAACGCTTTCCCTCCATTTTGCTGATTAACATGCATTTCCTGGGCCTTTGTCCTCACTATTTCTTGCACCGGATTCAGAAGGGCAAGGCTAACTATCCTTTGTGTTAATGTGCTCTCACCTCAATAAAGGTTGTGTTTCCCTAACTGTGGCTGCCAAAGTCCTCTTTTCTTGGGACTGTTCATTCAGACAGAGAGCTATACTTGTGATTAGTATGCGCTTGGTGAACACATTTCAGCTAGAAAAGACTTATGTCTGAGAAAGTTCTCATTAAAAAGGAGTAGGACTTTAATTTATTTAAACCTGATACATGAGATTATTTTGGGAGAAATTAAAAAGACTGCAGTTGGGTATGGCAATAATGTAATCCCAGCTATATGGGGAGGTTCCTCAATCATTTGGATGGCAGAGTTCTGAACTGAATTAGGGTTATACCAATAGGGGTCCCAGCTAGAGCTATACGAATGTGGAGAGGACCATATGGATACAGAGAGGGTCGACAAGATGCCTAAAGTGGGATGAAACATTCCAGGTCAGAAACAGAACAGGTCAAAGCTCCTATGGTACAAAGTAGTAGCCCACCAGTGACCACTGCATTTTTGGTGAGTTGGGGAGAATCAATTTCCAAGAATAAAGAAACAAAAAGGAGTCCCCAAAAACAAATAAATAGAGGACAAAAAAAGTCAGGTTTTAGTTTGAGATTGTTTTTGCTAGGGCTAGACTGGGGGCTTCATAACTTAGGGTCCATGAATAGATTTCGTAGGGTATGTGAACTTAGTTGAGTATAAGGGGACATTTCTAGGGGAAGCTTTATATCTTTGAATGCCTACATGAATAAAATAGAGAAAGAGGAGATCAATGAATTGGGCATGCAGCTGAAAAAGCTAGAAAAAGAACCAATTGAAAATTTCCAAGTAAATACTAAATTAGCAATACTGAAAATCAAAGGAGAGATTAATAAAATTGAAATTAAGAAAACTATTGAATTAATAAATAAAACTAAGAGTTGGTTTTATGAAAAAAAATCCCCAATAAAATTGGTAAAGCTTTGGTCAATTTGATTAGAAAAAGAGAAAGAAGAAAACTAAACTACCAATATCAAAAATGAAAGGGGTAAACTCACCTCCAATGAGGAGGAAATTAAAATAATAATTAGAAATTACTTTGCCCAACTGTATGCCCATAAATTTGACAATCTAAATGAGATGGATGAATATTTTTAAAAAATATAGATTGGGCTGGTGGAGCCAAGATGGTGGAGTAGAAAGACTCATGTATGCTAGCTCTGAACCCACAGCCCATATATTTCCTGCAAGAAGAACTCCCCACGAATTCTGGAGCACTGCAAGGCATGCAGAAACACAGTGGAAAAGATTTCCATTCCAGAGAGCCCTGGGGAGTGGTCCCCAGGGGTCCCTCATGCCCCAGAAAGCGGAGCTCACCCCTGCGCTGCCCTGGCCGCACAGCCTGAGAGGAGCAGATCCAAGCAGCCTTCAGGGATGGAATCTCAGGGAGCCAGTAAGGTCCTTCCACCCACAGACACTACAGGTCACTGAGAGAGACGTCTGGGTTGGCCAAGAAGGGAGCGGGGTGTCTCCGTGACTTGGGCCCCCTCAGGAGGCAGCAGCAGAGGCAGCCATGGCGGGCCCCTGGGATTCCCGGGCCAGCAGGCAGAAGTTCAGGGCCATTACTGAAGGTCTCTGCATAACCCCCCTGAGGGAACAGAACCTGGGAGGTGACCCTGACCCCACCCCAGCACCAGAACTAAAGCTCACATTGAATAGCAGCCCCACCTGCCGTGGAAAGCCCATTTGAATCTCAGACCCCAAGCACTAGCTGGGCAGATCTAGGCAGGGGTGGACAGGAATCTCAGAAGTCAAGTAACTGGCTGGGAAAATGCCCAGAAAAGGGAAGAAAAATAAGACTATAGACAGCTACTTTGATGGGGTACAGATATTCCCGCCTTTCAATTCTGATGATGAGGAAATATTCTTACCATCAGGGAAAGATGTGGAGGTTGGGGCCTCTGTATCCCAGACATACCAGGTGGATGTCCGGTGGGCTCAGGCCATGGAAGGGCTCAAAAAGGATTTTGAAAATCAAGTTAGACAGGTGGAGGAAAAACTGGGAAGAGAAATGAGAGAGATGCAAGAAGAGCATGAAAAACGGGTCAATACCTTGGTAAAGGAGACCCAAAAAAATGCTGAAGAAAATAACACCTTGAAAAATAGGCTCACTCAATTGGCAAAAGAGGTTCAAAAAGCCAATGAGGAGAAGAATGCTTGCAAAAGCAGAATTAGCCAAATGGAAAAAGAGGTTCAAAAGCTCACTGAAGAAAATAGTTCTCTCAAAATTAAAATGGAACAGATGGAGTCTAATAACTCTGAGAAACCAAGAAATCACAAAACAAAACGAAAAGAATGAAAAAAATGGAAGAGAATGTGAAATATCTCATTGGAAAAACAACTGACCTGGAAAATAGATCCAGGAGAGACAATTTAAAAATTATAGGACTACCTGAAAGTCATGATCAAAAAAAGAGCCTAGACATCATCTTCCATGAAATTATCAAGGAAAACTGCCCTGATATTCTACAACCAGAGGGCAAAATAAGTATTGAAAGAATCCATCCATCACTGCCTGAAAGAGATCCAAAAAGAGAAACTCCTAGGAACATTGTGGCCAAATTCCAGAATTCCCAGGTCAAGGAGAAAATATTGCAAGCAGCTAGAAAGAAACAATTCCAGTATTGTGGAAATACAATCAGGATAACTCAAGATCTAGCAGCTTCTACCTTAAGGGATCGAAGGGCGTGGAATAGGATATTCCAGAAGTCAAAGGAACTAGGACTGAAACCAAGAATCACCTACCCAGCAAAACTGAGTATAATACTTCAGGGGAAAATATGGTCTTTCAATGAAACAGAGGACTTTCAATCATTCTTGATGAAAAGACCAGAGCTGAAAAGAAAATTTGACTTTCAAACACAAGAATGAGAAGAAGCATGACAAAGTAAACAGCAAAGAGAAGTCATAAGGGACTTACCAAAAGTGAACTGTTTACATTCCTACATGGAAAGACAATATTTGTAACTCTTAAAACTTTTCAGTATCTGGGTAGTTGGTGGGACCACATACACACATACACACATGCACACACACATACACACATGCATGCACATACAGAGAGAGAGCACAGAGTGAATTGAATAGGATGGGACCACATCTTAAAAGAAATTAAGGTAAATGGTGAGAGAGAAATGTAGTGGGAGGAGAGAGGGAATGGAGTAAATTATATCTCATTCAAGAGGCAAGCAGGAGACTTTTTAGTGGAGGAAAAAAGAGGAGAGCTGAGAAAAAAACAAGAAGTTTACCCTCATCACATTTGACTAAAGGAAGGAATAAAATGCACACTCATTTTGGTATGAAAACCTATCTTGCAATACAGGAAAGTGGGGGAGAAGGAGATAAGCAAGGGGGGGGATGATGGAAGGGAGGGCAATGGGAGGAGGGAGCAATTTGAAGTCAACACTCTTGGGGAGGGACAGGATCAAAAGACAGAATAGAAACAATGGGGGCAGGATAGGATGGAGGGAAATACAGTTAGTCTTACACAACACGACTATTAGCGAAGTCATTTGCAAAACTACACAGATAGGGCCTATATTGAATTGCCTGTCTTCCCAAAGGGAATGGGTGGGGAGGGAGGGATGGGGAGAATTTGGAACTCAAAGTTTTAGGAACAACTGTTTAGTATTGTTCTTGCTACTAGGAAATAATAAATACAGTTAATGGGGAATAGATAGTCATCTGGCCCTACAGAAGAAAAGAGAAGATGGGGGCAAGAGAAGGGAGGGATGATAGAAGAGAGGGCAGATTGGTGATAGGGAAAATTAGATTGCTCGGTGTATTGGGGTGGGGGGAGGGGATAAAAGGGGAGAAAATTTGGAACCCAAAATTTTGTGAAAATGAATGTAAAAAGTTAAATAAATAAATTTTTATTACAAGAAAAATATAGATTGCCCAGATTAACATAAGAGGAAGTTGGATACTTAAATAACCCCATCTCAGACAAAGAAATTGAACAAGCCACTTTGGGGACTAGCTGATGCCATCCTATTCTCTTCCCATCCAAAGCATGGGAGAGCTCCTCTCTCCAGGAGTCCTTATTCAGAAGTTCAGGCAGAACTCCTCTTTGTTGAAGACTGGTTCAGGAACTCCTCTGAAGGATGATTCCTCCTTCTAGGACCTTTACATTGTTGTCACAGCCTCTCCTCAGCCACTCTCTCTGACTTTCTCCTCTCCCACACCCCTAAATAAATGTGACCTTCAAACTGTGAGTCAGTGAGTTTGACTTTAATTCCTGATGAAATTCTAGACCATATTTTAAAGGAATGGTTAGTGATAGAAGCGACAAGAGAATCTTAAAGGTCCAGCCTGACTCCATCAAGAATAGGTCATGCCAGAGTAATGTTCTTCCCTTTTTTTGACCTGGGTTGATGGGACAGGGAGATGCTAGAGATATTGATCACCTGTGCTTTAGTAGCACATTTGACAAAGTGTCTCATGATCTTCTTGTGGGAAAGATGGCAAGACATGGGATGAATGGTAGTGTCATAGATGAGCTCAGGACTAGCTGAATGGCCAAAGTAAAACAATAGCCACTATTGATTAAATGTCAGATTTTTTTTTAGATTTATTGTACGTAATTTCCCCTCGTATACTTTAACTGGACTACTTTCTGTACACCACATTCCATGTCCCGTGATGTGCCTTTGTATGAGTTGTCCCCCATGCGGGGAGTTCCCTCTGTCTCCTTGTCTCCAGCTCTTCGAATCGCTATCTTCATTCAGGACTCAGGTCAAATGCCATCTGCCATACATGGTCTTTCCTGAATCTAACAGTCATTCCCTCTGCCTAGAAGTTATTTTTCATTTACTTTATTCTGCACATATTATCCCTACCTTTCTCCCTCAGTAGAAAGTAAGATTCTTTAGGGCAGGGACTATTTCATTTCTGTTTTTGTATCCCTAGTAGCAGAAAAGGAGGAAAACAAAACTTGAAAAAAACAATATTAGAGACAGATGGAGGAAAATATTAGCCTCTCTCTTATAATTTTAAATGTGAAGGGATTAAACAGTTCAATAAAATGAAAAAAGATGATGTATTGGATAAGAAAATAAATACCTATAATCTGTTGCTTGCAAGCCTCATTATAGATTTGAGAGCCTTCACTGCTATGGCTATTCTCTGGACTCTCTCTTTTCTAAAGTGTGTTATCCCAAAATAAACACAAACCTTTCCTTTCTTCCTCCCTCTTTCTTTTCTTTCTTTTTCTTTCTTCTTTTTTCCTTCCTCCCTTCCCTCCCTCCTTCCTTCCTTCCTTCCTTCCTTCCTTCCTTCCTTCCTTCCTTCCTTCCTTCCTTCCTTCCTTCCTTCCTTCCTTCCTTCCTTCCTTCCTTCCTTCCTTCTTTCCTTCCTTCCTTCCTTCCTTCCTTCTTTCCTTTTGAGTTCAACTATTATTCACAAACAAAACCAATGCATTCTTCCAGATAGTACTCCCACTTTTTTGGTGGGGGCTGAGCAGTCACAAAATTCTACAATCATCAAACTAATGGAAATTTCTGATATAGTCATGCTAAATAGGAAGTGGTGAACAAGTCATCTATGGGTCAGATGATTTCAAGTCCATTCTTTAGGCTTCCGTCAAAGCCACACATGGATAGACTTTGGTGCTTTTGGTCATGGTGTGGTTCTCACCAAAGTCTGAGCAACAGTCAGTCTACAAGCATTTATTAAACTGTCACTATCCTCCAAGCACTGTACTAAATAGAGGGTAGGGAGGAGAAGGAGCTGGGTAGGAACATGGTGGCTAAGTCTGGCAAGTCAGAGATGGCACCTAGAGAGCAGTGAAGGACTTTTTCTAAAAATGGAGGCTCTGGGAGAAACTGACCAATAGGAAGAGAATGCTGCAGAGGTGGGGGAGGGGGTTCTGCCAGGTTAAAAAGGAAACTAAAACATGAAGATGAGGTTTGG
The DNA here is from genome assembly GCA_023548195.1 of Bettongia penicillata ogilbyi. Taxonomy (NCBI): domain Eukaryota; kingdom Metazoa; phylum Chordata; class Mammalia; order Diprotodontia; family Potoroidae; genus Bettongia; species Bettongia penicillata. The sequence continues at coordinate 8,091,703 of JAJHZJ010000134.1, read as the reverse complement.
GAAGCTAGGAAGAAAGTTTGGAGAGGAATGAATGAATGAAGAGCCATTTATTACCATGGGCCAGGAATCATGGCTGGCACTAGGAATACAAGTGTAATGAGAGATACCCCAAAGGATCTGATAATCTAACAGGAGAGAAAAAAGTAGTGATTCATGTATGTATGTGTATACATATGTATAAACACATTGTAGATATTTGACTTTATTAAGTATGTGTATCTAGAACATAAATATAAATTTAATGTACAATGTAAGTTTAATATATAGCATAAATATAAATTTAATAAAGGCAAATATCTGCAGAGTAGATTTACATTTTTGACATATATATACACACACAGCATATAAATGCATGTGTGTGTTGGATTATATATACATACCTATACATACATATATACATATGTGTTTATATGTATGTATGCATGCATGCATGTATATGAAGTTGGGGAAGGAATGTTCCAGCAGTAGGAATATCTGGAAAAGCTTAATGCAGAAGGCAATGTTTGAGTTGTGTTTTAAAACATCCCTCTCTGGATTTGTTTTTCATACCTAGCGAGGGGTGGATAAGGCAAGGGGACAGGGAAGATGGGCAAACTTAGTATAAATAACTAGTAAAGCATTATCTGGAGATAAACGAAGAAACTCATAACTCTTGCTGGCTATTTGGAGATTTTTATGCCCCGTGGATGGAACTCTAGTTGAATGAAGAGTCTGTACTCTTGAATTCCAGAGCCAGTCTATTATAAGAACAAGAAACGCCCGGGGTCAGTAACACTAGAGTACCCTGTATTGGGATGGATGGAAGGGGCAGTGGATAGAACACCAAGGCTAAAGTCAGGAAGACCTGAATTCCAATCTGGTCTTAGTCGCCTACTAGCTGTGTGATATTTCATCTCTAGGTGCCTCAATTTTCTCATCTTTAAAATGAGGATAATAATGGGACCTATCTCCCAGGATTGTTGCAGAGATAAAATGAGATAAAAATTGTAAAGTACTTAGTACAGAGTCTGGCACATAGTAGGTCTATATAAATGTTTTTATTATCATCATTAATGAGATTGGGGCTAAATGTTGAATAGGTTAGGACTCTAGGACAGGATTATCATCAGACTGACCTGTTCACAGACTCCAAGAATTTCAGAGGAGGAAGGAACCTCAGGAACCAATCAGTCTAACCTTATCTGAGTAAGAATTCCCATAACAATATTCCAACAAGTAGTCACAGTCTCTGCTTTGAGACCTCCAGGGACAGGGAGCTCACTATCTAGCCAAAGAGCTCATTCCTCTTTGGGATAGTTACTGATTAGGACATGTTCTTATATCCAAACTAAAAGTCCTCACTTTTTAGAGAACTAAGGCACAGAAATAAAGTGACTGCTAGATGGTGGAATGGATCTAGAGCTAGGAATGTTGCTGAGTTGGAATTCTGCCTCAAAGCCTTACTAGCTGTGTGACCCTGGGCAAGTCATTTAACTGCTCTGTGCCTCAGTTTCCCCATCTATAAATGGCACCTCTCTCTTAGGACTTTTGTGAAGGTCAATGGAGATAAGCACTGTAAAGCACTTTGCAGACCTTAAAGTGTTGTATAAAGCTGACTAGTATTATTACTAAAGGCCACAGTCCAAGACCAAAGACCTGCCTGTCTTTGAGGTCTCATTTGTGTACTAGGTGATAATCCAATATCCCTCCCACCAGATTCCTGGCCTCCCATTGAGTTGATTTAATATGCTTTATTTTATGAATCCTCACCTTCCTCCAGGTGTGAGATTAATGAGCTTTAAAATACTAGTAAAATTATATTCAGCTCATTAATAGTCAAGTAGCCTCGGGTTGCCTGTGAAATGTGTACCTTTACCATGTTGTGTGAGCTGCCGGCCAGAGACTCATTCACTTACACTCTTTGGGATGCTCTCCATTTCCTCTCCCTCCCCAAACTCCCCACCCTTTTCCTGTTCCCTGGGTGGAAGAACTTGAGAGAACCTGAGAAAATGACTCCATTTTACAGTGTGTGTGTGTGTGTGTGTGTGTGTGTGTGTGTGTGTGTGTGTGCGAGAGAGAGAGAGAGAGAGAGAGACAAAGAGAGACAGAGAGACAGAGAGATACAAAGAGAGAGACAGAGACAGAGAGAGACAGAGAGAGACAGGGAGAGACAGAGACAGAGAGCAACAGAGAGAGAGAGAGAGAGACAGAGAGTGACAGAGAGAAAGAGAGAGAGAGAGAGGGAGAGGGAGAGAGCAGGGATGGTGGCATTTTTTATCTTTGTCATGAGTATCTATTGCCTGCTACACAGTAAATTCTAAACAATGCTTAAGTATGGAGTGACTAGTCCAGTGCCTAGCACATAGTAGGGACTTTAAGTAACTATCGTTTTATGAATGAATTGAAGATAAGCATTCAGTGATTTACAGAATGAGGGGTGGCAGGTGGGTTCATTTTCTTTCCTTTTTATTCAAAGAACAAATTTTGTTCTCAGCAGAAAGAATCGTGAACTCCGTTTAAAGCAAGGCAATTCCAATAAACAGTCCTCAGAGAAGGATATGTGCACAGCTCAGAGAGGGAGATGAAAAAAAGAAGGAGGAACCCTAGGAATGTTAAAGCTCTGTTCTGATATAGCAGTTGCATTAAGTTACAAAGAAGAAACATGGTCCCAAAGGTACTTCTCTTGACTCCTTAGTGTTGGGTTCATGGGTATGGAACACTGCATATATTAGCAGATTTTTAGAAAAAGTATTGATAAGTTTTTCAGGATTTTTTTAATCTTCCTCTTTGAAAAAATTCTGTTATAATATTGAACGGCTTTTAAGGAGGGGACGGGATATGGAGGAAATTTAGACAATGTGCAAACAAAAGATGTCGATAGAAATTGAAGGAGTTCATCTTTCGAAGAGTCAGTCTCATCTCAGGAAAGAAAATATGCTCTTTGCTGGGAGGAATCTTATTTTACTCAAAGTCTAGGGATTGCATTTCTTATCTTGGTCCTGTCTCTCTCTACCTGGAAAAGACCTTTGAGGCCGTGGCTGTCCAACTCATTCTGTCTTGAGATGAGATTGTTGATGTGCCAAAGATCCCACCAGTTGTAAGAGTTACAACCAGGCTTTGAATCCAGTTCCTTGGACTACCAAGTCAATCAGTGTTTTTCCCACTGTACCCTACCATGTCAAGTCCCTCCTTCTCCCTGGGTCTCAGTTTTGTAGAACCTGGATTGAGAACTAGAAGGGACCCTCGTGGTCATCTAGTCCAATTTTATCATTTTACAGATGAGGAAACTAAGACGTGGAGAGTAAAAGTGGCTTACTTAAAGTCACTCAGGTAGTAAGTGGCAAAGCTGGAATTTGAACCCAGGGCCTCTGATCCCAAATCTGATATCCTTTCCACTGGACCGGTTTCTCTATATGTACCATAAGGCTGTTGAAATAAATGATTTCTAGGGTTCTTTACAATCAGTTAACAAGTATTTATTAAGTCCTTACTATGAGTCAGGCACTTTGCTAGGCACAGGAGACACAAAGATACATGCTAAACAGCCCCTGTCCTCGAGGAACTTATGTTCTACTTTTGTCAACATGTCCATATTTAGGTGTGAAAAGTACATTAACTATGTGGCAGTTTGGGGGTTGGTTCCAGATCCCAGAGGGAAGAAGGAAAGGCTTAATTCACAAGGCAGCCTTGAGGGGGATGCCTTTCAGGTGGAACATCCTATGAGAACTCAATGCCTTGAATGGGGGATTGGAACATCTGAGTTTGAACCACAGTCCTGCCACCAACTTGCTGCATGGCTTTTGAAAAGTCTCTCTTTGCTTCCTTTGACCTTCCATCTCCTTCCTGGTAAAACAAGAGGTATTGACCAGGTGTCTCCAAGGTCCCTGCTCACTCTCCAAGCTAAGATTCTATGACCTGGGGGCATACAGCTACCGCTCCAGGGGAGAACTGTGACTACTTGAAATGTTCTTGTTTTCTGCAGACAGTGGCTGTCAGCTTGCCAGACTGTTGGTGACCAAGATGAGGAGTCAGTCCTCTAGAATGGGATTTTGACACTGACCTTGAACTTCCTCGACGTTCATTGATATTATCATTTTATTGCCTTGTTCCATCAGCCTTGGCTGTAGACACAACAATGTAAGCTCCTTGAGGGTAGGTGATGGCCCCAAAAGCATCAGGTTTCTGTCTATCTGTCCCCAGAGCCTGGCATACAGTGAGTGTTTAATAAATGCTGGTTGGATTGACAGGAACAGACAAGGCTTCTTCCTGTTATTTTCAAGGTTCAGCTCTATAACTCCTTTTACACAGGACAGATTGTCTTGTCCACCAGTTGCTGATGCCCTCCCCCAAATCATTTATATCTATTGTGACACATATGTACATATACACACACACTTTGTCTCCTCCAACTGGATGTCACCCCCTTATGGGCAGGGGTTATTTGACTTTTTTCTTTGTATTTCCAGTGCCTACCACTCTGGCAGGTAATAAAGTGCTTAATAAGTGATGATTGATTGATTTTTTTTTCCCTACAGCACTTTTCTAGATTATGGGGAATCACCAACAGTCTATATGTTGAATCCATAAGATTTCTGAGGCCCATAAGTCATTGTCTGATTTCTCTATGTAAACCTAAACTGAATTCTTCCCAATAAAAATATAGTAGTAACTTGTTCTCTTTTATCTTTTCTCTACTTTCACTCCCTTAAATCTAAAAGCAGATTAATTTCCATCTGAAAAGCCATGCTTATTTTAGAAGCTCTCTTATTCAGAGGCCTTCTAGAAAGGACCTTGTCATCAAGGTATCAACCCATGCATGCATTACTGAGCTAGGCAAATTCTGACATTCATGAAAGGTGAGTGGGCTGGATCCTCTTTGGCTAAAAAGGAAGTGGGTTTACCCTGGCTAATTAGAGAGGGTTCCATAGCTCTCAACTGGCTTTATTTTTATTCCAGAGCTGCTGATTTATATTCTATTTATCTTGGAAAGGGCTATGTATAAAATGAAAGTCTGTATGACAATCCTTTTTGTCTCTAAGGTGAAGGAGTCTCATTCACAAAGGATTGATGCATGTTGGAAAATGAAGCCAAACCTCATTTTTCAAATATATTTAGAGATAACTGAGTCAAATTTATAGAACCATTACCCAATTGATAAGTTGTCAAAGGATATGAAGAGGAAGTTTTCAGGAGAAGAAATCAAGTCATATGAAAAAAAAATGTTCTAAATCACTATTGATTAGAGAAATGTGAATTAAAACAACTCTGAACTACCACCTCACACCCATCAGATTGAGTAATATAACAGAAAAAGAAAATATTGGAAGGGGTGTGGAAAAATGGGGATGCTAATGCACTGTTGGTGGAGATGTAAATTGATCCCACCATCCTGGAGAGCAATTTGGAACTGTGCCCACAGGGTTATAAAATTGTGCATATCCTTTGACCCAGAAATACCACCACTAGGTCTATATTCTCAAGAAATCAAAGAAAAAGGAAAAGGACTTATATGTACAAAAATATTTGTAACAGCTCTTTTTATGGTGGCAAAGAATTGAAAATTGAGGGGATGCTCATCAAATGGGGAATGACTTAGCAAGTTGTGGTATATGATAGTAATGGAATACTGCTATGCTATAAGAAATGATCAACCTGATCCTTTCAGAAAAACCTGAGAAGACTTACATGAAGTGATACAAAGTGAAATGAGCAGGATGAGAACTTTGTACACAGTAACAGCAATATTGTCTGACAATCAACTGCCAATGACTTAGATCTTCTTAATAATACAAAGATGCAAGACAATCCCAAAGAACTTATGATGAAAAATGTTATTTACTTCCAGAAAAAGAATTGATGAAGTCTGAATATAGATTGAAGCATATTTTAAAAATAAAACAACTTTTTTTCATCTGTGTTTTCTTTTGCAACATAGTTAAATGGAAATATTTTGAATGATTACATATGTACAACCTATACAGAATTGCTTGCCATCTCAGAGCAGGGGTAGGGTGGGGGGAAGTGAAAGTATTTGGAACTTAGATTTTAAAAAATGTTAGAAATCGTTGTGTTACATGTTGAGAAAAATAAAAATTAAATGTAAAAAAGTGCAGCCAGAGCTACTGGAGGAGATTTTATTCCCATAAAGCCTGAGCAAATATCTTCTAAATGAGTCTTGTCGAAACACTTCAAGGAAAATAGTTTGATATAGCAGAGGGAGGGAGGGATTTAGAGTCAGAGTTTCTGAGTTCCAATCACAACTCACATATTCTACCGTGTGAACCCTGGTCACTCATCTGACCTCTCTTGGTACACGTTTCCTGATGCATAAAAACAAGCAGCTATCAACAACAGAAATGCTAGCCTTGGACGTGGTGCTTTTCTGATCTTCGGTGACCTCTAAGACAACTTCTGGCTCTAACCATGAGATCCTCTGAACCATCACAAAATTCCCATTATCTCTTCCTTTGCTGCTCTGCTTGGTAAAGGCTGTTTTCTGGACCCTCCTGGCTTCAGAGTGATTATCAATAGTAACTGTTGTTCTTTCCCTCTCAGCATGATTTGCTTATTTTTTTTCTTTTGCTGATTAAAGGGGCTATTCCCTGATTAATTCTAAGAGAAGCTTATTCAATGAATAGCCTTACCTCAGTCTATGTGAGTACTTGACTAGGACAAAGTCTCCCATTGCATCCTGGGCCTTTTTCAGTCATCTTGATCAATATCTGGTCTCTGGATCCAGATGGGTCAGGAGGGGAAAGTGAGGCTGGTGACCTTGCACAGTTCTCCCTCACTCAAAACAAAGTCAAGTTCAAGTCATGTCATCATTTCTCTGTCATGGTCTTCTTCGAAAATGAAGGATTATCACTGACAAGTTTCAACTTCACCCTCATCATGCCCCCATTTCTGGTACCCTCTGTTCCACTTCTCCTTCAGTTCCTTTTATGAATTGCCTTCCCCCAATACATTATAAGCTTTTTGAGGGAGGAGACAGTCTTTGTTTTTCTTATTTGTATACTCAGTGCTTAGCATAGTCTGTGACACATAGTAAATGCTTAGTACATGTTTATCATATTGTACCATTAAGGAACACTGTGGTGGAGACTAAAAATGGAAATCCAAGGGTTGGATTTCCATGGAAAAAAATGGGAATCCATGTATGACAAATTTTTCCCCAATATTGGAAATTCAGGGGTACTTGTGTAATAAAGCAGATGTCATAGGACAAGACCCACACTAGAACTATTAGTGATTTTGAAAATGTTTGGTGATTTCTTTTTGAAATCTGACTGTGGAGCTAGACTATAGAAGGCCTGCTTCTGGTGAGGCAGCATGAGAGCAGAGGGTCATAGACTGAATGCTGGAAATGACATCAAAGGCCATCTCATACAACACTTTTATGAATCACATGATAACAAGCTCTGGGATACAAGGATCCCCCCATATCTGCTTGTAAGAAATATTTCCAGAAGGGCTCCTGCCATAGAAACCCAAAAGATTTCAGCATGGTTGGGGGCCAGAGGCTTGAGTCCGCCATCATCAGACATTGTGCTGAATGAAGTTTTCGATGTTCAATAAGCAAGTCACTTGTTTCTGATGAGAATCAGGGCTGTCCCACTGTTGTGTCTCATCAGAACTTTATATCCTAAAGCAGTAGGCATCTCATTACCTGGAGTGAGGGTATCTTTGCAGGATGGAATAGAGATTTATCCAATCAATCTTTGGCCCACAGAAGCAATCTTTGGACTGAGAAAAGCTTTGTGAATCCCCATACTGTTTCCATCCGGAACTCAGCCAGCATTCCAGAGAACTAAAGACTCCTCTCAACCTGCATTTCAATATTAAGATCCTGTTCTTTAATATGAGATTTGGCCTGATGCAAGGCTGAGAAAATGCATTGTCTTATTTCAACCCTGACATTTTTATTGCATAGAATTTCCAAAGCTGTGGGAAAGGCTGTTCAGGTTGTTTCTTTGGGAAGCACTTTAAGGGATTCAGGTCAGCTACTTGGAAGAAGGAAGAAGAGATGGAAAAAAACAATGAGAGGGAGTAATAAATGAGGAAAAGAGAAGAGAGAAACATGACAGAATAGAAGGAAAGATGATAAGAGAAAAGGAAGACAAGAAATCTGAATTCTACTTAGAAAAGGTCACTTACATCTACCATGACTCTATTAATTGCCTTTTATGTGATGCACAATTTTGGTTCTTCAGGGATGAAAGTATTTCCTGATTCATGGGGGTTAAAGGAGGAAGGTGCATGGATCTGATCTTATTCAATGAATAGCCTTACCTCAGTCTAAGCGAGTATCTGAATGGGCCAATGGAACCTCTAAGATCCATCACAAATCCATGATTCTGTCTACACTAAAATCTATGATCATTCATCTCCCATAAAAACTTAGCTATACTGATTCTCAGGCAATGGAAAGAGTCCTTCAATGGACCAGTCAAAGCTCATAGAAGGGATTGCCTTTGGCAGCGCATCAGAGAAGTGATTGGAAATCACACTATTGTAGCCTTTGTTCATGACATCCCAAGGCAGGTGAGTGGTTGAATGAACAATGAGGGATCTCTCTTGACATTTCCCATGAAATGGACCTTTTATATGCGTGAGGAGTTCTCTGTTTTCCTTTGCTGATGTACTGGCTGTCTCAGCATACTCTCTGTGCTCAGCCACAGGATCGTGTTTATGCAGCTGGGGGTAGGGGATGCAGTGATATAGATTTTCCGGAGGTCTCAATGTGGTGCTGTATGATATCCATTCTGATCTAAGGTCCCCTTCCTGTTTCACTTAGAGCCTTTCAGAGAACAACTGGGCTGGATTCTTAATCCTTTTCAATGCTCTAAACTTTGAGAAGTGCAGCCCCTAGCTCAGGCTGATGTGTAGCTGAAAGCAAACACCACTGCCTTGCTGAGTCAACTAGTTATATTCCACGTGAATGAAGGAAGCTCATGCTGACAAGACCACTAAGGACCTGTGATCTTTGTTCCATCTTTGCAGCCACTTAGGGCATCCTGTGAGATCCAAGTCTTCAACCTGGGATCTCAGAAGAGAGGTTCCCAGGGTTGGATGTCACTAGACCTACAACATGCTGCTTCTTCTCTGAGAGCTTCCTCTCAGTCTCCTCAAACATCTGAGTGCTGAGAAACCACTCTGAAGGGACCCCTTCTCTCTTCCTTTCATTCTCCCTTTTCTTCTCTAAATAATAATCACTTTTTGCATTTCCATAATGCTTAAATTGTTCTCACATCCATTATTTCATTGGATACTTGTCTAAGTATATCATCATATCATCTGCAAAGAGTGATAACTTAGTTTCTTCTTTGCCTATTCTAATTCCTTCAGTTTCTTTTTCTTCTCTTATTGCTACACCTAGCGTTTCTAATACCATATTGAATAACGGTGGTGATAATGGACATCCTTGCTTCACTCCTGATCTTATTGGAAATGCATCTAGCTTATTTCTCTTGCATATAATGCTTGCTGAAGGTTTTAGGTAGATACTGCTTATTATTTTATGGAAAGTTCCATTTGTTCCCATGTTTCCCAGTGTTTTCAATAGGAATGGGTGTCGTATTTTGTCAAAAGCTTTTTCTGCATCTATTGTGTGGTTTCTGTTAGTTTTGTTGTTGATATGATGAATAATGCTAATAGTTTTTCTAATATTGAACCAGTCCTGCAATCCTGGTGTATAAATCCTACCTGATCATAATGTATTTTTCTTGTAACAAATTGCTGTATTCTTTTTGTTAACATTTTATTTTAAATTGTTGTGTCTATATTTATTAGAGAAATTGGTCTATAATTTTCTTTCTTTGTTTTGCCTCTTCCTGGTTTAGGTATCCAAACCATATTTGTATCAAAAAAGAATTTGTTAGTACTCTCATTGGATACTCGTGAGGTAGGATAAATCTTGTTTTCTTTAAATCAGAGGAAATAAAAAGGAAATGACTTGCTCAAACTCACATAGTTAAGTTGAATAGATGAGACTGGATTTAAAGTAACAATATCTGAATTATAATATATAAAATAATACAAAATTACTCTATCTTGGGTACTACGCTAAGCTTTTTATACTTATCTCATCTGATACTCACCACAACCATAATTTGTAATAAATACAATTATTATCACCCTCATTTTATAAATGAGAAAAGCAAGGCAAATAGAGGGTAAATGACTTTTCTAGGGTCACAGTTACAGTGTGTCTAAAAGTGGATTTGAAGCATTATCAATCATATCAACAACAAAACCAACAAAAACCACATGATTATCTCAATTGATGCAGAAAAAGCTTTTGACAAAATACAACACCCATTCCTATTAAAAACACTGGAGAACATAGGAATAAAGGGAACTTTCCATAAAATAATAAGCAGTATCTACCTAAAACCTTCAGCAAGCATTATATGTAATGGAGATAAGCTCGAGGCATTTCCAATAAGGTCAGGGGTGAAACAAGGATGCCCATTATCACCATTATTATTCAATATGGTACTAGAAATGTTAGCGGTAGCAATTAGACAAGATAAAGAAATTGAAGGAATAAAAACAGCCAAAGAAGAAACTAAGTTATCACTCTTTGCAGATGATATGATGATATATTTAGAGAATCCCAGAGATTCAAGTAAAAAGCTACTTGAAATAATAAACAACTTTGGCAAAGTTGCAGGTTACAAAATAAACCCACACAAATCTTCTGCATTCCTATATATTAGCAACAAAGTCCAACTCCAAGAGATAGAAAGAGAAATCCCATTTAAAGCTAGAGTAGTACTATAAAATACTTAGGAGTTTACCTGCCAAAACAAACCCAGGGATTATATGAACACAATTACAAGACACTTTTTGCACAAATAAAGTCAGATTTAAGTAAGTAGAAAAACATCAGTTGTTCATGGGTAGGCCGAGCTAATATAATAAAAATGACAATTCTACCTAAATTAATCTACTTATTTAGTGCCATACCAATTAAACTATCAGATAATTATTTTCTAGAGCTGGATAAAATAATATCAAAATTCATTTGGAAAAACAAAAGGTCCAGAATATCAAAGGGACTAATGAAAAGAAATGCTTGGGAAGGTGGCCTAGCGCTACCAGACCTCAAATTGTATTATAAAGCAGCAATTATCAAAACCACTTGGTATTGGCTAAGAAACAGAGGGGTAGACAAATGGAATAGGCTTGGCACTCCAGACACAGTTGGCAAGGAATATAGCAACCTCCTGTTTGATAAACCCAAAGATCCCAGCTTCTGGGATAAGAACTCATTGTTCGACAAAAATTGCTGGGAAAACTGGTTAACTGTGTGGCGGAAATTAGGCATAGACCCATGCCTGACACCGTACACAAGAATAAAGTCCAAATGGGTACGTGATTTATGTATAAAGATTGATACCATGAATAAACTGGAGAAGCAAGGTATAGTGTATTTATCAGATTTATGGAGAGGGGAAGAATTTTTTTCTAAAGAAATGATAGAAAGCATTATGAAATGCAAGATGGATAATTTTGATTACTTTAAACTGAAAAGTTTTTGCACAACCAAACCCAATGCAACCAAAATTCGGAGGGATGTAGTAAATTGGGAAAAAATTTTTACAGCTAAGCTCGGGGATAAAGGCCTCATTTCCAGAATATATAGAGAACTGACTCAAATATATAACCATACAAGTCATTCCCCAATTGATAAATGGTCAAAGGATATGAACAAGCAATTTTCAGGGGAAGAAATCAAAAATATCTATAATCATATGAAAAAGTGCTCTAAATCACTATTGATTAGAGAGATGCAAATCAAAACAACTCTGAGGTACGATATCACACCTGTAAGATTGGCAAACATGACAGAACAAGAAAATGATAAATGCTGGAGGGGATGTGGGAGAGTTGGAACACTAATTCATTGTTGGTGGAGCTGTGAGATCATCCAACCCTTCTGGAGAACGGTTTGGAACTATGCCCAAAGGGCTACAAAAATGTGCATACCCTTTGACCCAGAAATATCACTGCTAGGATTGTATCCCCAAGAGATTATAAAAACGGGAAAGGGTCCCACGTGTACAAAAATATTTATAGCAGCACTCTTTATGGTAGCCAAAAACTGGAAGTCAAGGGGATGCCCATCAATTGGGGAATGGCTGAATAAATTATGGTATATGAATGTAATGGAGTACTATTGGGCCATAAGAAATGATGAACAAGAAGACTTCAGGGAGGCCTGGAAGGACTTATATGATCTGATGCTGAGCGAAAGGAGCAGAACCAGGAGAACTTTGTGCACAGCAACGACCACAGTGTGCGAGAGTTTTTTCTGGTAGACTTGGAACTTTGTAATAACACAAGAACTTACTGAGAAAAAAAAAATCCTAATGTCGGTCTTCTAAGGCAAAATGCCTTCCACACTCAGAGAAAGAAATGTGGAAGTCACTTGCAGAATGTAGCAGATCATGTTTGTGTGTGGGTGGGTTTCAGTGTATTATGTGTTGATTTGTTATATGATTTCTTCCATTTATTTTAGTTTGACTACATAGCATGAATATAGTGAAAATGTGCTCAATCGGAAAGTATATGTAGAACCTAAACAGAATTGTATGCTGTCTTGGGGAGGGAGGGGGGTATTGGGGGAAGGGTGGGGGGGATAAAATCTTAACTTTAAGGAAATGATTGTAAAACATTAAAAAAAATAAAATATAAATAAAAATAAAATAAAAGTGGATTTGAACTCAGGACTTCCTGACTCCAGGACCAGCACATCTACCATGTCTCCTAATTTCCTTTACACTGTTACGCTACTTTTCCGTGAAGTATCAGGTCACTGGAGCTAGGATTATGGGATAGTCAAGAGTTTACAGAAATGATTGGACAGCAAATCTCAGCACTCACATCAAATTCATATTTTTCCTTCCATCATAGATGTGGTGCTCCAAGGGCATCATGGGACAGTGCTGAGGGTGCTGGATTGGGAGTCAGAAGACATGGGTTTGAACCCTGGTTCTGCTACTTTCTACTTGTACAAATTTGGGCAAGAGTCTCCCTCTGTTCCTTCAGAAAATGAAGACACTGGACTAGGAGAGGCCACCTTATGAAGGACTTTGAATGCCAAACAGGACTTTGTATTTGATCTTGGAGGTGATTGGGAGCCACTGGAGTTTACTCTCTCTCTGTCTCTCTCTCTCTCTCTCTCTCTCTCTCTCTCTCTCTCTCTCTCTCTCTCTCTCTCTCTCTTCTTTCACTTTCTCTCTCTGTTTCTGTATGTCTGTCTCTGTCCATCTTTCTTTTCTCACTGTCTCTGTCTCTCTGTCTGTCTCTCTGTATCTTTGTCTCTGTGTGTCTGTCTGTCTTTCTTCTCTCACTGTCTCTGTCTCCCTCTGTCTGTCTCAGACTCTGTTTCTCTCTCTCTGTCTCTCTCTGTCTGTCTCTGTCTCTCTCTCTCTCCATTCCCTCTCCCTAGAGACTACACCAGAATGCAGATTTGAGTCAATAATCTTTGAGAAAGTCCCCATTGGTCTCTTGGAGCATTCCTAGAATAGTGAGGTGCAGAAGTGGCTGGTCTGTCCCTGGAAAACAAGGCCAAAGTACTCTATAGAAAAACAAACTCCTTGAAGGAAGTAACTGTTTATCTCTTTACTTTTCATCTTCATATGCTGTTCTGAGCTTGATACCTTGTACGTAAAAGTGTTCAATAAATGCATGGTGAATTGCCTTAAACCAGGAGAAGTCACAGAATTTACAGATCAGAAGTAGAGATACAATATAAAGTTGTGGAAGGTAGAGACTGTCTTTTTTTTGTCTGTGTCCCCCCAATATCTAACAGTGTTTTGCATACCATAGGTGCTTAATGAATGCTTAATCATGAGCACAGAACATAACTTGTCTATGAACATAGACTATGAAGCCCTTGAGGACAGAGGCTGTAGAGCACTTGTCTTTATATCCCCTGGATGGATTCCAGTGTTTTGCTCATTGTAAACATTTAATAAATATGTGTTCGGTTGACTTGAACTACCAGGGCACTTGGAGAACAGGCTATGGAAAGTCCTAGCTGGGAGGCCCCCCCCAGAAATCCCTTAGCTCAAGGGGTCTTTGGGCAACAATATCAGGGCTATCCTTTCTCAGGAACTGCAGGCTGCCTGCACTGTCACCTCCCTAAATCACTGCACAATCCTCCTGGGTTCCTTTGGGTGCTAATCTTTGGCAGATGTAACTAGAGCCTTATTCCCGGGCTCCCATATTGACAGCCTAGCACGCACAGCTTGAGGAGCACAGCCCTATATGGAGTTTCCCACTAATTTTGCACAAACTTTCACACACGTTTCCAACCTCACATGCTGAGTCTCACAGGGGTAAAGGTATGTCCAGCTCAGCATCCTTCACTATACAAGTAACATTTCAATTCAATACTTGGCTTTCTTTTAAAAATGAAAAATGAGTTGGATTTAATGCATCCTTCTCCCCAGTTTATTTAGAGTTTTATCTTGCTCTGTTTTTACCCAATGCTGAGTTTAACTCCCAGGAAAAGAAGGCAACTGACTTTTCTTCTTGTGCAAGGAAACTGAGGCATGTGACATTATCACCAAGTGAAATTTATTGTAGATTTATTATTGACCACACCTTCTATGAAACATTCCCTCAAAAGGAAAATTGGTTTGGGGAATCCCTTTATCAGTTCTATCAGTCAATCATTCAATCAAACAATGAGTATTTATTAAATGCTATGTGACATCCAGGGGCAGCTAGGTGGTGCAGTGGATAGAGCACCAGTGCAGGAATCAGGAGCACCTGAGTTTAAATCCCATCTCAGACACTTTGACACTCACTAGCTGTGTGACCTTGGGCAAGTCACTTAACTCCTATTGCCTCATCCTGGGTCATCTCAAGTCATCCTGATGAATATCTGGTCACTGGATTCAGATGACTCTGGAAGAGAAGTGAGGCTGGTGACCTGCACAGCCCTCATTCACTCAAAAAAGCAAAGTCAAGTGCAAGTCATGTCATTGCTTCTCTGATGGCATAATCTTTGGCAACGAAGGACAAACACACATGTGCCATCCTATATTCTAGGGATACAAAGTTAAAGATGAAACAATTCCTGCCTTCAAGAAGCTTATATTCTAGTGTGGAAACATGGAACTAGATAAAAAGATACAAAATATATTCAAAGTAAGTAGAAGATAATAATGAGTAAATAGAAAATGGTGATGAAGACACCACACTGCCAGGTATGGGTTACAACCTTGTCTTAGGAAGTTGCTTAAGGCACATCGAAGTTAGTGACTTGTCATGCCTGGTCACACAGCTCAGAAGTCTGTTGTACAGTGGAACTATCCTTGGTTCATGAGTCAGAGAACCTGGACTAAAACCCCAATCTGATATTTCCTATCTGGGTAACTCTGGGCATTTAAGTCACTGAATTTCCTGGGCCTCACCTTTCTCATCTATAAAATGGGGAGAGAGGTTTGGACCAAGTGACCTCTAAGCTTTGCTTAAATTCTCAATTGGCTTTCCTCTTTTATAAAGTGTCAGAGGCAGAACTTGAACCCATGTCTTCCTGACTCCTTCAACCACTACCATCATGGCTTCTTATTTTCATTCTCCAAAAACTCAAAGTTTCATTGTAATTTATATTTGATAAAGGACTACTCACAACAACCATGGCCAGAAAGGTAGTGCAAGAAGTATCATTGCCCTTCCCTGACTAAAATTGAGGAAACTGAAAGCTAGATCGACCAGTCCAAGATCACAAGACTAGTAAATGGCTGAAGTCCATCTAGACTCCTCCCCATAATACACTGCTTCTCCCATACATTTCTCTGATGATGGAGTCTGGGAAAAGTCAATTGATTTAAGCAGTTAAGGTATTATTCTACTGATAAATTCTAGAGCAGCAGAAGCCACAAAAACAACAGTGAAAGAGATTTCTAGCCCAATACACCCTGGAAGGCCAATAGGAAAGGTCTATGGCACCAGGCGTAGAGTGGAGCATAGCTTGTAGAGCTTAACACAGCCTTGGCCACATGGTGAGGCAGGGACAGGACTAAAATGCCAAAGACAGCTTCAAAGGTTAATGAGAAAGCTCTTTCACCTGTATGTGTATGTACACAAATTTTACTTCAATACACCAAAGATCCATGACTTCCTTCATTTGGATGTTCCCTTAAATGATACAGATCACATCCCCTTTACCACCTAATGGATTGTCTTGGAGAGTTTCTGATGCTGAACCTTTCCATGGGTAGCTAGGACAGGATAGAAGAGTGGATCTTCTCCCTTTTTTCCTTTTTAGGACTTACCAAAGATGACTAGCTTGATTTTTGTTACGAGTCCTCAGAAACCCAGGATCAATTCTGTTCAATAAACAAATTCAATGAAATTTAGCAAACATTTATTAAGCACCTTCCATATACAAGGCACTGAGCATGGACCTGAAATGAAAAGGACCCAAAACAATGAGTGCCTCCCTTGAGAAATTCTACTGGGAGCCCAGTCAGGGTGGATGCAAATTGCAGAACAAAAGGTCAATACAAGGTACTTGAGGAAAGAGCAAACATTTGTTGTTCTTCGGAGAAGGCTCCAGAGAGCAGGTGACAGCAGAGTTGGGCATTAAAGGCAGGGAAGGATTCAGAAAGGGGAGTGGAAAGGGAGGGCATTCTAGGCACAGCCAATGACTGGTCTGATATGTTTAGGGAAAGAATTGGCTTTGCTTACAATATAAAGAGAATGAAACAAGTTTGCAGAAGTGGATTGGATCTAGATTGTGAAGAGTCTTAAAGGTCAGGCAGAGGAGCTTGTGTTTTATCCTAGAGGCTCTGGAAGAGAGCAGTAACATGGCCAGGTCTGTCAGAGGAAAATTATTTGGGCAGTTATGTGGAAGATGTGTAAGAGAGATATGAGACACTAGTTAGGGAGACCAAACGGAAAGTCACTGGCATAGCCAAGGCAAGAGGAGATACACTGTTGGACTGAAGGGATGAGGGGGAGTTGGCTTTAGGGTGGGAGACAGATGGGAGAGACAGATGGCAGAGGTGTTCTGGAGGTGGATTTGAAACAGATGTGGGAATTTAAAGGAGCCAAAAGAGTCTGGAAGAAGAAAGTGGGAGATAATGATGTCTTCTTTAGAAATAAGGACCTTTGAAGAGATGGACTGAAGACATAAGGGAATGAGTTTCCTACTGGACATTTGGGGTTTGAGATGCTCATAGGATATCCAAGGGGAGCTGTCCAGCAGGCAGTTGGCAAAGTGAGACTTAAATGTAAGAGAGAGATAGGGGTGGGTACTGACATTTGAATGTCATCTGCCAAGGGATGAAAATTAAATTCATGGAAGCTGAAGGGATAACCAAGAAAGGGCAGAGAGTAAAAAGAGAAACAATTCCAGAATAGAGGGATATCTCTCATGAGTGAGTGGGATTTGGATGATGATATAGCAGAGGAGACTGGAAAGAAATGGCCAGAAGGAGTATCAGGAAAGCCAAGGGTGGATTGTATTCAGAAAGAGCTTCGCAGTCAACAACAGGATGATTTACATGGTTAAAAACGTGAAAGTTGCAGATTTCTCTGATGATGGAGCCTGGGAAAAGTCAATTGATTTAAGCAGTTAAGGTATTATTCTACTGATAAATTCTAGAGCAGCAGAAGCCACAAAAACAACAGTGAAAGAGATTTCCAGCCCAATACACCCTGGAAGGCCAATAGGAAAGGTCTATGGCACCAGGCGTAGAGCGGAGCATAGTTTGTAGAGCTTAACACAGCCTTGGCCACATGGTGAGGCAGGGACAGGATTAAAATGCCAAAGACAGCTTCAAAGGTTAGTGAGAAAGCTCTTTCACCTGGGTGAGAAGGGAACGTGGTCTGGCCCTGCTGGCAGCAGCCACTAAAGCAGCAGCGTCCATTTTTGGAGCCTTCCACCTAAAGACCCTGGGAGAAATGAGCCACTGATCTGGATCTCAGCCCTTAGTGGTGGACCTGAGGTAAGGAGGAGCACTGGCATGGTGGAGCTGGAGATGGTTGTGGAGAGGGAACTGTACTCACAGATCCTGTACAGAAAAACTTTTGGTTGCTCCCAACCAGTGTGCAGACCAGGAAAGGAATAAACTCCCCTCCCTTGATTGTGCCACCTTGGAGGAACTGAGTACTTACAGGTCTCTACAGTATACCCTCCTCTTGACAGAGGACTCAAAAGTCAAGGAACTGATGAGAAAATGCCCAAAAAGGGGAAAAAATAAGACAAAAGAAGTTTACTTTCTTGGCAAACAGGTATCTTCTTCCATCCTTTCAGATGAGGAAGAACAATGCATACCATTAGAGGAAGACATAAAAGTCAAGGCTTCTGCATCCATAACCTCCAAAATAAATATGCAATGTTCTCAAGTCATGGAAGAGCTGAAAAAGGATTTTGAAAATCAAGTAAGAGAGGTGGAGGAAAAATTGGGAAGAGAAATGAGAGCAATGCAAGAAAATCATGAAAAGGAAGTCAACAGCTTGCTAAAGGAAACCCCAAAAAATGCTGAAGAAAATAACAACCTCAAAAATAGACTAACTCAAATGGTAAAAGATGTCCAAAAAGACATCATTGTAAGAAATACAATCAGGAGAAGAATGCTTTAAAAAGGAAAGTTAGCCAAATGGAAAAGGAGGTTCAAAAGCTGACTGAAGAAATTAGTTCTTTAAAAATTAGAATGGAGGAGTGGAGGAGCCAAGATGGCAGAGTAGAAAGACACACATATGCTAGATCCTAACACACAGCCCATAAAATACCTGTAAAAAAGAACTCCCAACAAATTCTGGAGCAGCAGAAGCCACAGAACAACAGAGTGGAGGAGATTTCTATTCCAGAGAGACCTGAAAAACCAATACCAAAGGTCTGTCACACACCAGACCCAGAGCAGAGCCAAGCCCTGCCTTGGCTGCATGGCACCAAGAGGAACAGATCAGAGCAGGCTTCAGAGGCAGAATCTCCAGAAGTCGCGCAGTTTCCTCCACCCACAGGCACAAAAGTCAGTAAGAGAGGTTTTTTGGCTGGCCAAGAGGGGAGTGGGGTGTCTCCATAACTTGGGCCCCCTCGGGAGGCAACAGCTGACAGGGGCTCCCAAAGCAGACAGGAGCCCGGATCCATTGTTGAAGGTCTCCACATAAACCCCCTGAGGGAACTGAGCCCTGTGAGGCAGCCCTGCCCCCACCTGAGCACCTGAACTTAATTTCACACTGAATAGCAGCCCCAGCCCCACCGAAAACCCTGAGACTGGGGAGCAGCATTTGAATCTCAGACCCCAAGCACTACCTGGGCAGATCTGGAGGCAAGACTGTGTGGGGAGGAAACTCAGAAGTCAAGTAACTGGCTGGGAAAATGCCCAGAAAAGGGAAAAAAAATAAGACCATAGAAGGTTACTTTCTTGTTGAACAGATATCTCCTCTCTTCCTTTTGGATGAGGAAGAACAATGCTTACCAAAAGGGAAAGACATAGAAATTAAGGCTTTTGTATCCCAAACATCCAAAATAAATATTCAATGGACTCAGGCCATGGAAGAGCTCAAGAAAGATTTTGAAAATCAAGTTAGAGAGGTGGAGGAAAAACTGGGAAGAGAAATGAGAGAGATGCAAGAAAAGCATGAAAAGCAGGTCAACAACTTGTTAAAGGAGACCCAAAAAAATGCTGAAGAAAATGACACCTTGAAAAATAGGCTAACTCAATTGGCAAAAGAGGTTCAAAAAGCCAATGAGGAGAAGAATGCTTTCAAAAGCAGAATTAGCCAAATGGAAAAAGAGGTTCAAAAGCTCACTGAAGAAAATAGTTCTCTCAAAATTAGAATGGAACAGATGGAGGCTAATGACTTTCTGAGAAACCAAGAAATCACCAAACAAAACCAAAAGAATGAAAAAATGGAAGAGAATGTGAAATATCTCATGGGAAAAACAACTGACCTGGAAAATAGATCCAGGAGAGACAATTTAAAAATTATGGGACTACCTGAAAGTCATGATCAAAAAAAGAGCCTAGATATCATCTTCCATGAAATTATCAAGGAAAACTGCCCTGACATTCTAGAACCAGAGGGACAAATAAGTATTGAAAGAATCCATCGATCACCACCTGAAAGAGATCCAAAAAGAGAAACTCCTAGGAACATTGTGGCCAAATTCCAGAACTCCCAGGTCAAGGAGAAAATCTTACAAGCAGCTAGAAAGAAACAATTCCAGTATTGTGGAAATAAAATCAGGATAACTCAAGATCTAGCAGCTCCTACATTAAGGGATCAAAGGGCTTGGAGTATAACATTCCAAAAGTCAAAGGAAGTAGGATTAAAACCAAGAATCACCTACCAAGCAAAACTGAATATAATAGTTTCAGGGGAAAAATTGTCATTCAATGAAATAGAGGACTTTCAAGCATTCTTGATGAAAAGATTAGAGCTGAATAGAAAATCTGACTGTCAAACACAAAAATCAAGAGAAGCATGAAAAGGCAAAGAGGAAAGAGAAATCCTAAGGGACTTACTAAAGTTTAACTGTTTATATTCCTACATGGAAAGATCATATTTGTAATTCTTGGGACTTTTCTCAGTATTTGGGTAGTTGGAGTGATTATACACACATATATAGGCAGGGGGCATAAGCTAAGTTGAATAGGAAGGGATGATATCTAAAAAAATAAAATTAAGAGGTGAGAGAGGAATATATTGGAAGGAGAAAGGGAGATAAGGAATGGGGAAAACTATCTCTCATAAAAGAGGCAAGAAAAAGCTTTTTCAATGGAGGGGAAAGCGGGGAGATGAGAAGGAAAAAGTGAAGCTTACTCTCATCACATTTGGCTTAAGGAGGGAATAACACGCACACTCAATTTGATATGAAAATCTATTTTACACTACAGGAAAGTAAGGGAGAAAGAAAGGAGATAAGTGGAGTGGAGTGGAAATGATAGAAGGGAGGGCAAATAGGAAGAGGAAGTAATTAAAAGTTTACCCTTTTGGGGAGGGATAAGGTCAAAAAAGAGCATAGAGTAAATGTGGGGGGGGTAGAATAGGATGGAGGGAAATATAGTTAGTCTTACACAGCATGACTATTATCGAAGTCTTTTTGTAAAGCTACACATACATCCTATATTGATTCACTTGCCTTCTTAGAGGGGATGAGTGGGGAGGGAGAAAGGGAGAGAAGTTGGAACTCAAAGTTTCAGGAACGAATATTGAGAATTGTTTTTGCATGCAACTGGGAAATAATAAATACAGGTAATGGGATATAGAAATCTATCTTGCCCTACAAGAAAAGAGAGAAGATGGGATAAGGTAGAGAAGGGGTGTAATAGAGGGTAGGGTAGATTGGGGGAAGGGGTAATCAGAATGCAAGATGTTTTGGGGTGGGGGAGGGGAGAGATGGGGAGAAAATTTGGAACTCAAAATTTTGTGGAAATGAATTTTGAAAACTAAAAATAAGTAAATATACATTAAAGAAGAATTAGCAAAATATTATTCTCCTAAAGTCAACCTGTTCTAAGTAGGTAATGAATGTAACCAGTGGGTGTAGATGACTGGCATTTGACAGTGAAAAATGGTGGAAGATATAGAGGGATAGAAAGATCAAGTGAAGGTGTGTGTGTGTGTGTGTGTGTGTGTGTGTATCTGCGTGTCTGTGTGTGTCTGTGTGTGTATGTATTCGCATTTCTCCCAAGATGAGGGAGGCCTAAGTGTGTTTGCAGATCATACAGAAGGTGTCATGAAGATGAGTGATATAGGGAGTGACAGGTCAGGAATGATGTCAGAAAATATAGGAAGGAACAGAAACTCAGGCTCAGGTAGAGTTGGTCTTTACAATAAATAGAATTACCTCTTTCCTAGAGAGCAGAAGAGGACAGGTAATGATACATAGGGTTTTTCATTTGTGTCATAGGGGAGGTGAGAAATGTGTGATAAATGGCTTTAGTTTTTCTCAGCAAAGTAGGAAGTAGAGTCATCCACAGATGGACTTTGGGGATATTAGAGGATTGAAAAAATTGGAGAAGTTTGGAATGGCTGCTAGTAGGAGTGCTAGAGACTTTACCAGGTAAGAACAAAAGGCTGGCTGTTCAGCAGTGCAGGTTGGATAACACACATGCATCATGGATCTAGTTGGCTTGGTTGCATAAATTTCTCCAGAGGTGACCAACAGCATGAGAGGAGGACCAGAGAATTGGATGATGTGTGGTGGTCTCAGTGTTGAGAATTGGCAGGGGAGGAGAATTGGACAGCTCCTACTCATCATCGTTATTGGAATAATTTCTCTCTGCTTTCAGAATTTCATTCTTTAGAGATTCTATCTCTCTTGACTTGAATTCCCTCATAAAATTTTAGTCAATTATTAACTGCCCTCCACAAATCTTAGATGTACATCAGACTACATCTGGATTTCTCCTACTTTTTGTCTTGAATTCTACAATTGATTGTTCACTTGCCTCTAAAATTCCAACAATTTGTACTGAAGCAGCCAATCTCTTTCTTTGGTGAGAAGTAGACCCAGGCTAGAGGGTCTATTTTCACTCTTCGCACCATTTGAAGGATGAAATTTTGACCAAGGCAAGAAATTATTGGCTGCTCCTATTACTCTGTGAAAACCAGTGAATAAATGAATAAAGCATTTATTAAACACTTCCTTTGTTCAATACCCTACTAAACTCTGATGATACAAACAGCAAAGCAAGACTGTCCATGCCCTCAAGGCCCTTTCATTCTAATTCACCTCACCTGTTACTCATACTTTGCACATTTGTGTATACACCTATAATATGATAAGTTTTCTTGCTAGCTCTTCCTTGGATTTTGTTTTCCATGACTTTTTTCAGTGCTTGTACCCTGTCCTTCTTCCTACACTGCAGGCTTCCTTTATGATTTCTGATTTGGTGGGTATACAGGGCACTTTTCTCTCTCCTTGTGTTTGCTTAGATTTGTCAAAGTGGACTACTTCATTCTTACTGGCCATTGTTCAGTAGATTCCATCTCTGTGCAAGAGCATGGCATTCATATACTTTAAGCCTTTACCCATCAATCTAAATCCAATTCTTGATTTCCAGACACTATTTTCAGATGTTGCTGCATAAACTGCAATTATCTCCATGGTAATCTTCCTTCAAACACTCATCTTGAGCACTGCAATATGAGATGATCATGTATCCCATGAAATGTTGCTCTTTTTCACCCTTGCATGTGCAAGGAAATCAATTTGGCCGTCCCCTTCTCTGGATGCACAAGAGAATCAGCTCAGTCATCCCCTTCCCTTGGATGTGCAAGAAAATCAACTTGGCTATCCCCTTCCCTTGGATGCACAAGAGAATCAACTGGGTCATCCCTTTCCTTTGAATGCACAAGAAAATCACCTCTGCCATTGTCTTTATTTGCTTTTCCAAGGAGAACCGATGAGTCATATTTCCTTTTAGCTGCAACTTCCTTGTATGTTTTAATTTCACGAATACCATCTTTAAGAACAAAGATGGGAGTCAGTGAGTGTGATAGCACAGAATGGCAAAACAAAGAATGAAACTGACCATATCGTAACCAAAGGGAAATAAGTAGTTACCACCATGAGAGTCAATCCTCCACCAGCTGGTTGTATGCAATCAGAGCCTCAATTTACCTTTCTGACCGCTTAGTGGTCCTGTCAGAAAAGGCCATGCAATGAGTTTTCCCTGACTGGTTCTGCATATATCATAACAATTACTACATTCACTTCTAAATGCTTTAAAAACCACATTTTCTGCCACAGTATGCAATATTAGGCTTTTACTGGTTTATAATCTTCTTTGTATCCCTCAGTACAGTGCCTGGAACATAGTAAATGCTTCATAAATACTTGTTGATGGAATGGATATATTTTATGGGATCCAACTTTTGACATTTTTGTGAAATTCAGTAGGTCATTTTCATTTCCTTAGTCTTTTGACACGTCTCCCATTGGTTATCCCCAATGTCTGGAAAATAGTAGGTACTTAATAAATTTTTACTGAATTGAATTTGTGTTTTCAAAGATTACATGCAGTGACTTTGGGATTATGTCTTCATGTTTCTGGCTTCTAGTTTATTTGGTTTTGGATATGAACATTTTTAAAATTCAATTCAATCCATTCAACGCATTTACTTTTCATCAGAGGAAACAACATGTATGCACACATATAAATAAACAGAGAAAATAGAAACCAGTAAGTTGAAGGTCATTTGAGTAGGAGTGGGAGGCTCTAGTAGCTGAAAGGCCTCCTGGCGGAGAAGTCCCATGCCATGAACTGGGAAGGAAACTAAGTATTCTAAGAAGCAGAGATAAGAGAGACTGGATATGAGAGATTGGTCATGGAAAATTATGTGACTTTCACAAGTCACACAGACCATTGGTTTCACATTTGGGAATGGAATCAGACTCTTAATATTCCTTGTATGGTGTCCCATCATATTCCTGCTACTTCCCCAAACAAGGATTTATGGAGCCCCTACCCCATTCCTAGCTCTTGTGGAGGCACAATGGAGGGAACCAACAGGCCCTGCCTT